>JAJOZX010004387.1:0-30000 GCA_023014485.1 Bathynomus jamesi | reverse complement strand
GTTAATCTATCAATATAATATAGAATTATGAATATATGACATAATTTTTCAAATTTCGTGATATTACTACTATGGCAAGCAATGTATAAGAATTAAAATTAATATTAATGTTTTCATTATGATAAAAATAATATGATAACTTTCTCAAGAGTTCAGCCACAGAAAATTCAATGAAACAAGTTTCATTCAATTTTCTGTGTTACCAGGATGCGGGACGTGGACCCAACTCTTTTGCATCTTTTGCATTTTTTGTATTTATTTACAATAATCTTGTTCGAAACACGATAGACTGCTTGATCTTATACGAACAATTTCATTCTCAAAAGTTACTGTGTTGCTGTGAAAAAAAAAATCAGTGGAGTACGCACAGCGGCACAGGCAGTGTTTGTTGATTTAATGGTATTTACTGTATATTTTGAGGTTTATATATTTGTTTGTTCATTAATAATTAATACTTTACACGAAATGTGCATGACTGGGCCTTATAAGCTAATTTAATTCTAAATTGCATAATTTATTAGAGGTAATATCCGCATAACATCCGCAGTCAGAAGTGCGGTTACGGATGTTAAAAATGATGCGGATATCCGGTCCACCACTAATATATTATATATATATATATTATATATATATATATATATATATATATATATATATATATTAGTTCAAGATGAAAGCTAAAATGAAAATAATTTTTAAAATATCGAATTATAAAAAAGAAAAATTCGAAAAGTCAAAAAAAATACCGGGTGTCCCATTCGAAATGAAACAACTTTGAAACCTTATAATTTTTTATTGAATGATGCAAACAATGTAATATTTACATAGTAAATAGTCAATGTCATAAAGCTTCATAACATTTAGATACATTGTGCATAGCATAATGTTTCCTTTTGTTAAGATCTTCACACGTTATATGCTGAACAATTTGAAGCTTATATGGATAAAGCTGCAGCCGCTTGCGCACGATTCTATGCACAGTTGAACGAGGAATCTGCAGTTCGACACTGGCACGACGGATGGACTTTCTCGGGCTACTACCAAAGGTGCCGCGTATTCGTTCAACACCTTCTTCCGATCTTGTTCGCCCTCCAGATTGTTCCTTTAGAACACTGCCAGTCTCCTCAAATTTCTTGGTTCATGCATATAGGTCTCTTCTGGTGGGTGGTTCCTCGTGAAAGGTTGTACGGAATCGCCGTTGCACCAGAGTAGGGAACTTCAACTCAGCCATCCATAACACACACTTCGCTTTTTCTTGTGGGGTAAACATAATTCAATCTGAAACAAACAAAAAACATTATGACAAAAACTTATGCATATGGTGTAGTAACTGGCAAAGTTTCAACATTCACACAGTAATACTTTAAAAATTACAGAGTTTCAAAGTTGTTTCATTTCGAATGGGACACCCGGTATATACTTAACTTTCTTTTATACAATATATTGCAAAATAATAATAATAATAAATTAATAATAATACTCGAGGAGTTCTGTAAAGTTAAAAAATATTTTTTTTAACAATTAAAAAAAAATAAAATAACCTATTGAAATAAATTAAATAAGAGAAATAAATTTATGTGAAGCTAATTATATTTACAAGAAGAAAATAGAATTTAGAATTACGAGCATTTTATTGCATGCTTTTGGATAATGGACTGCTAAGTTAATATTTTAATAGAAGATGCTTACAAAGTTTAGCATTTCATTAAATTTAAACTCTTTTGGACCACTGGGTCGAATATGTACCTTTCCCATACACGCACTCATAACTTAACCCTACAAAAACTTCGGTCGTTAAGAGCAGGGTTGTTTGGTTTAAACCATGGTTTAAATAATTTAAAAAAAAAAAAAAAAAAAAAGTATATGAAGAAGAAATAAAATAATACAGGCAACCTTGCATTTATATTTTGTGCATGCATGTATTTCCATTAATCTAAACATAACCCCACTTGCATGATGGAGATCTATCGGGGAACTGTCTGAAGATGTGCAGAACAATGCATCAGTGTTCATAACTGTCATTTCATGCTGCAGTTGAAAGAATTTTTTCTGCTTTTGGACTGATACAGTCCAAATTAAGAAATAAATTAGGAGTTGATAAAGCTTCTAAACTTTTATTTATTTATAAATGTTTTAACAAATAGCTAATGTGAAATAAATTTAGAGGCTATATCTATAAACCTAAAGGCCAAAGAACAATATATTTTTCTTTTGTTTATTTTTCTATTCAGTACTGTACCATACATTAAAGGATTTTTATTTTTTTTTATATTTGTTTAGCTATATGCACAAAGTCAAGTTAAATGTTTATTTTATTTAGTTTATGGTTAAACTATTGATTTCTTTATTTTTTCTAATTGTCAGCAATTAAATTATATGAGAAATACTAAAAGTTTTCAATTTCCTCAATTTATATATATATACAGTAAGCCTACAGGCTGTATATTAAAAACCAAAAAAAAAAACGGTTTTTATAAAAAAAACAATGGTTTTTGGTTTAAAAAAAAAGAAGTTTTTTTTACCAACCCTGGTTAAGAGGTCAATATTAATTTGTGGTTTAAATTTGTTAATTAAAAGTGATTCAGGTATTCATAAATCATAGAATCGCTCAGTTCGTTGTATAATTTAGAAATTATTTAAGATTTCGTTGGTTGGTAATTTTCAGTGCACGTTCGTATATCTTGGTTGGTTTGTATTTGAGTTGTTGTATTCTTGAATGACAGGTATTGGTCGTGTAACCAATGTAGGAGGAGAGTTACGCATTTTTATCAAGAAGAGAAGGGAACTTTTTCTTGGTTTGTCGTAGTTTCTAATTTTGATATCTTTATTTTTTAAAATTTGAATATAGTTTCTTACTATGCGTTCAAGTTTTCATTTTTCACATTTCACTCCGTCTAAAGTTTCGGATTTATAATATAATTTATTATAAATCCGAAACTTTAGATGGAATAAAATGCCTGAAGCGTCAAGAATCAAAACTTGAACGCATAATAAAAAGCCATATTCAAATTTACACACATTATATATATATATATATATACACACCGTAATATGGGGTGATTTTATGAGTTATGTTGTGATAATTGTCAGCATAAAAACTGGTTTTTCTGCTGACAATTATCACAACATAACTCATAAGTTAAGGAACACAGAAAAAAGTGTTTAGATAAAAAGATAGGCAAAATTCCATACATTAAAAATGATGAGAGAGCGTTTTCCCATGAAACTGTTTCTTTTTGCACGAAATGCATAAAACAAGTTTTTTTAAGAAGTGCCAATGTCACCCCTTGAGCCAAACTCACCCCAATTACGGTAATATATATATATATATATATATATATATATATATATATATATAGGGTGAGTCACGACGAAATTCATAACTTCAGGAGCTTATACTGAGGTCATTCCCATTCAAAAACTCCATATGAACATAGGTCCGATTCTTAACGGTTATGGAGCTGTAGATGTTTGAATGTTTAAAAATAAGAATAATTGAACAAGTAGCTGCTAAAGTTTTTATTCATGAATTTACAATAACTGTTCAAAATGACTACCCTCGGCCTCAATGCACATCGCGGCTCGTCTGTGAATCGCGCGTGTAGCTCGCATTAGTTCATTACGATTGTCCTTCAAGAGGGCTGCAGCATCCAAAATGCGACGGAGCAATGCATCTCGTGTTTCCACTTTTCTCTGGTACACCAGCTCTTTTATGCGCCCCCACATATAAAAACCTAGAGGAGTTAGGTCCAGATACCTGGGTGGCCAATTTTGTGCACTACCACGACCGATCCATCGACCATCGAGATGCGAGCTCCGTCTTGTTGGAAGTACATACGCAATCGTGTTGCCAAAGGTACATCTTCTAACAATGGTGGCAGTTCGTCTTGCAGAAATCGTAGATAAATGCCACTTGTAAGACCACCTTCGAAGATAAACGGACCAATTAGCTGACCGTAAAGAATACCACACCACACACTGACACTGAAACGATGTTGAAAATTACTTTCCACAATGGCATGAGGGTTCATTTCTGACCACACGTGTCAATTGCGAGTGTTGTTGACACTGTCGCGGATAAATTGAGCCTCATCACAGAACAAGACGTATCGATGCAATTAATTATCGATCGGCATTGAGCCAATTACAAAATTCCAGCCGTTGGGAACGATCTCTGGGTTGGAGGTGCTGAACGCGCTGTACGTGGTATGGATACATGCCTTCTTCGTGTAACGTTCTACATACTCTCGTTTGAGGAACTCTAAGACGTGTGGAAATTCTTCGCGTACAAACATGAGGACTCCGCTGTACTATCTGAATAATGTTTTCTTGTTCAGCCACATCTGTTGTACCGGACACTCAGATAAAACAGTAACGCTAGGAAATGAACCGCTCTCTCGCAATCTCTGGAAAACGTTGCTAAACACTCCGTTAAGAATCGGACCTATGTTCATATGAAGTTTTGACTGGCAATGACCTCAGCTCTAAGCTCCCGAAGTTATGACATTTCGTCGTGACTCACCCTATAACTCTATAATTTTGCAAAAAGAAGTCGAAAAATCATGCGACTATTGGACCTTTGAAAAACGAAGACAGTGCTTTATCTGATGATCTAACAGAAGTATCCGAAATATTAAGAGCTCAGTACGAATCATCTTCAGTATCCCAAAAACTGACAAACTGATATGCCATAGAAACGCGTTCTTTGAAGAAAACTACAAGGGGAAAGTATAACGGACTTCGACTTTACGGCAGATGATATTACACAAGCTATAGGGAAACTAAAAGCACACTCAGGGAAGGATCGGACAAATGGAATGCCATACTGATCAAAAACTGCAAGAATGCAATCGCTGAGCCCCTATATTGGATATGGAGACGATCACTAGACACGGGAGAAATACCGGGCATCCTGAAGAGCGCAAACATAGTATAGTCCCAATATACAGGGTGTCCCATAAGTCCGGCATCATAGGAAAAATAATAAAAAAAGGCAAAACAAAAGCTTTTATTTACAGAAAGTGCTCAATATGTCCACCATTGTTTTCAATACACAAATTCAGACGTGATACTCAGTCAGCAGCACACGGTGAATGATGTCAGGAGTAATGGTGTTACATGCCCCAATAATGCGCTGCCGCAAATGTTCAACACCCCTAATTCTCTGCGTATACCAGCGCTTTCAAGTGGCCCCAGAGATAAAAATCTAGTGGCGTGAGATCCGGGCTTCTAGCTGGCCATTCCACAGGCCCTCGACATCCTATCCAATGACCAGGGAATTGTTGGTACAGGTATTCCCTTACTTGGGTGCTGTAATGTGCAGGAGCGCCGTCTTGCTGGAACCATGTTGGGAAATTTCCTTCTTCGTTCAAGACACTGGGAAATGCTTCTTCCTTGAGCATACATAGGTAGGTGCCTCCAGTGACATGTTCATCGAAAAAGAGGGGGGGCCTATGATGCGATCCTTCCAAATGCCACACCATACCATCACCCGAGATGCACCTTGTTCCTTTGAAGAGGTATACCAGTGAGGGTTGTTTTGAGACCAGTAGCGGGTGTTCTGTCGATTTACCTCACCATTTCCGTAAAAAAGTCTCGTCACTGAACAGAATGGTGGACGGGAAATTGGCATCCCGAGCATAAATTATGGTTTGTAGAAATAGAAAAAATATGAATTTCTCCTATGATACCGGACTTATGGGACACCCTGTATAAAGGAGGAGATCGATCCGAGGCCAAAAACTATAGGCCAGTGTCGCTTACATCTCACCTCACTAAATATTTGAAACAATAGTTAGACAGAAAATCTATGGCTTTTTGGAAACTCAGAAAAAATTAAATGATAACCAACATGGGTTTCGGTCAGGCAGATCATGCCTATCACAACTAATGGAACACTACAACAACATTATTGATGCACTGGAAAGTAATGAAAACTATGATGTAATATACACAGACTTTGCTAAAACGTTCGACAAGTGTGACCATGGAATCATAATACATAAACTGGAGCATATGGAAATAACAGGAAAAGTAGGGAAATGGATATATAATTTCCTTATTGAGCGGCGGCAAATCGTTACAGTACAAGTAGCATCTTCATCAGAATCAGAGGTCCTCAGCTCAGTACCACAAGGAACAGTATTAGCTCCACTACTCTTCATAATCATGCTAACTGACATAGATGAGGACGTTACCAGAGACAGCATGACAGAGACACCGATGACACAAAGATCAGTAGAAAAATAAGAAACCCAGAAGATATAGGATCTCTACAAACAGACATGAACAGAATCTACAAGTGGACGGAAGATAATAATATGAAATTTAACACTGATAAATTTCAGCTGTTACGGTACGGAAAAAGAGAGGACCTAAAATTCATCGAATATTATACCCCAGATGGACAGCAAATTCAGAAAAATTCTGAAGCAAAAGACTTAGGGTTTGTAATGACTGATGAAGCTAAATTTGAAACACAAAATAAGATAGCAGTAAACAGAGCAAAGAGAGTAACTAGGCAGATACTGAGAACCTTTAAACAAAGGGATAGGAATATAATGATTCCTCTACTGAAAACACTGATCATACCCAAATTGGAATACTGCTCGGTCCTAACATGCCCATATAAAAAAGAAGACATTAGACAGCTAGAAGGGATTCAGAGAAGCTTCACAGCCAAGATCAAGGGGTGCAAAGAGCTAAACTACTGGGAAAGGTTACGCGAATTAAACCTATATTCACTGGAAAGGAGGAGAGACAGACACACCATTATTTACACTTGGAAAATAATGGGGAAACTAGTCCCTAATCTTACTCTGAACCCTGTAACTCCCCAAACAACGGTGAAAGTAGAAAAGGAAGACTGTGTCGTGTTCCCAAATTGAAGACTAGACAGGGAACATCCTTAATCCTGAAAGAAAATAGTTTTGTTGTGAGAGGACCAAAGCTGTTTAATCAGCTGCCCAAAGACCTTAGAAACACGAGTGGTGTTTCAGTGGACATCTTCAAAAGAAGATTAGACGCCTGGCTCAGAACAATTCCCGCCCGATGAGCCGGGCGTACCTGGCTATGTGAGGTGGAGAGTACAAGAAACCAACTCACTACTTCACCAGGCCAACTCGAGAGGAGGGGCGACAAGCCCATATATATATATATATTCTTAGAATATATATACAGTAGAATCCGCTTATTATAATCACTTTGGATCGCAGCTATATTGATAATAAACCGACTGAACATAAAGCGGTGTATGTCATAACAGAAAAGTTAAAATAGTTAAAAGGCAGTAATAAAACAATTTAAAAAATTCATACCTTTAATATTTACTGTCGAAATTCATCTAGTTGTTTTGCCTGCGGTTTGTTTGCAGTAAGTCATTAATGAAGCGCTCATAATCATAATTCTTTTGAAATTCAGCAGATCGGTGTTGCACGCCGCGACGAAGTATTTGCAGAGCTTCTCGCATCTGAGCGTTTGTTGGAGGTCTTCTGGACTATCTTCTTGTTTAGTGTCTTCATTCTCTTCCCTTTCTTCAGCCAATTCAGAGCCTGCTTCAGTAACAGCTTGGCATATTTCTGATGATGTCATGGTAGCTGCCACTTGAATTTCCTCATCAATGGCCAACCAGCTTTTAAAATCTTCTTCTGACATACCATCTGGGGGTTTCTCCATGATTTCCTCTTCAATAGCATCGGGTTCTTCATTTGGAGATGTTTCCGTGCCCTTCTTAAAGAAGCCACCCTTTGTGAAACAGTTTTCAGTGGTTCTCTCAGTCACTTGTTTCCATGACATTGTTATAAGATGTAGGGCATCAAGGAGGGAAATTCTTTAGCAATTAACAAAAGCTAGAGTGGACCTGAACAACAAATTATAGCAATGTTTAAGCACTGTTAGCACTGTAAGCACTGTTTAAGACTACCGTCTTGAACGAAAGCTAGCATGTAACTGAACCAATAAATAGGCTGGAGTGGAAAGACCGATGAAAAGTGGTGAAATCTGCCGAGTCATTTTATGAGTCATTTTAAGATTCTGATAACTATAACCGAAACTCTGATTACTATAAGCGGAGGTTTTATAATGTAATTTAACCTCGATGCTTTGGGACTGTTAATTCTGATAACATTAGGCGATTGATAACAATATCGGTGATTACAATAACGGATTATATATATATATATATATAATATATATAATATATATAATATATATATTATATATATATATATTATATATATATATATATATTAGAATGCGCTCTATACCTTTCCATAAAACAAATTGTCTCACTCGGTTCCAGGAGACAATTCTAATTCAGAATAAAGTTTTTTCTTTTCTATTCTTTTCACGGGGAAATGGCTAAAATTCCTCACCAACCAAAGAGAAAAGTTTCTCTCTTAAATAAAATGGTTTGAAAAAAGCTTCATTGGGCTCGTACATGCAGCGCGTTGTCGTGTTTTTAAGGAGATACTGAAATTTGGCGATTTGTAACTCTTTCTCAAACAATACAAAATAGCCGCGTAATATATACTAAAGCGTTAAGAGTGAAAACCCATCCATATTCGTTTTATGTAGTGAGGTTTCAAATAAAGACTGGGGGTTGTTAGTACAACCCCTTTGTAACGGCAAAGGTCACCACTTAACGGAAGCTTAACTCGAGATTTGAACTATCTACCAGTCCCTACATCATCTGAACGCGAAGAACGGTCACCCATCCAACTACTGAACAAACCCAACGACGCTTAACCTCGCTGATGAGGTTTTAAAGCGAAAACAAAATATATAAACATAATATTTAACGAAAAGCGAGGCCCACGCACCATTTTATGGCTTCATTAATTAATTTTTCGTAATGAAACGAGCAAGCAATTACTATTAAAATAAAACAAACAATTTTCCCCCTAAAATTCAATGAAATAAACAACATTCTCAGCTCCAATCAAATAAAACCATAATACGGTACCAGTGAGAAAGTCTACACACAATCAAAAGCTCTGTTTATATTACACTTTCATCTGCAAACACGAGTTGGGTTATATTTGCATTCACAGGAAAAAGAAAATAAAGTCCCTCTCGCTCTCTATATATATATATATATATATATATATATATATATATATATATATATATGAAATGAAATGAAATGAAAAGGTTTATTGGCAGACTATAGTCCATATGACAAATATTATTAATACAATGATAGTTCATATATTAAGGATAGAAATATATACAACTGATTAGAAATAATACTGCACTGTCCAAGTTAAGTGGAGCTACAGACAGACGTTTTCGTACCAAGAAGTCCATAGCTTAGAGGATAAATGGCAGGACTCATGGATAGCTTGGATGATCGGGTTGGTTGATTTTTAATTCTTTGCATTAGACTGTGTTGAGCACGTCTTGTTACCTCCGGGAAGCTCGGGACATTGCGGGTAGCAAACATTTGCGAAGCTGAGCATATCGGGGGTAATTTATGTAAGAGTCTAAAAGACCTGTTGTACAGCAAATTTAGGGTTCTGCCAGAACCTTTTTTATAATTCACCCAGAGTTGCTGACCGTATATATTACTGCAGAAAGTACGAAAGAGTGTGTCTTTAGCTTCACTTGTACAGAAACGAAAGTTCCTTATGGTCATATTCGCTTTAGCACACAGGCTTCGAGATTGTTTTCTTATATCCGAGTCATCACTCAAGGAGCTGGTAATAGTTTGACCCAAATACTTAAACTCTTGTACTTCCTCAATTACTTCACCATTCATTTTAAACCTTATATCAGCTGGCTGATTACAGTTTTTAGGATGAAATTGCATAACCTTAGTCTTTGTAACATTAAAAAGAATATCATGTTTCTGCGAATACACTTCGCAGACATTTAGTAGCCGATCCAGACCTTTAACATATATATATATATATATATAATATAATATCTATATATATATATATATATATATATATATACACAGAGGGTTCACAAAAGTAAACAGACGCCACGATGATTGTCCTCAAGAACAATTGGCAAACCTCATCATTGGGATGCCAGAAGCTCTATCAGCTTTACATAATTAATTCTAAATATATTGATTCAATAAATCTGTTATTATTCTTTGACTTTTTTTATTAAATAAAAACCTATCGAAAAACTGACGGTGTTCATTTACTTTTGTTAACCCTGTTTATAAATAATAAAAAATAAAAAAAATATATATATATATATATATATGGAATATCATGCTTGAAAACACACGATTTTCCATGATACAAAAATGCCCTCAACCAAGGTTCGAACCCAACATCGCGTGAGTAGACGAATACGAGGCGAGAGCGCTGACTATCACGCTACAACAATGTAAAAGTTAGTACAACCTGACGTATATTTGAATACCTGAGGGAACACACAAAACTTTCGCGTCCATAGGCGTTTCCTACACTAACTCCACTGCACTCGAGGTAATGGTAACATTTTATTCAACTCTCTAGTGTGAATATACGCCAGGTTGTACTGACATATCTTGTCGCAACTTCGCCTTCTACTCGAGATATGCTGGGTTCTAATCTTGGTTGGGGCAATCTTTGCATTATGCAAAATCGTGCGTATTCATGTATGATATTCCATACATATATACATATATTGGGGCCCCGCCGCTATAGCGCAAAACTCGGTATATTGCGGGTCCAGTCTTGTTAATACATACTGTAAAAGAAATAAAATTTAATTTACATATTTGAACTGATTGTCTTCATTTTGTTTGGTTGTTAACTGTAGCTCAGCATTATTCTGGCTACTGTCTTAGTGCTTTTGAAAGGACCTCATTATAACGCGGTCGCGCGATATGAATACCGTGGACCTCGTTTATAGCGGGCCCCAGTGTGTGTGTGTGTGTGTGTGTGTGTGTGTATTATATATATATATATATATATATATATATATATATATATATACATATACACACACACACTACTGATACATAGCTGATATAGATGATCAATCATGTATGAACAATCCATCAACCAACTGTGGTACCTTGGGTATAACGCGAATCAAGGTTGCTTAAGAATGTAACTATAAAACCGTCAAGACGGGAGACCTGACCTAGTTTAAACACGTTATTTTTAAAAAAACGTAAAAATAAAAACGTAAAAATTATGATTTTTGCATAATCTTTCAAAAAACGCAAAACCTGAAATAGTTCATGAAATACTTAACCCACTTTCCTTACTAAAAGTTCACGACCACAAAGACGACGACATTAAACTTAACGGGCAAATTCGCTCCGACCTTCGGCCGACTCACAAAAAAAATACAGGGTGTTTGTAAAATCGCGCGACTCAATATATATATATATATATATATAATATATATATATATATATATAACGTTATATATAGTGGGTTGCGCGACTTTAGAATCACCCTATATAAAACCTTCTACCAGTATGCCATTTCCATGCAGTATTTCTTCATACGAGCCAATAATATTTCATTCTTCGTGGAATTCGGGTTTAACATATTTCCCTGATAAGATCATGATATGATATCACGCGGCAAAGATTTCTCAAAATGGAAGCTTTTCCGACTCTATAATTACATTTTATGCGCGAGACGGGTACGTTATATACTCATGTCTGTAAAGTATATAATCACAAGCTTAGAGAAAGCAATATCTTACTCTTATTATTATTATTATTACTGTTATGTTTCTTCAAAGGAAATAAAGAGGCCCTTAATATTATTTCAAAAACGTCCAAGAATATAGTTTTGTCATAATAACACCTTTTGTTTTATATAGCTTCAAATTATACGAAATTGGAAGACGGCTGTGCCCTCATTTCATTTTCACAGTCTTTCGTTAGAAGTGAATTAATTGAAAATGGAGTCTATACAATTTTAAACTTAAAATTTTAAATTTTCACTTCAATTAACTTAAAAAAGAACCTGCAAATCTTTTAATATAATATATATATATATATATATATATATATATATATATATACAGTACGTACATATATATATATATATATATATACGTGGAATCCGAACCACGACCCACAATGGTCCTCGCCAGGACTCAATACTACGACTTCTCGATTTGCAGCTCAGCGTCTTAACCACTAGGTGACTAGGCTACCAACGGACTTTTTTTGTATGGAAGAATGAGCAACTGGGTGAGCTGAGCGCAACCTGCCCTCCCCAAGAATCGAAACCAGGGCCAATTGATTCGTAGTCAGCGATGCCAAAAAGATTGCTAACAATTTCATATATTAATATTCTCGCTCTCTCTCTACATATACATATTCTGTATAGGGCCCCTTGCTTTTTCTTATATACAGGGTGTCCCATAAGTCCGGCATCATAGGAGAAATTCATATTTTTCTATTTCTACAAACCATAATTCATATTTTTCTCTTTCTACAGGCCATAATGTCTGTGAACAAGGAAGAACGAATCCAGATAATTCTACTCATAGGAAATCGGAGTCAAAGAGAGGCCGCTGCTGAATTTAACAGACTGCATCCAGACCGCGAGCCAATAACACAGAGTTGTGTTAGCAGACTTGTTGCAAAGTTTAAGGAAACAGGATCCATAGAAGATAAACCACGCAGTGGACCTTCAAGGAGGTCCACTAACGATGATACAGCGACTGCTATCCTGGCTCATTTTAACAGAAGTCGCAATAAGTCTCTTCGGCGATTGTCCGCCGAGACAGGAGTGTCGAAAAGTAGCATCCATCGCATTCTTCAGGCTCACAAATGGCATCCATATAAACTTCAGATCCTACAGAAATTAAGCGAAGATGATCCCGACCGGCGGATGGAATTTTGTGAATGGGCTACGAAACAATAAAACAATGGTAGACATATTCAGCACGCTCTGTAAATAAAAGCTTTTGTTTTGCCTTTTTTTATTATTTTTCCTATGATGCCGGACTTATGGGACACCCTGTATATTAACGATTTAGATGTCGGCCTAGTCAGTACAGGTTCAAAGTTTGCGGATGACACGAAGCTGGGTGATAGGGCGATTAATGACGAAAATAGAGGTAAAATCCAGGAAGATCTGAATAAAATCGTTGATTGGTCAGTCACATGACAAATGAGATTTAACGTCGATAAGTGAAAAATTTTGCATATAGGTTCGTGTAACGGTAATTTTGCGTATAGTCTGTCAGGGAAGGAGTTAACAAACGTAGAGCAGGAAAAAGATTTAGGAGTTATAGTCACTGGTGATTTAAAAGTAGCGAAACAAAGTACAGCAGTGGTCAATAAAGCGAACAAAGTGTTAGGTTTTATAGCTCGGAATTTTGAATACAAATCGCGCGATATTATAGTTCCTCTTTATAAATCATTAGTTAGACCCCATTTGAAGTACGCGATCCAATTTTGGAGTACGCGATCCAATTTTGGAATCCGCATATGCGAAAAGATATAGACAAACTCAAAAGAGTTCAAAGACGAGCAACTAAGATGATTCCGTCGCTTAGGTCAAAGTCGTACGAGGATAGGCTTAAGGAGTTAAAATTGACTACACTCGAGACTAGGAGGCTAAGGGGTGATCTAATCCAGATTTTCAAAATTATGAATGGGTTCGATAACGTAGAGAAAGATAGCTTTTTCGAAATATCTCAATATAATAGGACTAGAAATAACGGGTTAAGTTGACAAGTAGAAGGTTCGAGACATCAGTTGCCAAAAACTTTTTTACGCATAGAATAGTAAATAGCTGGAATAGTTTACCGGTAGAAGTAATTAGTAGCACGTCTATAAACATGTTTAAAAATCGATTAGACGCATATGTTGATAGATTGGGTATAGTTTAAGGTAGTAAAATTAATACTTTGTGGTTCGGAACCCACGTAAAATTGTAGGTCCCCTCCGTAACCACGGAGGACATGAACAATACACAATTACGAACACAGTTAGGTAGACCAGCCATGAGTGGATCCTAGGGTCTTTGTTGGTCTGAAACATTATAACATTATAACATGATGCACACCCACAAGGAAAAACAAAAATTATTCCAAGGCCTTTCGTGTATTCAGCAGTACACCTCGTCAGGTTTATATCATTCAATCATTTCACGTGTCTAATTGTGAAATTCATCCCATACACACACACACACACACACACACATATATATATATATATATATAATATAGTGTCTCAGAAGTCGCGCACCATAGGCTTTATTCAGATTTACGAGGTTTACGAGTCGAAATGGTTTATAAGTGATGTTTAATTACAATATACAGGGCGTCCCAAAAAAATGTATACACACTTTAAATAATTATAAAGGCAGTGTTTATTAAAATACATTTCATTTTCAAAATGTAATAGAATCTACAGACATTATTTAATTGTTTTGTCAACGCCTGTTTTCAAACTGACGTCCGTTCTGGTCCAGGCACTGCTGATAACGCGAAGCAATGGAATCGCAAACATCACGAAACATTTCGTTTGGTATTTGTGTGCATTCTCGTTCAATGGCTGCTCTCAATTCAGCGACTGTTGCAGGTTTTATAGCGTAGACTTTGTCTTTTAAGTATCCCCATAAAAAAAAGTCTAGTGGTGTGAGGTCTGGTGAACGCGGAGGGTATTCTACGAAACCCTTCGTCCAATCCACATCCACATCGTGCCAAGTACCACTCGCAATACTCCACTCTTCGGTCCGGATCATCATCTTCATTAATAGCATGGACTAATCTTGGAATGTAACTTTTCCATTGACAGCGCTTCAAAATGCGTTGGACAGACGATTCTGAAATTCCTACCTCACGACTCGCTTGTCGCACAGATTTTCTTGGACTTTGGTGATACGTTTCCAGTACTCTTTCTTGCTTTGTGGGGCTTGTCGATGTCCGTGGTCTTCCGGAACGCTTCTTGTGGACATTCTGAACAGTTCCATCGGCTTCAAACTTATCTCTAATTCGAGTGATGGTAAGTCGCGTTGGTGGATCTGTTTGAAACTCCCTCCTAAACTGTCTTTGCACTTCAACTGCGTTTTCACACTTCCAGTAGCATTTTAGAATGAATTTCCTTTGTTCAAAGCTTAGTCTGACTGCCATTATTAATTCTAATGGGTTTAACTTGGAAAGAAAGAAACATCAATTGAGCTATCAGCTGTTAAAGTGTGTATACATTTTTTTGGGACGCCCTGTATGTTCGATAATGTTCGAATAATAAAATTAATACTATGTACAGTTAATCAAAAAGCTATCTTAAAATAATTCAATTGAATGAAGCTACATTAGCCAATGGTGCGCGACTTCTGAGACACCACTGGCTAATGTAGCTCCATTCAATTTAATTATTTTAAGATAGCTTTTTGATTAACTGTACATACTATTAATTTTATTATTCGAACATTATCGAACATATATTGTAATTAAACATCACTTATAAACCATTTCGACTCGTAAACCTCGTAAATCTGAATAAAGCCTATGGTGCGCGACTTCTGAGACACTATATATATATATATATATATATATATATATATATATATATATATATATATATATATATACAGTATATAAAGTTGATAATATACCTTATTATTATTATTATTATTATTAATAATATATATGTTATATATATGTTATATGTATGTTATATAATATATACTGTATGTTATATATGTTATATGTATATATATTAATAATATATATGTTCAAACGCACCAAAAGTAAACTAAGTAGATATAGCGAAGATTGATCCAAAACCACCGTGCTTTACCTTGGGGCACACACACACACACACACACACACACACACACACACACACACACACAAAATCCTATAAAAAACGAAACGTAATATGTCGTCCTTATAAGGTAATCTCTTTTCGCTGTAAGCACTGGGGCATTAAATGAAGAATCGTCATGCCCTCAAACCAAGAGTAGTATTAAACACCACACACACACACACACACACACAACACACTACAAAACCGCAATACTTTCACATTTTCAGTTGTGGATGGCAACATTCAATCTAATCTAAATAATCTAATTAACCTCACCTTCATAATATTCACTTTTTTATATAACAAGTTAATGATTTCCATTAAAAAAACGTGTCGCAATAATGTGTGTGTGTGTGTACCCCAAAAACTGTTGCAGTTCATTTTCCCTCTGATTCTCTCCCGTTTGCTTTCAAATTTTCACTTATCTTTCCTCCTTTAAATTTCTTCCTTTCTTTGCTTTCCTTTAAAACTTTCACTCTTTAAATTTTCTTACATCTTTTAACTTCCCTTTTAAAGAAGAGCCAACCTCGTAGGGACTAGCCGGTCTGTTGATGTTTGCTGTCCTTTCTATTTTTTTATATACATATGCTGTATATGCGCCTGGTGGCGTTGTGGTTGCATCGGCTGGGGGTTCAAATCCCGTCGCGGGCAAGTGGGGGGCAGCTCACTCAGTTGTTCATCCTTCTACACAATAAAGAAAGTGGTTGGTAGATAAATGGGTACCCTGGGTGGCCTAGTGGTTAATACGCTGTGCTGCTGGTGGGGCGTGGTTCGGATTCCACGTTAAACTGTAGGTCTAAGGTGAAGTGCAAAGCTTGACCTTCGTCAGAATGAACAATTCGGGCGGAAACTAACCAAAGGTGTGTGTGTGTGTGTATATATATATATATATATATATATATTATATATATATATATATATATATATTATATATATATGTGAACAGGTTTACTACTAAAATACGAAGGGTAAGCAATCACTCTAATGGTGGGTGGAATGGTGGCGCAACTGCAGAGAAGTGCCTTTGAATATTCATTGGCACCCTGTGTTGCACAGCCGTCCGAGATGAATAAACAGTTTGTAGTCTTTGCGCCGAGAGAGTTACAAGGAGTTACAAGGAAAAGAAGTACCTCAAAAGGCCTTGCGGCCCATACCGAGGAGGTACCAATGGCAACGGGTGCCACGGAAAATTTTCTACACACTCAAATAGTGTGCAAAATTTGGTCTAACCTTTTCTTGAACTGATCCACAGAGGAACTGTTCACAACTTCCGAAGGTAACCTGTTCCATGTGTCACAGATCTTATACGTAAAGTAATTCCCACACACACTAGTCCTAAACCGTTTCAAATCCAACTTCCAACCATTGTTGCGAGTTGGGTTATCATTTAAACTAAACATATTTCTAAAATCGACATCGTTGAACCCGCGTAAGAGCTTGAAAACCTCGATCAGTTGACCGCGCAGCCTCCGAGTTTCAAGCGAAAACAAGTTCAGGGCGCGTAACCGTCGATTGTAGCCCATATGCCTAACGGAAGGGATTAACTTTGTGGCCCTCGCGTGCACTCGCTCCAGCCTCTCAATATCTTTCCTGAGGGTGGGCGACCAGAACTGCACAGCATACTCCAGGTGCGGCCGAACAAGGGAATTGTACAGTGAGAGCACAATCTCCTTGTTCCGAAACTGAAATTGCCTCCTGATATAACCCAATAGTTTCTGGGCTTCCTTTTCCACCTCTACACACTGTTTCGTAAACTTAAGGTCGCTGCTAATTAGCACACCCAAGTCCATTTCTAAATCAGTCACCTCGATATTACTACCCAACATCGAGTAGTCCGACTTGGGATTGGCGTAGCCAATGTGCATCACTTTGCATTTACCCAAGTTAAACGGCATTTGCCATTTTTCGGACCACTCTCCTATCCTACCTAGGTCCGCACGCAGTTCCTCGATCGCTTCGGGCGTCCCAACATTGGCCCCAAGCTTGGTGTCATCAGCGAATTTGGCGATCCGACTGACGATGCCACCGTCGGTATCATTTATGTAAATGATAAACAACAGTGGCCCCAAAACGGAACCCTGAGGAACCCCACTAGTGACCGAGGCCCAACCCGATCTAGCCCCTTTAATTACCACCCTCTGCCGCCTATTCCTCAGCCAGTTTTCAATCCACCTACCTATTTCCTCACCGATACCCAGCGCGCGCACTTTCGCCGTTAGCCGGCGGTGAGGTACCTTATCAAAGGCTTTCTGAAAGTCGAGATAAAGTATATCGATAGCCCTACTCTTATCGTACTCACTCAACATGACGTGGAAAAACTCGAGCAAGTTGGTGAGACACGACCTATGCCGTCTAAACCCATGTTGGGAGTCCCCAAGCAGCTTGTAGGAATCCAGATGGTCAACGATCCTATCAGCTATTATCCCTTCTAATAATTTACCTACAACTGAAGTGAGACTAATGGGACGATAGTTCCCTGGACTTTCGTGATCCCCTTTCTTAAAGACAGGGGTCACGTTGGCTTCCCTCCAGTCACCAGGCACCTGGCCCATCTCCAACGATTTGTTGAAGACTGTAGCCAGGTGGGGAGCCACCTGGTCGCGCACTTCTCGCAGCACTCTGGGGAGAAACTGGTCTGGCCCAGGAACCTTAAACGCGCTCAGTTTGTCTATTCTATCGGCAACGACTGTCGCGGTACATCTAACACTATCCAGGCCAGCACCTTCGTGCCTCACGCCTGGCTCGGGGATGACGCGGGTATCCTCCCTGGTGAACACTCCCGCAAAGTACTCATTAAGCACATTAGCGATGTCCGCGTCGGAGGTCCGCAGAACGCCGCTTCTAATGGGCTTTCTACTATTAACATAACTGAAGAATTCCTTAGGGTTCCCCTTGCAGAGGCTTGCCACCCGTAGTTCTTCGTTACGTTTCGCTAGCCTAACCTTCGCCTTCACTTCCCTACACAGGCGGACATACGCTTCAGTGTTCTCGTGGGAACGATTGGCCTTCGCCCTCCTATACGCTACTTTCCTATTTCGGATAGCCGAAGCGATGTCACGATTGAACCACTCAGGCTGCGTTGAAGCAGGGGTGACCGGTTTTGAGGGTATGGCAGCAGACTGCAGCACCATAAACTCGTCCCGGAATGCACTCCACACTCCCTCAACATCGCCGCCAACCTCTAACCCAATCTCTCCTACGCTATCCCTGAGACTAACAAAGTTCGCCCGCGGAGATCGAGCTTACTGCCTCTCGAGTTACTATGCTTCACCCGAGGGACGCACACACGGAACCTAATAAGACCGTGATCACTCCCGCCCAATGATTCGTCAACGGTGAGGCCAGTGACGAGGTTGTCTTCGGTCGTGAATACTAAGTCTAGAACGCTTTCGCCTCGTGTAGGCTCGTTGACCCACTGAGTGAGGAAGTTCTCATCAGCAAAGTCAACTAGCCTCCTCCCTTCAGCATCGGCAGTCCTGTTTTCCCACTTTATGCCGCGACAGTTGAAGTCTCCTAAAACTACACACACCCTATCCCCTAGCAGGCTACTGAGTTCGGTGTACAGGGCTGTATCCTCCTCGAGGAGGAGATGCGGAGGTCTGTACACCAAGATTAACCTATAGTTCGTCCCTCCCACGTTCAGATCGACGCCAAGCAGCTCCCGTTCCGACCGGAACTGGCAGTCAACCGGACTCAACGTGTCCCTGACGTATATTAGTACCCCACCCCCATCCCCACGGGTGCGGTCTTTGCGAAACATTCTATACCCGGGAATTTCGAACTCCCCAACGTAGTCCCTACGATCAGTATGAATCCAGGACTCGGTGATAGCAACGATATCCTGGTATTCTGATGCTAAGAGCGCCCGTAGCTCGCAAAACTTGTTCCTGATCGATCTAGCATTAAAAATTAAAAAGCATTGCAGAGAGAGAGAGAGAGAGAGAGATAGAGAGAGAGAGAGAGAGAGTTACAAGGTGTTTCAAGGACAAGGGGAAGCCTCAAAGACCTTTCGGTCCACTCGGGGAGGTTCCTGTTATTAAACTAGTGCATTTTTCAATTATTCTAGCAACAGTGGAATACTGGATATAAAAGCATAAGGCTCTCTCCCCTCCCTCCCCGCCAGAGGCGGGTACGGGAAAAGGTTGAAGAAAGTACCTTGACCTTAGAAAAGTAGCCAAGGAAATTTACAGAAAACAGGAGAATACATAAAGTAACTGTACAATTACTTTATGCACATACAGAAATCGTACACTACAGAGCGTGATTGTATAAACTAACTAATATTTATGTACTAATCATATATCAACTAATTGGTTGACAAATCGTCACAAAAACTCGAATATGTTTTGATTTTATCCAAATATTTACAACTCTACTTACCAAGGTATCGGGGCCAACGAAGACCTTATGGCCCACCTCAAGTTAGCCCCAAAAGGCTTAAGCAACTCTCCATGTTTACATCCATGTACGCGCAAAGCCATCACGCTGGCAAGTGATGAAATGCTTCTACAGGAAAGGGTTGAAACGGGAATTGAAAAGGAAATCAGATTTTCCACACTATGCCCTCACCTTCGTATGCACCCAGCCACCCAAGAGAAGGAACAGAAAAAGAAATGGGAACGGCAAAAACGCAACTTTACCTCATCTAATCCATACCATGCAATTTTTTTTGTTTTAATTTTTGTTCACTAGAAATTATGATTTTTACAAAATACTTATCTAGTCTATTATCAAGGTAGGCAAGTGTGTGAGCGTGTTTTCTGTAACTGAATGTATGTGATGTGTGTCTGCACTCTGAATGTCGCCGAGTTTCAACTTGGGTCTCCCGCCGTGAAGGTGTTTATGTGTTTATGCGGCAAGTGATATATTGAGTCGTTCATACTTCGCGGAGAGAGAGAGAGAGAGAGAGAGAGAGAGAATGTTATTGTGGATACAAAATTTGAAACAAGAAAGACTGTATATGGAGTTTATTTTGAAAGGAGCAGCTAGGTAAAAATTCCAATTTCATTTGTTTTCATTGCTTGCTTTTATTCTTTTTTTTCCCTATATTTTAATGTTTTCTTGGAAGAGCAAGACGTGAAACGAGATTTCGTTCCGTACGTTTAAATGTTCTCAGTGTCGGAGGGAAGAACGTTAGATATTACACACGTTGCGACAGGTTTTTGTCATGTTTTGCGCGTATATATTGAAGCGCATTAAATGGATTTAGTTTGAACTTAACACGCACTATTGTTAATCACAACAATTTCAAAATATGAACAATTAACCCTTTACTGCCCAAAAGGACAAATTTGTAACCTTTCAAATACACGCATTCATAACTTAACCCTACAAAATATTTGGGCTAAAAAGGGTTAAGGGGTTAACGTCGTGGTGTCGTAACACCGCTTCCCGTCGATCGGCGAAGTTAAGCGACATTGGGTCGGAGATTAGTTGGGTGGGGGACCGTCATCTATGTCCAGATTATGTAGCGACCCGTGGTTCGGATACCGCGTAAAGCTGTAGATCCCCTCCGCCCTATGACCTTCAATTTTTGCGAAGGAGGTTAAACAACCCCATTATTACACGATGTAAAATGGTAAAAGACTTTGAATCCAATTATCATAAGTGATAAAAACACTGAAATTTACGATTTGTTAAATCTGTAAACAAAGTGACCGCGAGGCGTTTATCGGCACCTTATGAAGAATAAAAATTGTCTCCCGACGCGGTAATGATCATCCACTTTTCCGTCTATGATGGCGGGGAACAAACAACTTTTATCCCTCGTATCTTCAGAGAATTCGAAAAAACTTTTCCAATATCCCATTTCAAACACATAAAAACATACGCGCGGATACAGTGGAATATCTACGTATAAAGTTAAGGCAATCTATATGCACTGAGACGTACGCCGATAATTCCTCGGGGATGAGTAGTAGTAGTAGTAGTAGTAGTAGTAGAAATAGGAATTGACTCATGTTTTTGGCTCTCTCCGTATGATTACCAGCCCATTATTAGTGGAAGAAGAAGATGAAGAAGAAGATGATGAAGAAGAAAAAGAAGAAGAAGAAGAAGGTGTAACTAAAAAGGAGTTCGCCGACACGAGAGGAGCGACGCATCGCGAGGGAGTCGTATAAAGCGCGCGCCAACGGGAAACTCGAGACTTTTCCGACCAAGTTTCTCGCTTTCAAATTCTGTATCGTCAATGAAGCGTAAGGAGAGAGCATCTGTTTATAGGATGCAAGGCATTATCATGGTAGACCGCGCCATTCTCTCGCTAGAAGCTAATGGTAAACATGTTATTGGTTTACGAGTTGGCGAGAAAAACTTACATATATATATATGCTGCAAACCCACAAGGAAAGAGAAAAACGATTCCAAGGCCTTTCGTGTATTCAGAGCTACACCTCGTCAGGGAATGAAGATAAAAGGCGAGATGCCCATAAATATATACAACGTACAGGAAAAGCAAAACAATTAGCACATACTTAACAAGAGTTAATGAGAGGCAAAAGAAATTTTGACATGATATCGTCAATTTTATACGTCCCCGCACTGTTATTGAAATTGTTTTTAAAATGAATAAATGCACATTCTAGAATATTTCGTTCTATTATATCTCTGTTTTTAACAAGCGCTTTAGAACTATCCTACTTGATGCTATGGTTACATCTATGCATATGGTTAAATAAAGCATTGGAATTATTAGCTGTTCTACAAGCATATTTATGCTGTTTTACCCTAATATCTAACGTTTTACCGGTTTGGCCTATATATACTGAGTTACATTGTGTATATCCGATCGAATACACACACATATATATATATATATATACACACACGAGTGTATATACATATTCTGTAAGTATATTTAAAAAAATAACATTCAATAAACTATTATAAAACGTACCTACAAGTCACCTATTAAATATGTTGCTCACTGTAGTTCCATAATTTTTACTTTTACAGTGAGTGATAAAAGAGGTGTAAATCCAAACTATACTTAAATTAACAACGGAAAATGTTAATAATGCAAACACAAAAAAACCCACCTCTTATAAAGAAGAATTTAAACTCTTCAACTCCAATTTAATGGTAAAAACCATTACTGAAATTATTTTCAAATGCCAAAAATTTTCCAGAATCAAAATCCAACCCTTTGAAAGATTGTAAAACATAATTCTCACTATACTGCTTCCAACTGCAAAAAAAAAAGAAGAAGTTTTTAACAGTTTAAACCTGCTGAAACCGAGTTTTTAGGATTAAACTCCACGAATAAGAGTTTTAAACTCTCTGTAAGGGGATTTTTCTTACAATTCTTCGTTCAGACACGCACTGTAGACGAATTAAAAGTGCTCATACGAAAAGCTATTTCCTCACTAACTGACGTTCGTGTTTATAGTTCACTATTTAATAACTAGAATAATACCTAAATTGAATTATCAACTTATGTCAACCACATAATGACAACATTCTTTAATACTTTGCCAACTGAACGGATTTAGCATATTAAATAGGATACTGTAAGAGTGGGCTCATTGAGGTAAACCTTCAAACTTACAACAAAATTTGGTAAAAATAAATCAAGTATATATATATATATATTCTTTCATAATTTGCATAACATTTTAAATTTATCAATAAAGCTTACTTTCACTTTGGTGCAAAATTCTGCAAGTGTCTCTTCCCAAACTTGGCCAATGGCCATTCCCTTTTCATTCTTCAGCGCGAGTGAGAAATCTCAAAATGGAAATATTAAAGGAGGCACTTCTTAAATCCATCGATTCCCATTCCCAATAAATAGAATTTCCGCTTTATAAGATTTTTTACCAAAAATACCTCTCTTTCGAGACCGCAAATATGATAATTCACCTTTCTTTTTTATGGTTTCACAAATCAAATTAGGAATTTTTTTTTTTTTTCCTTCAAATCTGGGATTCCCGTTTCAAGTATTCCAAGTTGCGGACTGCGAACACGAATGAGAATGAAATTGAGTGGGAATTAATCCTCCGCAACAATGAATTACTCTTAATAGCAAAACCCATTGCTTTATTCCCTTACAACTTAAATCTAAATTAAGCTTTTGGAATTATACATTACTGGAATATATTTTAAATTAAGTAGTCCATCACTATATATTTATTAACAAAATAAATGAAGGTGTATCTTACACACACACAAGTTTGGCCACCTTACAAAATCGCGACATTTTCAGATTTTCAATTGTGAACGGCCACATTTAACTTAGTCTAAATGACGTACTTAACCTAACCATACCTAACCTAGGCTTCATTATGTCCCATTTTTTATATTTAATTATTTTCACAAAAAAGTGAAACTATGGCGAAACTACCGATGTCGCGATACGCATGTTCGTGCCGAGATGGGTTGTGTGTGTGTCATAAAGATTGCGCCGGTCCTGTAAGGTAGCCAAGAACACACACACACTACTTTATATTATATATATATATATATGATGCAAACCCACAAGGAAAAGGAAACGCGATTCCAAACTTTTCATATATTCAACAGTACACCTACCTGACGAGGTGTACTGTTGATACACGAAAAGCCTTGGAATCGCTTTTCCTTTTCCCTTCGTGGTTTTATTCATCATAAATACTTTTCACGTGTCACTTTCGTGAAATAATTTTCATATATATATATATATATATATATATATATATATATATATATGTGACATGCTTCAGGCATTTCTTTATATGAGCATACCTCGCCGCCTTTGAAAGAATGTCACAGCATACTTTCGGAGACACACTTCTCAACTCCTATTTTAACTTCAAACACTCAAATTCATTCGCGCAATTCTTTGTAAATTACCTGGTAAAACTTTACAAGACACCCGCATTGCCATGAAACATGCTACACTGCGACAGTAACGAAACATATATCAATCGATAGAGCAGAAAAAATGGTACAAGCAGCTATGTATCATTTTGAAAATATTAGAAAATAACAGTTATGACACTATGAAAGATGTTACTAGGCCTATCATAGCTTACACCATTTGGATCTTTTCCGTTTCATGTACTGTTTCCGATTTTGTTGAAAATAAGATATGTAATGTAGGTTAACTGAATGCCCGGTTAGGTCAACTGAATGCCCGGTTAGGTCAACTGTACGCCCTTGAAGATTGGTTAGGTTAAGTTGTGATATTTTCGTTAAAACTAACGAAAATATCACGACTTAACCTAACCAATCATCAAGGGCGTACAGTTGACCTAACCGGGCATTCAGTTAACCTACACTAAATATCTTATTTTCAACAAAATCGGAAACAGTACATGAAACGGAAAAGATCCAAATGGTGTAAGCTATGATAGGCCTAGTAACATCTTTCATAGTGTCATAACTTTGTTACTTTCTAATATTTTCAAAATGATACATAGCTGCTTGCACCATTTTTTCTGCTCTGTCGATTGATATATGTTTCGTTAATGTACAGGGTGTCCCGTAAGTCTGGACCCATAGGGAAAATAATAAAACAAAAGTCCAAAATTTATTACATAATCTGTTCAAAGTGTCTGCCGTTGTGTCGCACACAGTTGAAGACGCAATCTCCACTGCGACAGCACTTTCTGAATCACAGTCGCAGAAATTTCTTGACACGCCTCCACAATGCGTGCTTTAAGGTGGAAAATGTTCTGAAGTTTGACCTCGTACACTTTGGCTTTCAAGTGGCCCCACAAATAAAAATAATAATAAAAAATAATAATAAAAATAATAATAATAACATAATAAAAAAATATATTATAAATCCCTATGGGTCCAGACTTAAGGGACACCCTGTAGCATGTTTCACGGCAATGCGGGTGTCTCGTAAAGTTTTACCAATTACCTAATTTGTTGCACAATATAATTAATCAAACTTTCAATTGAAATCTTATTTATTCTCCATATTTGCAATCACTCAATTATAACCGTTATTTGTGACGTTTATCACTTATTCCTTTGTTCTATTAATTAAAGGCAGAAAACTCACTCTATCAATCTCCTACATTAATTAATAACATTATTTTGATCGAAAGATCTGGTCACCCATCAAGCAAACATTAATTACTTTAATTAATCTTATTAAATTCATTATAGGGAATACGTTAATTGGCCAATATATATATATATATATATATATATATATTATATATATATATAGTCCCCTAAGAAACTTTTATGTTACACACAGACTGTGCATGGAACAAGGAACTCTTCTGGGAAATTAAACCCACTATAGTCCGAATAAGCAATGGTAATTTGTCATTTCCCATTACTTATTCAGACTACAAGGAATTTAATTTTCCCAGAAGTGTTCCTTGTTCCATGCAGTCTGTGTGGAATAAATAAATAAATAAAAAAAATAAATAAATAAAAAAAAATATATATATATATGTATATACACAAACTCAGAATGGGACCTCTTTGCGAGAGACCCGTTGCCCACGTCGGGCTAGCATCATGAAAAAGAAAAACTATGGTATTTGTCATTTACCATTACTTATTCGGACTATAGTGGATTTAATTTTCCCAGAAGAGTTCCTTGTCCCATGCACGGTCTGTGTTTAATATATATATTAACTTACATGTTGCTATGCATTCTTATTCATTGTTCCTTAAATAAAAATTGCAGTGATAGCAAATTTGGTTACTGTTTGTGCAATAAATAAATGTTTGTTTTTAGAACTTTATCTGCGTGTCTTTACGTCTTATCTTTATACCACTCTGTATTCGCTTACGATGAAATGAAAGCCAGTTTACCATCTGCTGAAAGTACTGAATCATCGTTCTACCATACGGGTAGTGGCTGGCAGAGTTAGTCCTTATCTCTATGGCTTTGGCTACAGCTGAGAAGAATTGCTTAGAATGCTACAATAAATCAATGAAAACAATTTTAATTTTATCGTTTGTTTTATTTGCCCATATTCTGCGCCATAATTTAGCTGCTTCTTTGAAATTATCTATTCCATAAAAATTGTAAATATGGTCCGAGAATAATTTGTCAAAATGAGTGGGATTCATCTTTTTCATTTTCTTTTGATGTAAATGCAGTAGAGCAAAACTAGTTTTATTTTTTTTGAAAACTTTTGCGTTAGGGAGGCAATTAACGAGTCCGTGTGGAGAATGAAAATTGCGAGGCGATAATATACTTCAGTGATAAGCTTGTCGAGAAGCTCGACATGAAATTGTTATTTCCACTCCTAATTGTGAAACAGTTTCGCTCGCAGCGTCTAAGATTTCTTTGAATTGAGAGGTTGCATCCAACTTCCGATCATTAAATAATGCGCGAAATTCTTGTATGTGCTTGTGAACTGAATGCAATTCTATTGTGACTCCCTGCAAAATATTAGTTACAGGCTCTAGCACTGCGCTGTATTTGGCAATAATTTTGACGCAAATAATAATGAATACGAATGTGGATGCAGCAGAGATAACTAAAAAGCCCGTTGTCTCGTACTAACATTTGGGGATGAAGTGCGAGTCTCTCAGGCTTCCATTATAACAACATAGTTCATAGAAAAAAATACGCACGCTTTTATACTTTGATGATCACCTTGTCTCACAAAACAAAGGTAGGCGGACCTCAGTTTTAGGGGCACCCATCTATTGCATTAATAAGAAATAATAAAAATCAAACAAAATGTAAAATTTATTTCAATTACAGCACATATTGGTTCTTCACATGGTCAAGAATAAATTCCAGCTTTAGGTGTTTAGTCGTGATATTTTCGTTTAAAACTAACGAAAATATTACGACTTAACCTAACCAATCGTCAATATAGATATATATTATATATATATATATATATATATATATATATATATATATATATATATATATATATATAACCCCGCAAGGGGGTTCTAAGCTCGTGCTCTTGAGTGCTCTTTGTGCTCGTTTGTACGTGCTTGTTCCTGGAGGTTTCACGTGCGCCCTCCCGGCCCTAGCACCCAAGGATGATGGGGCTCGACCCTGCAGTCCTTGTCATCCTTGGTCTTTTTCCACTTCGACTGTCCCCTCCACCCTTTCTTTTTCCTCTGTCTTTCCTCTCACGTTTTCTTTGTTTTTTCGCTGAGATATGCCCTTTAAAAAGAGGCGAATCGGTTCTTCCCGAACTAAAAAAAAAATATATATATATATATATATATGAAAGTTATTTCACGACAGTAACACATGAAGAATATTTATGATGAAAAAACCACGAAGGAAAGGAAACACAGAATGGTGCTCAAGCGCTTTCGTCTAATGACATCCTCAGGAACACTGAAGTAAATAGAGTTCGAGACTATATACAGGTCACAAAAAACACATATATATATATAATAAATATACAAATAAAAATTGTGGGAGGAGCATACAAATTTGTAAGGAAAAACTACCAATTTTAGCACTTTGCCCTTCTTGTCTAAATCAGTTCTGAACGAATTCAAAACAACAGGATCAAATGGATTGTTTACAACCAATTTTATAGATAATGCCTGAATTATATATAGGTCACAAAGGAATATAAAAAAAATAAAAAAAATTAAAAATAAAAATTGTAAGAGGAGCATACAAATTTATGAGGGAAAACTACCAAAGTTTTAGCACTCTGCCCTTCTTGTCTAAATTCGTTCTGAACGAATTCAAAACAACAGGATCAAATGGAAAAAGACCTTGGCTCATGTTAAAGTTATTTGTAAGTTGGATAATAGCAGACTCAAGAATATTTCTATTAACAATGTTGCTAGAGTGAAACAAAACTTTAGTAATATGGAGCTCACCATCTTTTTTTAATATTACTAAAGAGACAAGGCTAACACCATAGTTATTATGGACAAAGTGGACTATATTAGAAAGATGAACGAGCTTCTCCAGGACCCCGCCACATAGAGAAAACTTAGGAACAACCCGCAGGATGACGTCTTCAAATCATTCAATAGTGGCTTGAAACGCATTCTCAAAGATCATAAGGACTTAATTCCACTTTTCACGTCCACTTCACCTTCTCTTCCATACCTTTACGGTCTTATTAAAACCCACAAGCCTGGCAACTCTATTCGCCCTATTATTAGCTCGGTGGGTTCTATTACCTATAAACTCTCTAAATGGCTTGTCAAAGCCTTGTCCCCCATTCTCGGAACTATCTCTGATTCACATGTAAAAAATTCCATGGATCTTGCTGAAAAATTGAATAATATACGCACTGAAACCAACGATAGATTGATCAGTTTTGACGTTTGTTCATTGTTTACAAAAGTGCCGACTGACGATATGCTTGACTTTCTCTCCCGAGAATTACATAAGTACGACCTGCGACTACCTGCACACATCGTTTTGGAACTCACTAAACTTTGCATCAAAGACTGTAAATTCACTTTCAATAGCGAGTATTATCAACAGGTTTTTGTGATGGCCATGGGCAACCCCTTGTCGCCCCTCCTCTCCAATATTTATATGGAGTTTTTCGAAATTACTTACATTCCGATAATCCTGGGGGTTGGCATCCATGGTTGCGGTACGTCTACGATATTTTGTGTATCTGGTCCATGAATCATGACCTGGATGACTTCCTCCTTCAGTTAAATGATCAAGTTTACTTTAGAAGTGGAACGAGACAACTCAATCCCGTTTTTGGATGTGCGTGTACATAGGGAAAGCCCAGGTTTTAAGTTTAGTATCTATCGGAAAAAACAAACAATTTGTCCTACGTACACTTTTACCCTGGACATGACGCCCCCATTAAGAAGGCCATATTTTCTTCAATGTTTCTCCGCGCTCTTAGAATCGCCAGTCCGGAATGCATGGATGCCGAATTGGCAAAAATCAACGGTATTGGAAGTGATCTGTGCTTAGTGTGCTACCCACCTGCGTTTATTGAATCTTGTCTTAACAAGGCAAAACGAACCTTTTATCGTGTGAATAATAACACTCGCACTTTGTCAAAGAATATTTTAGTACTTCCATTTTTCCCAGGCTTTTTAGGCATTGCTAATGTACTTAAACTTTTGAATATAAATGTAGTATTTTCATATAACAATATTGTGAAAAATATCATAGTTAAAAATAGCCCTACCAATAACACAGGCATTATCTACAACTGCTTGTAAACAATGTGATTCCTTTCACACTGGTCAGACGGGAAAGGATTTGCACACACGCGTGTAAAACAGCATCAATATTCCGTTAGAAACGGGACAGTCATCCAGTGCCCTTTTTGTCCATTTGCCAGAGTTATCCCACGGTATTGATTGGAATAATGCTTCAGTTTTGTTTCACTCTAGCAACA
>JAJOZX010004386.1:157500-401747 GCA_023014485.1 Bathynomus jamesi | reverse complement strand
CCACAAACCATACACATTATCAATTCAAAAAACAATCAATTATCGATTCAAAACCAAAGATAGAATCTCTCGATCCAGAGGATCAAGTCATAATAGACCACCATCCACAAATATGTCACACTCCACATCCATTACATAACGGACACGCAAATATATCAGATCCAAAGAATCCAGTCAACCTCATTATGGCATCGACCAAGTCACGGCTCACATCGACTGCGGACCAAGTCAAACCTACAACCACATACATCACAATACACACACTCACGAGGAAAAGCGCAGGTGCGGCCGCAAAGACTGCACAGCAATGCAGAAATGTGTGTGCACCACCACGGGTCTCCCATCCAAAGGTGTTCGCGGGGCAAGCGAAGACCATGAGCCCTTCAACACCTCACAGCACCACAGGGGGCACCGCTCGGCAGAGGAATCTCCCCAAATGGGGCGTGCAAGGACAGAGAGCATCCCCCAACCCAAGACGCCGCCCCCCCACATCCCACAACACTTGTGTTGAGCTGTGGGATCTATCCCCACAAAGCCTTAATTTTACTACCTTAAACTATACCCTTTCTATCAACATGCGCGTCCAATCGATTCTTAAACATGTTTATAGACGTGCTACTAATTACTTCTACCGGCAAACTATTCCAGCTATTTACTATTCTATGCGTAAAAAAGTTTTTTGCAACTGCTGTCTCGAACCTTCTACTTGTCAACTTACACCCGTTATTTCTAGTCCTATTATATTGAGATATTTCGAAAAAGCTATCTCTATCTACGTTATCAAACCCATTCATAATTTTGAAAACCTGGATTAGATCACCCCTTAACCTCCTAGTCTCGAGTGTAGTCAATTTTAACTCTTTAATCCTCGTACGACTTTGACCTAAGAGACGGAATCATCTTAGTTGCTCGTCTTTGAACTCTTTCGATTTTGTCTATATCTTTGCGCATATGCGGATTCCAAAATTGGACCGCGTACTCCAAATGGGGTCTAACTAATGATTTTAAAGAGGAACTATAATATCGCGCGATTTGTACTCAAAATTCGAGCTATAAAACCTAACACTTTGTTCGCCTTATTGACCGCCGCTGTACTTGTTTCGCTACTTTTAAATCACCAGTGACTATAACTCCCTAAATCTTTTTCCTGCTCTACGCTTGTTAAATCTTTCCCTGACATACTATACGCAAAATTACCGTTACGCGAACCTATATGCATAATTTTGCACTTATCCACGTTAAATCTCATTTGCCATGTGAGTGACCAATCAACGATTTTATTCAGATCTTCCTGAATTTTACCTCTATCTTCGTCATTAATCGCCCTACCACCCAGCTTCGTGTCATCCGCAAACTTGAAACTGTACTGACTAGGCCGACATCTAAATCGTTAATATATATAGAAAAAGCAAGGGGCCCAATACAGAACCCTGAGGAACGCCACTCGCTACATTAGCCCAACACGACTCCGCTCCATCAACGACCACCCTCTGTTTCCTACTCGCAACCATTCTTCTAGCCAATTTATTACTACACCCCTGATTCCATGAGCCTTAGTTTTTTCAATCAGTCTTTTGTGCGGCACGGTGTCAAACGCTTTTTGAAAATCTAAATACACTACATCAACCGCCCGATGTCTATCGTAAACGTTAACCACGCTTTGGAAAAATTCTAAAAGATTAGTTAAGCAAGATTTGTTTCGCCTAAAACCGTGCTGCGTATTTCGGACCAGATTATGCACTTCTAAGTGTTCGACTATACGATCCCTAATTATTGATTCCAGTAGCTTACCTACAACAGACGTTAAACTGATAGGCCTATAATTTCCCGCCGCACCTTTATCGCCTTTCTTAAAGATAGGTGTTACGTTTGCTAACTTGAAAAAAAAAATTAAAAAAATTTATTTATATATATATATATATATATATACATATATATATATATATATATATATATATATATATATATATATGTAGTGTATTTAGATTTTCAAAAAGCGTTTGACACCGTGCCGCACAAAAGACTGATTGAAAAAACTAAGGCTCATGGAATCAGGGGTGTAGTAATAAATTGGCTAGAAGAATGGTTGCGAGTCAGGAAACAGAGGGTGGTCGTTGATGGAGCGGAGTCGTGTTGGGCTAATGTAGCGAGTGGCGTTCCTCAGGGTTCTGTATTGGGCCCCTTGCTTTTTCTTATATATATTAACGATTTAGATGTCGGCCTAGTCAGTACAGTTTCAAAGTTTGCGGATGACACGAAGCTGGGTGGTAGGGCGATTAATGACGAAGATAGAGGTAAAATTCAGGAAGATGTGAATAAAATCGTTGATTGGTCAGTCACATGGCAAATGAGATTTAACGTGGATAAGTGCAAAATTATGCATATAGGTTCGCGTAACGGTAATTTTGCGTATAGTATGTCAGGGAAAGATTTAACAAGCGTAGAGCAGGAAAAAGATTTAGGAGTTATAGTCACTGGTGATTTAAAAGTAGCGAAACAAAGTACAGCGGCGGTCAATAAGGCGAACAAAGTGTTAGGTTTTATAGCTCGCAATTTTGAGTACAAATCGCGCGATATTATAGTTCCTCTTATAAATCATTAGTTAGACCCCATTTGGAGTACGCGGTCCAATTTTGGAATCCGCATATGCGCAAAGATATAGACAAAATCGAGAAGTTCAAAGACGAGCAACTAAGATGATTCCGTCTCTTAGGTCAAAGTCGTACGAGGATAGGCTTAAAGAGTTAAAATTGACTACACTCGAGACTAGGAGGTTAAGGGGTGATCTAATCCGGTTTTCAAAATTATGAATGGGTTTGATAACGTAGATAGAGATAGCTTTTTCGAAATATCTCAATATAATAGGACTAGAAATAACGGGTGTAAGTTGACAAGTAGAAGGTTCGAGACAGCAGTTGCGAAAAACTTTTTTACGCATAGAATAGTAAATAGCTGGAATAGTTTGCCGGTAGAAGTAATTAGTAGCACGTCTATAAACATGTTTAAGAATCGATTGGACGCGCATGTTGATAGAAAGGGTATAGTTTAAGGTAGTAAAATTAAGGCTTTGTGGGGATAGATCCCACAGCTCAACACAAGTGTTGTGGGATATAGGGAGGCAGCGTCTTGGGTTAGGGGATACTCTCTGTCCTTACACACCCCATTTAAAGAGATTCCTCTGCCGAGCGGTGCCCCCGATAGTACTGAGAGGTATTGAAAAACTCATGATCTTCACTTGCCCCACAAACACCTTTAAATGGGACCCATAATGGTGCACACACATTTCTACATTACTGTACAGTCTTTACAGCCACACCTACACTTTTCCTCGTAAGTGTATATTGTAATGTATATGGGTAAATTTGACTTGGTCCGCAATCGATATGAACCGTGACTTAATGGATACCATAATGAAATTGACTGGATTCTTTGGATCTGATATATTTGCATGTCCGTTATATAATAGATATAGAGTGTAACATATTTGTAGATAGTAGTCTATTATGACTTGATCCTCTGGATCGAGAGATTCTATCTTTAGTTTTAAATCGATAATTAATTATTGTTAAATTGATAATGTATATGGTTGTAAATTTTGACTTGGTCCGCAATCGATATGGACCGTGACTTGATGGATACCGTAATGAAATTGACTGGATTCTTTGGATCTGATATATTTGCATGTCCGTTATAAATAGATATAGAATGTAACATATTTGTGGATAGTAGTCTATTATGACTTGCTCCTCTGGACCGAGAGATTCTATCTTTAGTTTTAAACCGATAATTAATTATTTTCAAATTGATAATTATTTAGTTTCGTCAAAATTGGTCGTTGCCAATTTACCCGCAGTTTTTAAATAAGTTTCTTATGTTCTTGTGGTTCGGAACCCACGTAAAATTGTAGGTCCCCTCCACCACCACGGAGGACATACAGTTAGGTAGACCAGCCATGAGTGGATCCTAGGGTCTTTGTTGGTCTGAAACATATATATATATATATATATATATATATAATATATATATATATATATATATATATAGTAGTAGTAGTAGTAGTATCATAATTTTCACCATTAATATGCATTTGCACAAAAAATGAGTGACAAATTTGAATAAAGCGACTAAAACTACTTCATAAAGTTATTTTGATTTACAGGTCCAGCCCATGTCACTTAAAACAATTAACCTTACTATTACTTTTGTATATGGGGTACTTCACTCATTTGAAAAGGATCTTTGTCTATTTAAATGCAATTAGAAGCAGTGTTAAATATGTTTCAACCAAATCATTAAAATTTCAGAGACTAGGTCTTGAAAAATTTTACATCATTGAAGGAAAAATTTGCCACAATATTAGTTCACATACATGTTTATTTTAGTTTAGAGTAGATTTAGTTCATTTTTTCAGTTCTTTGTTCACACAATATGTCCATTGCCACTGTAATAGAAAAGTAATAGGCTATTATCTATTACTTTGCCTTCTATTGCTATTACTGACAAAACAATATGATCTGTTACTATTACCCCATGTCTGGTTGAGGTCTGACTAGAGAATTATAGACATTACAGTCTCCTTGGGTATTATTGCAGTTTCGGTCCCAATCGGTTCTCGGCAATTTTGATGTGTTGTTTAGCTGTATCTCTTCATTTCGGACAGCTTTTTCTAATACCACTTCCGTCGCAAATGGATAATAACGGAGATAATAAATATAATAACTTTTGGTCCGCCATATTGTCTGTCTAGCCATGGCTACAGTGTGTGAAGGTTGTGTTCTTACTCAGTTTGAAGTGATTCATAAATTTTTTAAGAATAACATTGACTCGCTCAGTTTCTTTCGTTCTCACGGTGTTAGGTTACATTAGATTAGGTTAGATTGGATTGAGTTGGGTTATGAAACTTGTTTTTCCCGTGTTTTTTGATGTGATTCACTCGAATTTGACATCCATTTCCATCGCAAATCATTCGTTTTTGGCTTTTGATGTTGGGGGATCTCAAAAACAAGTGATTTGCGACGGAAACTGATGCCAAATTCGAATGAATCGCATCAAAAAACACAGGAAAAACATAAGTTTCATGTTCAAAATGAATTGGGGCCGAAACTGCAAATTTACCTCTCCTTGTTCCGAAACTGGAACGGTCTTTTTAATATAACCTAATATTTTTAAGGCCCTCTTTTCGACTTCTGCACAGTGCTTCGACGGTTTGAAATCATTACTGATATGACTCCTTAGTCTTTCTCTAGATCGGTTTCAATCAAGTTCTTCCCAAGAGAGTAATCGGTCTTCGGGTTTTTATAACCTATGTGCATTACCTTACATTTGTCAAAGTTGAATGGCATCTGCCAAATAGCAGACCATTCGCCCAACCTGTCAAGATCATTTTGAAGCGTTCTTACGCCCACCTCATTACCTACACTATTTCCTAATTTCGTATCGTCTGCAAATTTGGAAATTGTACTTAAGAGCACTGACATCTATATCATTAATATAGATGTAACGGCCAACTGAAGTTAACGGAATCGGTTGCAAGCAACCTCTGCAGTGTACCGTCAACATTGGCAAGCTCATCGACGATGACGTCACAGCGCGGGAACTTCGGGACATGCCTTGTCTATCGCCTTTCAACTTTGTTACAGGGACACCAGGATGCCTCCACCCTCAGCTCTCCGAAAACCATTCAGTGATCCACGCGTTACCATCATGTAAACATTCGTGCAAGGGCTTATTGGCCCTTTTAATATCATTCGATTAACTTTATATAAAGAATCTATCAATCTGTCCCCGCGTTATTAATTGTCATATTGTCAGCATTAATTCAAGTGTACACATTAGTATTTCAAATGTAAACAATCAACAATTCTTTCATAAATCATTCGAATCAATTTATCTTATGCTAAATAGAAGAAGAAAACTCAATCTATCAATCAACCTAATTAATAACTTACTTAATAACATTACTTTGATCTGAAAGATCTGGTGACCTCGGCCAAAGCATTCATTAATAACATTCACTTAATAATCAATATCAATTAACGATAATTACCATCATTCCTTTTAGCACCGATTTACGCATTACAAATTCAAATCAATCACAAATTGGCTACTATATAGATGATAAAAAGTAAATTATCCAGAACGGAACCCTGAGGGACACCACTGGTGATGAGCTCCCACTCCACTTACCACCACTCAGAGAGAGAATATTATAAGGACAAGAGGAAGCCTCAAAGACCTTCTGGTCCACTCTGGGAGGTTCCTGTTATTAAACGTTTATTTTTCTTTCAACTATTCTAGCAATAGTAGAAAACGGGAAAGAAAAGTATAAGGCTCTATCCCCACCCTCCCTGCCAGAGGCAGGTACGGAAAAAGGTTAAAGAAAATATTTAATATTCATTTAATATTAATTTTAAGTAGTAGAAATCATTAGAAGTCTAAGAATGAAAAACTCCTAGGTAGAACTAACTGGGTAACCCCCCCCCCCCCCCCCCAACATCGACAACCCTCATTTCCCATATAGATAGTGGGGGGAGAGGAACTCTGAGTAGTTTCCAAAAATCAAGCCACGATAGGTCAGTATTAAGAGTGAATAAATGCGTTTAAAATGCAATAACCACACAAACTTGGTACTAGTTTCCCTTTACTGCCTTTCCATATTAAATTTTATTGCACTTAAAATGTATTTGTGCGCTCTAAAGGCGCGCGGGTTAAGTGAAGCACGGCCAAACAGCGTAAATATCGGCCTCACTCGAAGGAACTTTTCTCGGAGTTCTGGATGGCGTGATCAGTAGAAGAGCCAACTCTGAAACCACGAGACTGAGGCTCGAGTCTCGCTAGCTATTAGTTTCGCATTTTAAGCACTTCAGTCCTTTGACGTACGTGGTACGTCATAGCAACCAGCGTAAAATATATATCATTTTGCGCAAATGAATAAGGGGGGTTAACGCTTTTTCCCTTTGTATTAAGAGTGAAATTTCGTATTTTAAGGTTAGCGAAAGTCGAAAAACAATAATTGCTTTTATTAAAATATATTGTGCATAATATTGATATAAAATGAAAATATTTGACCCTTATAAAAAAGTAAATAACCTTTAAAAAAACCTCCTCTACGCTACGTTTCAATTCAAAATTTCACTTAACACTTAAACTGTGAAATAGCTAATCTTTCTTTTAAATAATTTTAAATTTAATTAATAATTGGAAGTTCGCAATTTTTATTTTAATGTTAAGACACCATTTAATTTCGCTTTCCACAACTTCAAGTAATACAAAAATCTTTCATTCTCGGGAATGTTCTTTCATTTTAAGTAAATTCAGTATTTTCTTGTTACGACATTCTATTAAATTGGACTTCAGTTTAATAACAAACATTTCCTCTACAGTTTATTCTAATGGAGAGTAAAATATCTAAATGAATTTAGATTAAGAACATCATCAGTGTTAATGAACGTGATGTCAATTATTCCCATGCGTAATGTCAAGGAGAGAAATCAGAGACTCCTTATCACCACCCACAGTGACCTTCACCAGTTATTTTCATATAATTATGAAATTCCACAATTGGTGAATCAATGAACATTTCATTGAAGAAAATTTTCAAAAGAAACGGTCTTAAACATGGCCTGCAGCGTAGGCCTACGATGGGTGAATCAGTGAGTTAATGACCGAGTCAATGTTTGCTTCTCATAAGACCTAAAAAATTCGATTTCAAATTTAAACCGAAAAAAAATTAAAAATGACTTCGAATCCCTCCTGGGAATGTTGTGTTTGCGATGCATGAATCTTTAAGTATGCGTGTGTGTAAATTTGCGACAACTGAAGCAAACAAGATTAAAACGATAGTCTCATTTCATAGAAAATGCTGACCAAATTTCGACCTTGAAAATGCCAAACTATTAACCAATCAGCCGCGAATTTAGATACAAAATTTTCCCTCGTTCTTGTACTTATTATTATTTCGCCTCTGTACTGAATAACGAGGAGTTTTTTGACACAGGAAAAAGAAAATAAGGTGAAGATAAAAAAGTGAAGAGAGCAGCGAAGAATCAAGAAAAGACTCCACAAAAGTATTGATTGATTTTTTTTTATACGAGAGACCTACCCACTTTTTAAGGAGCTTAATACCCAGAAGATCGTAGCACTCAAATTTAAAGTATTCAAACAAATATCATACTCGCCACTCCCCTGTCTCGAATCCCACCGCCGCCGCGCCACACTGCCCCATTTACAGAAAATACCCACTTTCTATTATATCCTTCTCTGCCAGAAGATAAGCCTTATCCCATACTGAAACGTGTCATCACTGGTCGGCATGAACCAATTCACTTTTAAGAGTCATTCCAGCTCAACTGGTACAGATTTCAGAAAGTTGGTCGGGTGACCACCTCCGATTTTCTTCAAATTTTCAGGGTTGATTCATACACCATTCAATAGCTTAAATCTAAAATTTTAGCTTCCTCAGTCAAAAACTTTTAATTTTATGGTCGCTTAAATGGCCCCCACCTTCGACAAAAAATGCCCATGTTGGGCTTGATTGGCCAACGCCTTCATTTTGAGAGGCCTTGAAAAGTGTCTTCTAATAGGAGTAGAAGCTTCAAATTTGTCATGCCAATACAACTTCTGGTGGGCTTTTCAATTGTGTAAGCTAAAAGGCTGTGGAACAAATAGTTTCTGAGTTACAAGGGCTTAAACATGGCTCCATTTTGAAGCTTGCATCAATTCCTCCTACTTTTACGACTACCATTTTCAAAAGTTTTAGTTCTACATCAGTCACAGCTGTTTTAATACTCCTAATAGTCTCTATGGGTTGTAAATTTATGAGTGGAATAAAAAAATAACCAAAAAAGGATTTATTTTTATTTTTAAAAATTTCCAAAAGTTGATATTTTCACAAAATTTGCAAAATTAACATCAACTTTGGGGCTTGATATAAAGGTGTCCGAAATTAGTCAGGGAGTTGATACTTCTAGTAAAGAAAGATACATGTGTGTACAAAAACATATATTAAGGAATAGATCTCAACTCAACTCCATATAGTTTTGGCTATTCAAAGAAAAGTACTTTTTGTGAAAAATTCTTAATTTTTTCAAAATTTTGAAATTTCTTTTTACAACATTGAATTGTAATTTTACTTCCATTTTATTACTTGATAAGTTAATTCACAAATGTTAAATTACCTAAATAAGTTTTACTCATAAAAAAGACAATATATACCTAGATTATTACTACATTTGCAGTTAACACAACAGATGGACCAGCTTGTAGGCTCAAGACTTGGATCTACCTAAGTAAATCATGTAGAACCGTGTTCTACTGCTCTTTAAGCACTTCCTAATAATTTAAATTATGCAGTTAGTACAGATAAACTAGCAGTAACCACCATTTTCAGTACAAAACCTTAAATTTAAGTAGCTTTGTTGTATTACTTCCCTTAATACAAGTGTACAGTACTTAGCTATATACAATAATGAATTCCTGAGTTTTTAAGCATGTGAATTATTGGCTATAAGTTCATATTCTTTTTTTTAATGTGTGTTGTTTTATGTAAATTCGTATGTAAACTTATATATAGCTAATAACTCTTATGTTTAGACACTGACTCAGGAATTTATTATTGTACTCAGGCTTTAAGTCTGATTGTTTTCAACACTCCATGGCCTCACAGCCATAAATTGGCAATTTATTATTCAGCTTGATACAGGTCTGCAGTTACTTAGGCTTTTTTTTAAATACTCCTCAATTTTAGATAAACAATCATTTGATAACTTGTACTGTCTCCCCATTTTCCCAGCAACTGTAGGTGGTTCAATTGAACACAAAACATGTTGGAATGGAATCCAGCAAACGTCCTCTTGTTCGGGCCATTTAAAAGGATTCTTTTTCATGAAATTTACTAATAGATCCTTCTCAGTATCACACACTTCAACTATGTTTCCAACAAACCAGTCACCTTCATAGAAACAGGCCACGTATGTACCAGGTTTATATTGGTAAGCCACATTTTCTTGTGTAGCATTGAGGAAGGAAAGTTGTACGTTAAAGAAATTTTCATCACTACAAATTTTGTACAGTTTAATGCCTGTTGATGAAGGTCTAAAGCAGTGATATGAACGGGTTCCTGGGATTGTCTTAATTAAGGAATACCTTTTTTCTAACTCAAATAAATTAGCATTTTCCTCAATTTTAGCTGAATCAATGCACAGAAATTGTATACCATTAATATTAGATTTGCACCAATCGAACATCTCTTTTGGATTGGTGATGTGACCTTTACTTGTTGCTTGTAGACTTGCCCGGGCAACTAACCTTTTGACGGTGCCACCAACACCATCACAGAGGCTCTTTCCGTGAGAGGTGGCAAGTGAATCTGATATTACACAAAAATTTGTAGCTTTTAGTTCAACTTTTTGATAGCAACTACCGGATGCAAGGTAGCCTGGGTATTGTCCCAGTGATGCCCTTGTACGGCATCCTGAATTATAAAACTATAGTTTTCAGAGAAGTCAACAAGCACTAATGCTGTAGAATCATTGAGGTTTTCTTTACAGTCGGACAAATATTTTGATTGGGCTTTTGCTATGAAATGGTGTGCTTTCAACTTTTTTGCACTTTCACATGTCTTCTACTACATTCGAAACACTTTTTGTCATTGTGACCAGTTGGGTATGGTCTGTATGAAGCCACTGCTTAAAGGAAACCATCATCCATGTCATAATCATCGTTTTCAAAAATGGTAAGAAGTCAATCCCGTAATTCATTTAAACCAGGACATGTTTTGCAGTTATTAATCATGCAGTTTCTGGTTTCAGTGTTGCAGACTATTTTCCCTAGTAAGTCTCTTAATTCTACTTTGACGGGGAGTGATTCACATAAAAGTTTAAAGTTCTGGTGTGTTTCACAAATGCATACATTGTGTGATCCTTTACTCCCCACACCCATACACCATTTTGGTTTCAGTTCAAAAAACTTTGATTTGGAGATTTTGTCGTTTGGATATTTATTTTTGTAAAGTGTATATAATTCTCTGATATTTGTCAACAACAGTATTTTCTGCTTGTGAACCTTCCCTTGTGGTGTTTTATTGATTGTAGTCTTTTTTACCAGGGCATTCTCTAGTATATTCATTGTTTTGGAAAAATTCTATCACTTTTTCCTTTATTTCATCGCTTATACCCTTGCTACTCTTTTTATTTCCCATTATAGGAAGGATACCTTCTTTTCTCTTAAAGCCCTCACAGCATTAACCATTCTGGCTGACTTCATTCTTTCATAATTCTTTCTCTGGACCAGGTTTTACCAATTGGAAGGAGTGTTAGAATTTGTATCTTTTCTTGTCTGGTACTAGTTTTTACACTTTTCTTTCAGTTCCTCTATCATATGCTGATAACACTTTTCTTCCTCACTCTCTATAGGTTTCTCCGCTTCCTCATCCAAAATGCTAGGCTTCATATGAAGTACTTTTGACAGCTTTGATTTTGTTGATGTTTCAATTTGCTTTAGTTTCCTTTTCACGTAAAAACTTTCGATCTCTTGCTCTTACATACTTAATGGGTGAGCATTCTAGTGAACCTAACATTTCGTCAAATGTTACTATTTCTTCTGGAACATATTCATCACTACCTGAGTCTTTTTCATCTTCAATCGTCTTGGCTCTAGAGAAGCATGTTGAGCAAAGTTTCTGTCCTGGTATCAGATTCAGTCTAGTTGCTATGTCCTTGTCAATAATTTGTAGTGATTCTGCAAATAAGTAGGGTAATGTAAACTCTAAACACATTGGAAATAATTTTAAAACATCAACATTTGGTTATAGGCTATTCGTATAAATATTCAAAACATATGCATTCAGTAGCACAGTATATAGCCTACCCTATTAAAATTAAATAGCTAATTTAGGTTACAATTTACAATATAAACTTCTTTATGAAATATAAATATATTAGTACCTATATTTACTTACTTTTATCTTCTTTCGATGATTTCTCCATGGATCTTGGCAGCTACGTTGCATTTGTTGGTAATGCATTCCAAACATTTTTTCATGGTGGTAGCATACAGTAGCACTATTTGGGTTGATTACAGTTGCTTTTGTTCTCCACAATAGCAGTTTCCTTGTTTCATCTGTCAGCTCATGTAAGGTATACATACCCACCTTCCTGGTGAGTCTGTTCATGACGGATCATCCAAGTACATACCAAAGCTGCACTATGATTCTTGATTAGAATAAGCCATTATTACAGGCAGTAAAATTAAGTTAATTGCTCTAGTTAAATTTTCTGAAAATAAAAGATCATGATCTATAAAATAGGCCTGGACATTAATGATTAACCATCATGTTTTACATTTATAAGAATATACAAAGCGAAATGAGCTACCCAGAGCCCTTCGAGTCGCTGGTTGTTTTGACAGACATATTAAATTTCTTGTATGTTTTAGACTTATTTACATATTACAATTGTAAATCAACTTAATAAGTAATAAAATGGAAGTAAAATTACAATTCAATGTCATAAATAGAAATTTAAAAATTTACAAATTTTGCAAAAATTTGAGATTTTTCACAAAAAGCACTTTTCTTTGAATCACCAAAACTATATGAAGGAGTTGAGTTGAGATCTATTCCTTAATATGTGTTTTTTTTATACATATGTATCTTTCTTTACTAGAAGTATCAACTCCCTGACTAATTTCGGACACCTTTATATTAAGCCCCAAAGTTGTTAATTTTGCAAATTTTGTGAAAATATCAACTTTTGGAAATTTTTAAAAATAAAAATAAATCCTTTTTTGGTTATTTTTTTTTATTTCACTCATAAATTTACAACCCATAGAGACTATTAGGAGTATTAAAACAGCTGTGATTGATGTAGAACTAAAACTTTTGAAAATGGTAGAGTCGTAAAAGTGGGAGGAATTGATGCTTCAAAATGGAGCCATATTTAAGCCCTTGTAACTCAGAAACTCTTTCTTCCACAGCCTTTTAGCTTGCACAATTGAAAAGCCCACCAGAAGTTGTATTGGCATGACAAATTTGAAGCTTCTACTCCTATTAGAAGACACTTTTCAAGGCGCCTCAAAATGAAGGCGTTGGCCGATGAAGCCCAACATGGGCATTTTTTGTCGAAGGTGGGGGCCATTTAAGCGACCATAAAATTAAAAGTTTTTGACTGAGGAAGCTAAAATTTTAGATTTAAGCTATTGAATGGTGTATGAATCAACCCTGAGAATTTGAAGAAAATCGGAGATGGTCACCCGACCACCCCTGTACCAATTGAGCTGGAATGACCCTGGAACAATGACAGAATTTTTTTTATTCAGTTTTATTTTAAGGATTTGATGAAGCGTTTGACAAATTCTTCTCAAGATGATTTGAACACCTCTCTCTTTTCTTTACGATCTTTCCCTCCCAAAAATTACTACCCACAGTTAAAAAAGTATTTTAATCGCTATCTTCAGTCACTTCCTCGTCAGTAGTAAACTCGCTCTCGTCCTCGTTGCTGATCCCTTTTCCCTTGTCATCCTCGTCGTTGCTCGAGAACTCCTCCCACTGAGGGTGCGCCGTCGGGATCTCTCTCTCCTCTTTCACGTCCAGTTTAATATCCTCGTTAACGTCGAAACCTAAGTAAGAGTCGGAGCGGACGCACACTTGGAACGTGTAAATGCCAGGCTTCATCGGAGCTGTGAACTTCAACTGCACCTCCTCTTCAGAAGACAAATTGGTAACCTGAAGTGAGAGACACATACGCGTTATAGTGTTCTCAAAGTGGGTACTAACCCCAAACTACAAACACGACAAAATCACAAGACACATTCCCGTAGGTTGGGTTGGGTTAAGAGTGTCGATGATTCCGACCTGTCCATAATTTTAGAGTATCACCCCCACAGGGTTACGTGAAGTTACCATTATCATACAATTGATGGTTGAATTGTCCAGTTATGAATTATTAGAAAACGAGTTGGGTAGTGAAGACGTGACTGACTGGATGAAAACAGCGAGTGCTGTAACGCCGGTAATTTTGTTAATTTAAATGGGGGTATTTTTAACTTTAAAGTCCTCCAGTAACATTCATCCATGCTATCTGAACATTAATTACTTTCAAATTCCAATTAAAGTGGAAACTTAATTTCCTTAAAGTTGACAGAAGCCAGCTTCAGCACTCGTTTCCAATATGATTAATGATGCAACTGGAGTGGTCCGGATTGCTGTTTTTCAACTTTTCAATCATTTGTAACTTTTATTAATATTGGCTTAATTGTTGATATGCCTATTCCCATAATTTGTAAACAGTATTGCTAACGTCAGATCGTTAAATGTACCATGAGGATTTATGGCCACGCTTAATATACAGTGTGTCCGTAAAGTCATGGTGGGATTTTAAATAGCTATATTATTGCAACGAAACATGATAATGAGATGAATCAATGCCAAATTTAAGAACTCTCAAAGTTGTATCTTGTAGTTAGTCTAGGCTAAGCTTAACCTTTATCTCGTAGTTAGTCTAGGCTGTCCACATGCCTATGTTGAACATGAGCGTAATAGCCCGAAAGTTAATGTGTGGTGTGCTCTAGCACGAGATCGAGTGATTGGCCCATTTTTCTTCGCGGAACCCACTGTGACGTCACACAACTACATCGGTATGTTGGAACATTTTGCAGTACCCCAATTTATTGACAATAATGTCATCTTTCAGCAAGATGGTGCTCCTCCGCACTATGCCAACGTTGTTCGAGAATTCCTTAATGAAAAATTTCCACAGAGATGGATAGGAAGAGGATGGAAGCCATGGCCTCCACGCTCTCCGGACCTGACACCTTTGGACTTTTATTTGTGGGGTTACGTCAAGCAAAGCGTGTACAGTGTACCCATTAGGGATATTCATCACTTGCACGAGCGAATCACCGAAGCTATCGCATCCGTCACTCCTGATGTTCTTGGGCGTGTGTGGCTGGAATTGAATCACCGCCTAGATGTCTGCAGGGCTACCAGAGGAGCCCATATCGAACTACGTTAAATAAAGTTATTCTTTTAGAGTTGTTCTTCAATTTGCCTTTTTTTCATCTCATTATCATGTTTCGTTGCAATAATATAGCTATTTAAAATCCCACCATGACTTTACGGACACACTGTAGAATAATTTTTCCAAACCTCAAACGACCTTAGTTTCTCTCCCATAAACCTAACATATAAAATGGTCTTTTCTACTCAAATGCAATCCATCCTTACTGTAAAGATCCTCTTTACGCTAAAATCACCCTAAAAATCAATAAATTCGACTCCACCTCCACTACAAAGTTGTTTTACTTTATTATTTAAGCCTAAAATCCTACTTGTACACTCCATGCTTACTTACCCGAACTCTTGGCAGAATTTTTTTTTATGCAGTAAGGAGGGGATAAGGAAGAATGCCCGCAAAACGCCTCTTCTATAGAGAAAGAAGAGAACCAAAATCAAGGCCCAAGGTTTTCGAGATGCCTGGACACACTGCGTTTGAAAGATTGAAGATCATAGACGGGGGAAAAGATGGACTGAGGAGGATTGTTCCAGAGTTCACCGGTTGAGTAGATGAAAGACTGAAAATACCGATTAACCTTTGTATTAGGGAGTTGGACAGAAAAGGAATGAGAATGTGTCGAAAGTTTGGTGCTGCGTGCTCTCCTTAAAGGAGGGGGCATGCAGTTCAGAGTGTTCAGAAGAGTAGTGTCCGTTATAATAGCGATAGTAAAGAGAGAGAGAGAGAGAGAGAGAACATTGCGGGGAATTGAGATGAAAAGCCTTTGATTCCACCCAGTCAAGTACGGCTGTGTGGATTTAGTCACCCGACACATGAGAACCATACTCCATACAGGAGCGGACAAGACCCTTGTACAGAGACGGCAACTGAGTGGTGATGAAGAAACCGCGGAGCCAGTACAGTACACCTAACCTCTGAGAAACTATTTCAGAAAAAGAGTATATGTGATCTTTCCAGGAAAGATCACGAAGGATTGAATTGTGTATTGTTAAAGGTATGGGGATAGTTCTGTGGGTAAATTTATAGTATTACACCCGTCTCACTTTGGAGGTGAAATTTATGTTTTTCCTATGGTTTTCGATGTGCTTTGAACGAATCTGACCTTCAAAACCGTCGGAAATGACTCGTTTTTGAGATAGCCCCCCCAGCCAGCAATCGAAAACGAGTCATTTCCGACGGTTTTGAAGGTCAGATTCGTTTAAAACATCAAAAACCATAGGAAAAACAAATTTCACCTTCAAAATTGACCTGACCTGACCTGACCTGACATAACCTAAATCACTTATAGTCTTGTAGGCAGCCCAGGAATCACTATAAATCACAGAGCCAGGCCTAATGTACTTCTGAATGAGTGGAATGTGTGTTCCATTCCGGTACGGAAGTAATTCAAATTCGAAATGGATGGAGCGCAGTGATTGGGCAGACATGTAACGAACACACAAACGAACGTACGAACACACACTAGATACACACCAAAAAATGTTTATATCTCGAAAACGAAGCATTTGCGACGGAAACGCTATAGAAGGAAAGTCTTAGAATTAAAAATCTACTTAATGAACATATAATAATTGCTGGACGTTAGACGGGTGTAATACCATAATAATACCGTTCTGTGGAAGATTGTGACGAATAGATAGATGAAGGAACCGAGTTTTTGAGGTATTGAAAACCACCAAGTTTTCTTTGCTCCAATCCGAGATAGTAGAAAGATCAGAGGTCAGGTGTACCATAGCCCTCCTACGCGAAGCATTGAGTGTCTGTTGAGAGGGACGCTTTGTGAAGCGGGTGGAGAAGTTAAGAATGGAATCATCGGCAAAGGAGTGGGTAGGACAGGAAGTGTGTCTTAATAAAGCATTGATAAATAAAAGGAAGAGAGTGGGTGACAGGACAGAAGCCCTAGAAACACCACTATTAGTAGCTTTAGGAGAAGAGTGGGCATCTACAATCGCATCTATAGATCGGTCAGAAAGGAAATCAGAGATGAAGGCACAGAAACTGAAGGAGGGCAGTTTGGAAATTAAAGATTCGTGCCAGACTCTCAAAAGCTTTTGATATGTCTAGCGGAATAGCAAAGGTTTCACCAAAATCCCCAAAGGAGGATGACCAACAGTAAGAGAGATATGCAGGAAGATCGCCAGTAGAGCGTCCCTTCCTGAACCAATACTGACCATCTGAAAGAAGATTGCGAGAAGAGAGGTTTTTAAGAGTCTTCTTAAGGATAAATTAAAAAACTTTAGAAAGGCAAGAAATCAAAGCAATTAGACAGTAGTTGGAGGGTTGAGAGCGGTCACCCTTCTTTGGGACAGGATGAATGAAAGCGAATTTCTAACAGGAAGGAAAAATACCAGATGAAAGACAAAGACGAGAGAGTTTACGTAGGCAGGTGTCAGCACAGAAGCACAGTTCTTGAGAACAACAGGAGGGACACCATCATGACCGTACGCCTTCCTAGAGTTGAACCCAAATAGGGCAGAAAAAAAACATCTGTGGAAGAGATTCTAATTTCAGACATCATAAAGTCAGAGGAAGGAGGAGGTGGAGGAACAACAGCACCTGAATCGTCCAGAGCTGAGTTGAGGGCGAAAGATTGAGTGAAGAGTTCAGCTTTATTAGGAGAAGAGATAGCGACTCAGCCGTAGGAATGTGTGTGTGTGTTGTGTGTGTGTGTGTGTGTGTGTGTGTGTGTGTGTGTGTGTAAAAAAAAAAAAAAAAAAAAAAAGTGAAGTTGTTGGAGAGGCTCTTTGGCTAGGGGCCAGAAAGAGCGCAGAGAATTAGAATTGGATAGGTTTTCACATTTTTGTCTGATGAAGGAATTTTTGGCGAGTTGAAGAGCAGATTTAGCACTATTCCGAGTAGAAATGGAAGCTATGCCTATTTTTAAATTAATTCTCCATACATTTGTTTAATTTCTTCAGAATTTCTATTCAATTTAAACCTACAATCTTTGTCCTTACTAGTCATATCATTTATACATGCACAATAATTTTACTTCGGCTTTCAGGCAATTTCATTATCACCTCGTTGACATTAGAAATATTACCTCCTGGAAAACATTCTCCCACGGGTTTTCCTTCTCATTACAAACCTCTTGTTCCTGATTTTTATTGATAAAAGAGTCCCTAGCCATGGTAAACTCAGAATTTATCTTTTCATCTGAACTGTCAAGTATTTTATACCCGTTATTAGTTGTTACCACACGTGTGTGTGTGTGTGTGTGTGTGTGTGTTAATGAGTACTTTGCGGGAGTGTTCACCAGGGAGGACACCCGCGTCATCACCGAGCCAGGCGTCAGGCACGAAGGTGCTGGCCTGGATAGTGTTCGGTGTACCGCGACAGTCGTTGCCAATAGAATAGACAAACTGAGCGCGTTTAAGGCTCCTGGGCCAGACCAGTTTCTCCCCAGTGTGTTGCGCTTGGCGCGCGACCAGGTGGTTCCCCACCTGGCTACAGTCTTCAACAAATCGTTGGAGACGGGCCAGGTGCCTGGAGGAAAGCCAACGTGACCCTATCTTTATGAAAAGGGATCACGAAAGTCCAGGGAACTATCGTCCCATTAGTCTCACTTCAGTTGTAGGTAAATTATTAGAGGGGATAATAGCGGATAGGATCGTTGACCATTTGGATTCCTACAAGCTGCTTGGGGACTCCCAACATGGGTTTAGACGGCACAGGTCGTGTCTCACCAACTTGCTCGAGTTTTTCCACATCATGTTGAGTGAGTATGATAAGAGTAGGGCGATTGATATACTTTATCTCGACTTTCAGAAAGCCTTTGATAAGGTACCTCACCGCCGGCTAATGGCGAAAGTGCGCGCGCTGGGTATCGGTGGGGAAGTAGGTAGGTGGATTGAAAACTGGCTGAGGAATAGTCGAGGGGGTTGTAATTAAAGGGGCTAGTTCGGGTTGGGCCTCGGTCACTAGCTGGGTTCCTCAGGGTTCCCTTTTGGGGCCGCCGCTGTTTATCATTTATATAAATGATATAGACAGTGGCATCGTCAGTCGGATCGCCAAATTCGCTGATGACACCAAGCTTGGGGCCAATGTTGGGACGCTAGAGGCGATCGAACAACTGCGTGCGGACATAGGTAGGATAGGAGTGTGGTCCGAAAAATGGCAAATGCCGTTTAACTTGTGTAAATGCAAGGTGATGCACATTGGCTACGCCAATCCCAAGTCGGACTACTCGATGTTGGGGAGTAATATCGAGGCGACTGATTTGGAAAAGGACTTGGGTGTGATAATTAGAAGCGACCTTAAGTTTACGAAACAGTGTGTAGAGGTGGAAAAGAAAGCCCAGAAACTATTGGGTTATATCAGGAGGCAATTTCAGTTTCGGAACAAGGAGATTGTGCTCTCACTGTACAATTCCCTTGTTCGGCCGCACCTGGAGTATGCTGTGCAGTTCTGGTCGCCCGCCCTCAGGAAAGATATTGAGAGGCTGGAGCGAGTGCAGGCGAGGGCCACAAAGCTAATAAATTCCGTTAGGCATATGGGCTACAATCGACGGTTACGCGCCCTGAACTTGTTTTCGCTTGAAACTCGGAGGCTGCGCGGTCAACTGATCGAGGTTTTCAAGCTCTTACGCGGGTTCAACGATGTCGATTTTAGAAGTATGTTTAGTTTAAATGATAACCCAACTCGCAACAACGGTTGGAAGTTGGATTTGAAACGGTTTATGACTAGTGTGTGTGGGAATTACTTTACGTATAAGATCTGTGACACGTGGAACAGGTTACCTTCGGAAGTTGTGAACAGTTCCTCTATGGATCAGTTCAAGAAAAGGTTAGACCAAATCTTGCACACTATTTGAGTGTGTACAAAATTTTCCCTGGCACCCGTTGCCATTGGTACCTCCTCGGTATGGGCCGCAAGGCCTTTTGAGGTACTTCTTTTCCTTGTAACTCCTTGTAACTCTCTCTCTCTCTCTCATTAACCCTAACACTATTCCCTGTCTGACCTTTAATTTCGTACCATTCGGCAGACCTAACTTTACTGAGACCTACATCCTTGTCATTAGGCTTAACCTCACTAGAACTCGCATCAGTACTTTCTATATTTGGCTCAGTTTCTAGCCTAACTTTTACATTAACCTCAGTACCTACACTATCATTTATTGGGCCAACTAACTCTGGCCTACTTGACTATACCTACAGCTTTATTAGGCTTTGCTCTGAGCATATCATTAATTCCCATCTAAACAGCTACTACAAAACCACAGAATATTTGAAGACTTCCTACCCTCGTACACTTTTTCTGTAATCTTGGTGCGAGCTATGCGATACCAAGTCATCACAACTCTCACATGCTACATCATTATCACCTCTCCTGACTTCTTTCCTACAAACCTTAGTCATGGTTAAAAGACATCTTAACCCTTTACGGACATGTCCGCAGCATATGCGGTCACTCTTGTTACCAGAACGTATAGGTTTTATTGTTATTGAAAACTAAATATTTTAGTAACTAGTCACTGAAATGACACACATTTTGGGTTATTTTCCCGACAACTAAATGACATCTATATATAAACACGTAGAAACATTTATAGAAACGAGGCATTGTAGTACAATTTATATCATTATTTCTGGTGGACCTTAAGGTACCATCCGTCGTTAAAGGGTTAAACCCTTCTTAAACTCCTACAATTTCACAATTTTAGGACCTAGGCTATCTCTCGCGTGGTATGAGCTACTAGGGGGCCCAACTAGACTGAATGGCTGCCGGGATCTCATTAAATACTAAGATAAACTTAAAGCTTTGGAAATTGATTATTTACACTTTAATAAACACAAACTAAAATGTACAGAATTAATAGGTACTATACCCTTTTGATAACACAGGCCTGCGATGGTTTCGTTGTCCGAAATACTTTATCATTTACCGTATATAGTAATTTTTGCACGCTGATTCCGAAAATAATATTCTTTTCGCCATCACGTACAGATTTTTCACAATGTCATATCATCATACATATGTAAGTAATTTTCATTAAATTTTGATTAGAAACTACTGCCTATAAATGCTTACAAATGCTTGGTTTCACCAAGACATCAAAGAAATAGAGAAGAGATATCAGGGAAAGTGGGACATCAGCATGATGGCTGACTACTGCTGGATGTTGAAACGGGATACTCCAGAATTATTACATAAAAGAAAAGAACAGCGCGTACATTCGAGACTAAAAGGCATAGATCTCACGAGAAAACTCAGGACAAATAAAGATAAATATGTAATTGACGTTAATAGTCTTCTTTCTTTTTTAAAGTTGTTTGCATTTGTAATTAGTATAACAAAGCGAAATAGGTACCTAATGTAAATTGAAATATATAATATTTATGTTGTTTTTTTTCCCTTCCAGTTTGCAGAAAATCCTTACGTGATAGAAAAAATGGACACCTTATTCGAAATCAGCGTAGTTGAATTATATAAAATCAGTTATTAGTAAAAAAACAACTTTTACAAGTTCTCATTCGCAGGCCTGTGTATAACTAGTAAAAAAAATTATGGAGCACAGCAAAGAATGTCCTTTCATTTCCATACAAACAATGCAACCAAAATAATATACTGTACAGTGTACATGCAAACAGTTTTTTATAATTAAATTTATGAACAATGTTCAATATTCATTGATATGTAAGGAAAGAGCGTTTCTGGCACAATTTAACAAGGTAAAATAAGCATATTTGGATTCTGGACCAGTTACATGATCTCAAGTTGCATCACTAATTAGGGGTCTTTTCCCAATCATAAAAGACAAATGAGTTGAATTAAACATTTAATTATTAATGAATAGTAAATTCTTAACTGAACCTTGTTTCTGACGTTCCTCTTAACACTACTGAAGCAACACTATAATTAAAAAAAATCTAAAGAACCTAACCTGATAAGGGGCAGTGATCAGCATGTGCTTTTTCCTATCGCAGACGTACGTCCACCAATATTCTTGTTTATCTTCTGAGAAATGGGGAGAGTGAACGGAATGAGAGAGTTTGGATTTACCTTCAAGTACTTTCTCTCTTTTGGTCAAACCACGCTGGAATTTTTCCCACTCCGCATCCTCATCCATGCCATTCTGCGAACGAACAAATTGGCAAAAGTTTATGAGGTACGCTATAATAGGTATGTCCAATGCGATGCTCCTTATTACTGTTTACGCGTACGTCACAACAACGAACTGTACCCGATGTGAAGAGCCGTTACTTTTAACCCTTTCGTTCACGGATATTTTTTCCTTAAAATAAAACAAATTTATTGTTATGTAATAAATAAAATGAATGCCATTAATTTTGCCTAAAAAGCTTCCATGCTTCGAACGGTATATTCAGATTAGGATACTGTGAATAAACTATTGCCATATCAAATATCTAAATTGTATGGAAAAAATATTGAAATATTGTAAACTGCGTCACTCGTACTTTTTTTTAATAAAGATTTTTGTTTATTTGTCGTTTGTATTCCAAACCAAATATTTTCGTAACTAGTCACTTATATTACGCACATTTTGGGTTCCTTTTCCGACAACTAAACTAAACTTATAGAAGCATTTGTAGGAAGTTGCCATTTAGTACAATATAAATTATTTCCGGAGGAACATTAGTCCCACCGTGATGGAAAGGGTTGAAGGTTAAAAATACCTTAAAAAAATCGTCAATGGCAAAACAAAATTCTTGAAATTCTTAAATAGTCTTCCTTCGCAACATAAATAAAAGTTAAATGTAGTAGTAAAACAACAGAAGAGAGAATGTAAAATTAACTCGATGGAGATAAGCAACGGGTCTCTCGAGAGAAGAATAAGCGAATCAAATGCTTCATGTTAACAAAATGAATAAAAACAATCAAAATCTGGACTTTTTTTTTATTTAAATTGCGAGAAAGTTTTAACTATAAATGGAACTTGTTAACTCTTACCTTATCGTCTCTGTGCGACTCCGTATCTGCCTCATCGGCCTGCGACTCGTCAGAGTGCGATGCTGAGTCATCCTCTTCACTCTCGTTATCAACGTCTTCCACACGTTCTAATTTTGCTTAAAAGACAAATAAATTATCCACAAGCCCATTTCCCGTTCTCCACGGGGTGAAGGGTATGACGCTTGAACGCGGCACCGAAAACGGTTAATCCAATTATAAACATACAAAGATCACCGGGTATAAGATACCAACCCAACCTCAAGGATCCAGCGGTGTCTTTCATGAAAAGGTTGGGATACGTTGCGAATTAACAAAAACTTTCGCTTAAACTGCTTACTGACAAAAGATTGCGACATCAAATTTACTCCATAAAATTAATTTAAAGTTATTTTGAATTAAAATGAATTGAATAACCTTTATTAATAATAAAATAAATACATTCATTTCAATTTACAATCACATGAATAATTGTGAAGCTCGAATATTTATTTTATTTTATTTGGCCCTTAAGCTTTAGGCTCTACTGGGCTCTTATTGAAAATAAACGGCTAGTTGTTATTAATTAATAATAAATAAATAAATAAATAAATAAATAAAATAAATAAATAAGTAAATAAGATGCTATTGTCCCACTATTAACGTCCAAGTTTACAGTTCAAGCACTGCATCCATTCCATGGATAATGGTTAATGGATTTTTGTAGTGTATCTAATAATTAAAAGACTTTCAAGAGTACTTCATTTACTTAAAACCATGCCTAAATCTAATGCATATTTGTTACATTAACTTATTACCTTGTTTTCCTTTCTCAGAAATGTATCCGAGTCGTAAATGGAGTACCAATTGTTTACAACATAATACTTTAATAAAAGTTACAATAGCCTCAAATTTTATAATTTCCACGAGCAATTCATTTGTCCTAAAATCATTTTATCTTACCTCAAAATTTAATTCAAGTGAACATCTAGAATTGGAAAAGAAAATCTTAAGAGGAAATTTTGTTTCAGTAAATTATCTCGCCACTCGTACGCTGTGTTTTACCGAAGCACAATCAAAATGAAATAAAAAACCACCCAAAATTACACTTTGAAGGTTTATTAATAAAAGTGATGGAGGAAGAGAGTAAAAGGAAGAACCGCTTTCAAGATTTTGGTTTTTTATTTCAAATTCACTTTAATTCGTCATTCGTCATTCTTAAAAAATTACCTTTTTTGGGTTCCTGTTTCCTATCCCTTTCGTTCGTTTTTCTTGTTTCTATTTCTTTGTGTTTTTCTTCTTTTCTTCCTTTTTGCTGCGTCATTTGCTTCTTCTTATTCGGTTTTCCCTTCTTCGCTTGAGGCCTCTTCCATCCCGAGCTCTTACTAGACTGCAAACGTAGAAAACAGCACTCAACGAGACAAAGCAACCTTCCCTCTCTCTAAAACCCACCGACTCCCATTTCAATCCAATGTATAACGCGTACCTACATCCCCTACACAACCCGTGACCCACTCATTGAAACGAATCTTCCATGAGCGGGATGTGAACTCAAACTACAACTTTCCGAGACATGGAAAAACCGCGCACGGTAAATTTCTGAAGTATCGCAATTGCTCCAGTCTCAACCTAAGATACGCTGCTAAAGCGAACTATAAAGTGGGTCAGAGTGGTTATGGTGCGTATGAGTGAATGGACAAATGGGACTATGCCTGAAAAGTGAGAGAGAACAATAGTTCCTTTGTACGAAATGAAAAAGGTGAAAGGAGTGAATAGCAAGAAGAATTAAAATGTAGTTGGGAAGTTAAATGGTAGGATAGTTATAGAAAGAACAGTTTTAAATTGTTCATTCGGAGGAACTTTCTTACCCGCGTTTCTTTCTCCCTCGTTTCCTCTTCGGGAAAGTCTTCTTGGCTACGTTTCGAGTCTACGTGTTTCTCATAGAAGAACTCCTCGAGAGGAGTGCGCCGGAGACTCACTGTCACGGTCACGATTGCTCCTGCGGTGAACACTCCTGTGTCATCATCGTCAACAACTGGGATGAGAAAGAACTTATCTCAAACGCAACTCGGGGCGAAGGCGAATCTAAAATTTATTTGGGGATAACTAGACTTCAGCAGTTTGGACAATTCACCTCGAATACGCAATGATAAATAACCATAGTAACATTATTAACAAGAAGTTACCGTATTTGTTCAGATTACTTTTCATTAAACGAAGAATTTAAATTTTTAAGACAGTACTTTATTAATAATTACTACCCGTCTAATCTTTTTGATAACCAATTAAAGAAATTTTTAAATAACACTTTTAATACTAAACTCCCCATAACTACAGTACAAAAAGAAACCAGATATATTAAATTACCTTTTTATGGTTATTTATCATTGCGTATTCGAGGTGAATTGTCCAAACTGCTCAAGTCTAGTTATCCTCAAATAAATTTTAGATTCGCCTTCGTCAACCCACTTAAATTATCAAATTTTTTAAAGTTCAAAGACAAATTCCCCAAAACTGTATGCCCTAATGTTGTTTACAAATACACTTGCGACAGCTGTAAGGCTGCGTATATTCAGAGCTGGGCAGTATTTAAATACATTTGTGTATTTAGAACTGTATTTATAAATACATTGTTTTTCATGTATTTAAATATAGTATTTAAATACTCAAAATATAAAAATGTAAATACTTTTACTGGTTTAATACACGTTCTGTACTAGCACAGTACGACGCGTCGACAGTGTAGTACAGCATAGTTCATGTTTCAACGTGTCAGTTCAATCAGTTGTGTGCCACTCTTAGTCGAAAGCAGTTGATTTCTATATCGTGTGCGTGTCATGGCTTCAACAAGCAAATCCGGTGAATCAAACAGTGATATATCTGCAGATAACAATTTAGTGCACCCTCTGTTTGATGGAAAATACTTTAAAATTAAATCTAAAGATGATAATAAGGTAAAGTGCACCTGCTTGCTGTGTAAACACGAAGTCTCTGCTGCAAGCAATGCTACAACGAATCTGTACACTCATCTGAAGGTAAGTGTTTTTTTAGACATCAAAAAATATCTTGAAATTGACCGAATAATCGTACAAAATGGCTCTGCCTTAAGTGGGCCTGTGTAACTAACTCGTTGCAATCAATCCAATTTGCGATGGAAAATTCATTGATGAAAAAGCTTTTAAAATCGTCTGATCTATCGAGTGGTGTATTTATTTCGAAATTCACCGTGTCCTCTAAAGTAGAAATTTATCAAAAATTGATATCAATGATTATTGATTCATTAATTATCGATTATTATTAGGTAATTCATGTTTATTTTTTTCACAGCGTGTCCACCCTGGCATGATTCAAACTGTGCAAAAGTTGAGTATAATACGTATGTCACTGGTTGAACATCGTAAGTTCTAAGTTCTTTTGTTTTTGTTTTGTTCTAAAAAGGGAAATATATAATCGGAAATTAGATTGTACTATTTCTTTATCCTTTATCAAGCATTTTATATTGTTGTTACTCTTGAATTAGTGAATGCATATGTTAAAATTTGCATGTATTTAAAATGTATTTACAAATGTATTTAAATACAATTGATGTATTTTGTATTTAGTATCTAAATACATTCGTAAAATGTATTTTGTATTTAAATACATTTCTCCCATGTATTTAGTATTTAAATACATTCAATGTATTTATTGCCCAGCTCTGCGTATATTGGCAGTACTCGACTCCAACTGGAGGTACACCTTTCTCAACATTTGGGCTTATCAGTCCGTACCAACCGTCCCCTCAGTAGCCCACCACAATCCGCAATTAGAAACCATAGTAATGAAAACAACCATCCCCTTCACAAAACTCAGTTTGAAATTCTAACTAGATCCAATAACCTCACAGAACTCCGAATTTTAGAATCTTTGTACATCTATAGAAACAAACCCTCCATTAACAATAATAGTTCATCTTACAAATTACAGCTCTTTTAACTAACCAACCAATTTTCATAGACATATCATACCTTCTAATTTACTGACCATACAGTTTTCTCTTAGTTTTTGTCAAGTATGGAGGTTGATGTAAACATTGTGTATTTACCTGTTGAGGTAATTTAATTTAATCTTAATGATTTTAATTTTTTGTAGTGATGTAATTTTAATGATTTTAATGATTTTAATGATTTTAATTATTTTAATTTTGTATTGGTGTAATTTTCATTATTTTTATTTTTGTTTTAAGGTTTTAATTTTAATGGTTTTAATATTGTATTGATGTAATTTTCATTTTTTCATTTTGTTTTAAGGTTTTAAGACTTAATTCACTGATGATGACAAAAGATTTGTCGAAACGTCTGAAGTACAAAAAATAAATGAAAATGTTTGCCGTTGTGTTGGTCCTTCTTTTCATATATATACAGGGTGTTTGAAAACTTTCTGTACAAATTGTAATGGGGAATAGGCAACACCAAGACAAACCCTTTTCGTCTATAAGTGTATGTCCGCTGACGTCACCATTCGGCGCGAGAGGGCGCCGCTGCAATTGGCTAAAAGGTGAAGTGGACTAGACTCGCGCTTGCCGCGGGCATTCTTAAATCGGACGTAGTACGCGTAACATGGAGCGCTTCACGACTGCTGAGATGGCTGACATGCATATGGTGTATGGGGCTACCAATGGAAACGGAAGAGCTGCTGTGAGGTTGTACCGACAGCGCTTCCCAAACAGACGTGTGCCAAACCATCAAACGTTTGCGCATTTGCATCGGCGACTGCGAGAAACTGGAACATTCCATGCAAACATGCATGACACTGGTCGGGAGAGAAACGTGCGCATTCCTGACATGGAAGAAGAAATCCTACAGCGATTTGAGGACAATCCAAGCGCAAGCACGCGAGGTGTTGCACGTATCCTCGGTGTGAACCACGACCTGGTCTGGAGTGTGTTGCACGAGCAGCAGTTACATCCGTTTCATCGTCAGAGAGTCCAGGCATTACAACCTCGGGATTACCCTCTTCGTGTGGAATTCGCACGCTGGTTTCTGCAGCAGACAGCGGTGCAGCCTAATTTTCCGGCTTATGTGCTGTTCTCAGATGAGGCCTGTTTCACACGTGAGGGTGTGTTTAACATGCACAATTCTCACGTGTGGGCGCACGCAAATCCACATGCTACACGGGTTTGTAATGCCTGGACTCTGACGATGAAACGGATGTAACTGCTGCTCGTGCAACACTCTCCAGACCAGGTCGTGGTTCACACCGAGGATACGTACAACACCTCGCGTGCTTGCGCTTGGATTGTCCTCAAATCGCCGTAGGATTTCTTCTTCCATGTCAGGAGTGCGCACGTTTCTCTCCCGACCAGTGTCATGCATGTTTGCATGGAATGTTCCAGTTTCTCGCAGTCGCCGATGCAAATGCGCAAACGTTTGGTGGTTTGGCACACGTCTGTTTGGGAAGCGCTGTCGGTACAACCTCACGGCACACGTCTGTTTGGGAAGCACTGTCGGTACAACCTCACAGCAGCTCTTTTGTTTCCATTGGCAGCCCCATACACCGTATGCATGTCAGCCATCTCAGCAGTCGTGAAGCGCTCCATGTTACGCGTACTACGTCCGATTTAAGAATGCCCGCGGCAAGCGCGAGTCTAGCCCACTTCACCTTTTAGCCAATTGCAGCGGCGCCCTCTCGCGCCGAATGGTGACGTCAGCGGACATACACTTATAGACGAAAAGGGTTTGTCTTGGTGTTGCCTATCCCCCATTACAATTTGTACAGAAAGTTTTCAAACACCCTGTATGTATATATATATATATATATATATATATATATATATATATATATATATATATATATATATTTGTATTGGGGCGCTATATATATATATATATATATATATATATATATATATATATATATATATATATATATATATTTTGTATTGGGGCGCTATACGCTAGCGGATATCATGGCGAAGCAGAATATGAGAAAGAGAAACGGAGACGGGGGAAAGGCACTAGAAGTGGGAGGACCGCGGACGACGGGTAAGAAGTCACCTAAAGCTCAGAGAGGAGGCGAGATTGGGAGAGGAAAAGGAAAAGACGGTCAAGTGAGAAGAGAGGGCTCTCAGCGAGCATAAGACGTAAACGATCGGGGAGGGGGAAATCAGAGAGGAACGGGAAGGCGCGACGACGTACTGACGACAGGGTGGGGCATTCCACAAGGATGTGAAAGACGGTGAGGGGCGACTGGCAGGAGGCGCAACAAGGAGCCTCCTGCCGGGACATAAGATAGCCGTGCGTGAGGCGCGTATGGCTGATGCGAAGCCGCGCAAGGACGACCTCTTTGTGTCGGGAGCGGTGGAAAGAGGACGCCCAATATGACAGGCGGGGGCGGATGGACCAGAGTTTATTTCCGGTGGCATCGTCCCAGGACTGCTGCCATATGCGGTCGTAGAGGGACCGAAAGACCTGCACATAGTCAGAGAAAGGGAGCGGGCGGGGGAGGGGAGGCATCGAGGCGGCGGACCGGGCTGTGCGGTCAGCCGCCTCATTACCGGAAACACCGACATGGGCAGGAACCCAGCAGAAGGTGACCCGGATCCGGTGAACGGTGTGCAGGACATGGTACTCCTGTTGAATAATGCGTACGAGCGGGTCCGGGGAATCATAGCGCTCGAGCGCTTGAAGGGCGCTCAGCGAGTCCGAAAAGATGGTACAGGAAGACCGCGAAAAACCCGATACCAGACGGAGGGCTTCCAGAAGGGCAAAGAGCTCCGCGGAAAAGATGGATGCCTGAACCGGCAGGGGGATACCCCGGGAGGTAGGTGACAGCGACGGAGAGAAGACGGCGGCCGCGACACCTGCAGGGGAGCGCGAGCCGTCGGTGTAGACGGGAACATCGTCCGAGTGTACGGGAAGATGGGCCAGAAAAGAAGACCGGAGGACGGTAGGAGGAGACTCCTTACGCAGGCCACGGAGCGCCTGGCAGCGGCAGATAGGGGTGGTCAGCCAGGGGGGCGACAGGTCGAAGGAGAACGGCAGAATAGAGGTTGGGGGGATCCCCAGGGACGAAAAGATGTCGGCCAGGGAGGCAGCGAAATGCCACGTGTCAGGCCGGGGTAGCGCCTGGGAGATCGCGGAGAAGAGGAGGGACCTCGGGAGGCGGCAGATGCGAAGGTAACACTTCGCCATGAGAAGGCCCCGGCGAAGGGGCAGGGGGGGTGTCCGCAGTCCACCTGAAGACTAGCGACAGGGGACGAGCGGAAGGCACCCGACGCCAGGCGAAGGCCACGGTAGAGAAGAGGATCCAGCATACGGAGTGCCGGAGAGGAGGCGGAGCTGTAGACCACACAGCCGTAGTCGATGCGGGATTGCACTAGGGAGGTGTACAGGCGCAGCAGAGTACGCCTGTCCGCCCCCCAGGTCATGTGGCACAGGTGACTCAAAAGGGAGAGGGTGCGGCGAGATGATTGCCGCAACCGCCTAAGGTGTGGAACCCAACCGAAAAATTCGTCGAGGGTCATACCCAGGAATCGAACGGATGGGACGAGGGGAAGAGGAGTGCCGGCAAGGGTAAGGGCGAAGGTATGCGACAGACGGAGGCGCCGAGGACGGAAAAGCATACTGGAAGACTTAGAGGGTGAGAAAGCATAGCCAACCGAGGACGCCCAGCGAACCACCGCGTTGATGGCTAGCTGGAGTCGACGTTCAGCCAAAGACGGGAGGCGGCCAGAGCAATAGATAGCCAGGTCATCGGCATAGAGGGAGCTACGAACGGAAGTAGGCAGGACCGTAGCGACTGTGTTCATCACTAGTGAGAAACACAGGACGCTAAGGACACTACCCTGAGGGACACCCTCCTCCAACGGAAAGCGGTCAGAGAGGGTAGAACCGATGCGGACGCGGAAAGAACGGGCGGACAAGAAGTTATAAATAAAGGAGGGGAGAAAGCCTACGAAACCCAGGGAGCATAAGCAGTCAAAGACCGCGCTCCGCCGAGTAGTATCGTAGGCCTTCTGGAGGTCGAAAAAGACGGCGAGTACAAAGTGACGCCGGGAGAAAGCCTCCTGCACGTCGTGGCTAAGGAGGAGGGGGGGGTCGGTGGTAGACCGGAAGCGCCGGAAACCAGCCTGGGTAGCAGGGTATTGGTCACTCGCCTCCAGAGTAAGAGACAGCCGCGAGGCGACCATCGCCTCCATAACCTTGCAGGCGCAGCATGTCAGGGAAATGGGGCGATAGTTCGACGGGAGTGAGGGGTCTTTATCGGGCTTCGGGATGGGGACGACGATGGACTCACGCCACCGGTCCGGGAATGAACCCTCCAACCAAATCCGGTTATAGAGGTCCAGTACAAAGCTGAGAGCAGAGGGGTGGAGGTGCCGTAACAAGTCATAGGGGATATTATCGGGGCCGGGTGCGGAGGAGCGTCGGGGGCGGAGGGCCTCCCGAAGCTCCGTCATGCGGAAGAGGTGATTATAGGGGTCATCCCTATGAGGTGGAAAATCCGGTGGGTCGCGGCGGGAATTGGGGGAATCGGAACTGGAGATGGCTGCGAAGTGCGCCGCGAGTGCGTTCGCGACGGCCTCCGGATCGGAGACGAACTCGTCGTCCCCGACCCGAAGCACCGGGGGTCGAGGGGGGACACGGGTCCCCTCAAAGCTACGCACCTTGCGCCAAACAGTCGAGGAGGAGATCCCGGACACGTAACTCCGCCAGGAGGTACGCCGGGCCAGTTTCAGGACCCGACGGGCCACTGCCTTCAGGCGCTGAAACTCTATCTTGTGCTCCAGCTGGCGGGTCCAGTAGAAGCGGCGGCCGGCACGGCGCCGCTCCTGAACGGCATGGGAGCACTCTGGGGTCCACCATGGGACGCTTCGCGGACTGGGGGAGCCAGAGGTACGGGGGATGCAACTGGCGGCAGCCGAGAGGATCTTACTCTCGAGGAAGGCAAGGGCCTCACTGACGGAGGGAAAGGCAGGAATTGATGGCGAGATCGCCGTGCCCCTCGCGTATGAGGCCCAGTCTGCTCGGGCGAACAGCCAGCGCGGGCGGACAGAGGTGGGGGGGGGAGGAGACGGGTCGGGGGTAAGACACACTGGGAAATGGTCACTGCCGGAAGAATCCGGCAGGACCTCCCAGGTGAACTCCGTCACGATTTCGAGGGAAACCAGGGAAAGGTCGATACAGGTGAAACTGTCGTGGGCCGAGTGAAGGCAGGTTGGGGAGCCATCGTTCAGAAAGGTGACCTCGAGCTCGTCCATAAGGGAGAGAAGGGTCCCGGAGAGAAAGGTGGAGCAAACGTTCCCCCAGGCCGGGTCCCGACTGTTGAAGTCCCCGAGAATCAGGAAAGGGCGGGGAAGCTGAAGAATTAGGTCACGGAGAGAATCGGGTGGAGGGCGTACGTTAGGGGAGAGGTAAAGAGAGCAGACCGTGAGCTGGCGCCCCAAGGAAAGGCGCACGGCCACAGCTTGCAGGACTGTACGGAGCGGGAGGGGGCGGAAAGGGACGGAGCGGTGCACGAAGACCGCGGCGCCCCCCCTCCCCGCCCCATCGAGAGGCGGGGAAGGGAGCCCGCAGTAACCGGACACTCGAGGGAGGGAACGGGATCCCAGAATCGTCTCCTGAAGGCAGAAACACGCCGGACACCTGGAGGCCAGGAGAGAGGAGAGACTCGAGGCCTACCAGGAGCCCGGGGATGTTCCACTGCAGGAGCGAGGTATAGGGAGGGGTAGGAAAGTCAGCGTAAAGGATGGTTATGGGGTGGGTGGGCCGATCGGGCGGCCCGAGATTAAAGAGGGAATCGGAAAGCCCCGGATTTCAGCGAGGGACGCCGAACGAGGGCGAAGGCGAGGGTCACCCCGACGAGGGGGCGATGTGGAACCAGACGCCGGCAAGTCCTCCAGAAGAGGAGTCTCCCGGACGTCCGGGGGAGAGCGATGCAGAGAAGGGGATGTGAGAGGTATCCAGAATGCCCCTCCCTTCACCGGAGGTGCGGGGTAGGCAGGACTACGAGGGGGAGTGGAAAATAATACCTCACCCAGAGACATTGGCAGGTCGAGGAGAGAGATGGGGCGGGTCAAGCGCGGGGGCGTGCACGTCCCACCCACGCCGACCAGGCGGGCGAGTTCCCCCTCCAGTGGGTCCATCGACCGGGCCGGAGAAGGGTGTATCTCAGCCCCCACCACGAGGGCCGTCGGGGACCCCAGGGGGGAGCGTGCATAACGGTTGCGCAGTGGGGACGGTGAGGACACCGGGGCGGTAGGGCGAAGGGGGCGTTTGTGTTTGGGAGAGGAAGGTGATGCGAGGCTTATGGCTTCGAACCTTTCGGGGTCACCACTGGCGCGGCGCTTGCGGCCCCTACCCCTCCGTCGTGCGGCCCGCATGGGTGACGGCGGGTCACGATCCGGAATGGGGGTGGCCAAAGGCGCCGGTGGAGAGGGCGTAGAAGGGGCAGGGGGGGTTGCCGACGAAGCATCGGCGTTCGCGGAGGGAGCACGTGGGGACGCGCTGGTAGTACGGGGAGCCGCGGTAGGAGTCCGCTGGGCGGCAGAGGATGGACTGGGAGTAGCGGACACGGTGGGTGGAGGCGCGTTGGGAACCGCCGGTGAGGACGGGGTCCGGGAACGGAGAGCCTCGGCGTACGAGGCACCACGCCGGGCCTCGCAGCCACGCAACCGGTCCCGCGCCTCCCGAGCGCTGAGAAACTCTGATGAACAGAGGGCCCGAACCTCCCTTTCAAAGAGGAAGGACGGGCAAGACCGGGATGAAGCAGGGTGTGGTCCATGGCAGTTGGTGCAGGAAGGCGGAGCAGTACAGGGCAAGGGGTGGGGAGGGCCGCCGCAGCGCGCACACAACGGGGCCGGCTGACGGCAGGAGCTGCTCACGTGGCCAAACCTATTGCACTGAAAACAGCGCGTAGGATCTGGCACGTATGATCGTACTGAGAATTCGCACGCTCGTCTCTCACCAAAGCCCCAGAATACCGAAACGGGGGGCACCAGTGAGTCGAAAGTGAGGAGCAGGCGAGGAGAAGGGGCGGTTGGGGATCGCGATCTGTCGGGAAAGCGGTACACCCTCACAACACCCTGGTAGGCGAGGTCAATCTGGAGGTCTTCCACCGGGATGGGTAGAAGACGAGCAGCGTAAATTGTGCCCTGGCACTGATTGAGGCGGGGGTGGGGGGACACCGTAATCCCGCAGCCCAGGACATTGGGGATAGCGAGCAGAGAGGTGGTTTCGACAGAGGAACGCGACCTTATCAGAATGGAGCCATCCCTCTGAGGCCGAAGGTCAAAACGAGCCGTCCCGTCACCCCATGGATCGCTCGAAAGAGGCGTTCATGGTTAGTGGGGAGGGGCTTGGAGGAGGAGGGGCGGAGGACGAGGAACTTGTCCACCGTCCTAAGGCCGAGCGAAGACGTCGGGCCAAACACCACCGGTACTTCGAGGGGACGGGGAGACGAGAAAGGCGGACGGCGACGTCGGGTCCCACGTCCCCCAGGGGCCGAGGGGGCCGGGGGCGATGAGGCCCGACCGGAGTGGGAGGCGACCGGGGCGCGGGCTTCCCACCCGAGGGCGAAAAAGCAGGTGGGTCCCTATCGGGACGTGGAATATGGGGGGATCCAGGGGTCGGGGGTCCACTGCAGGTCCATCCGCCACTGGCGGGGGTCGGGCAGCGGCGCCACGAGCCTGGGGAAGAGAGGGAGAGGAGGTGTCGGCAAGAAGAGCAGACGGGGTGGGCGAGGGCTGCCGACTGCCCTTACCAGACCCAAGGTCCAAAGAGGTAGTCAGAGGGAGGTCAGATGCACAAGCCGGGTCGTCAACGAGGTCCATTAGATTTGTAAGTGTTTCCATGAAGAAAATTTTTATTGTTGTTTCGCGCCCGGGGCCGCGGGGAACCGATTACCCGGGGCCCAAGGGGACCAAGCGCATGCCGGCGGGGGATGGGTGCCTCGTCCCATGTAGGTACCCCCGTTTCAAAAGGGGCCCTTGCAGCGTCGAAAGTTCTCCCCCGCCTGCAGCAAAGACCAAGGCCCCCCAGGGTCCCAGGCCTGGGCACCCTACCAGCCAACTTAGTCCGGCCCCGGCCATGGGAGCGAGACCCCCAGCGACCAGCCCCGGCAGCCCACGGGGCGCGCGAAGTGAACAGAGAAAGCAGAAAAAACAGAGGGGGCAAGGAAGACAGGAAAGAGGGGAAGACAGGAAAGAGGGGAAGACAGGAAAGAGGGGAAGACAGGAAAGAGGGGAAGACAGGAAAGAGGGGAAGGCAGGAAAGAGGGGAAGGCAGGAAAGAGGGGAAGACAGGAAAGAGGGAAGACAGGAAAGAGGGAAGACAGGAAAGAGGGGAAGACAGGAAAGAGGGGAAGACAGGAAAGAGGGGAAGACAGGAAAGAGGGGAAGACAGGAAAGAGGGGAAGACAGGAAAGAGGGGAAGACAGGAAAGAGGGGAAGACAGGAAAGAGGGAAGACAGGAAAGAGGGGGCTGTAGGATAGCAGGGTATGCTAAAAGTCCACTTCGCAACCGGGCGGGGGACCCGGCAGGGCCCCCAGCCGCGGCTGACCCCCCTCGCCACATGGAGGCAGGAGCCCGCGGGCGATCCACCCCAGAAAGACCGCCCGCGGGGAGGGGGATATATTATATATATATATATATATATATATATATATATATATATATATATATATATATATATGTCAGAAAATAAGTTTACACGGCGTATAATTTCGTAACTAAGGGACCTACATTGATTATGTTTGTATCAGGTGAATTCGTTAATCATTGTTGGCAACACCACGTCGATTCGGCTGCCATCTATCGTACATTAATTATGAGTCAGTTAAACATGGCAGCTCGACTGGAACAGTGCCCTGTCATTTCTACAACGATATTCCAAGTCTGTCAGTGGTCAAGAATTTCTCGAGCGCATTGTCACAGGAGACAAGACGAGTTCATCACCATACTCCGGAAACAAAACGTGCCAGCATGGAATGGAAACACCCTGGGTCACCGCCACGACCAAAGTAGTTCAAGATTGTGAGGTCCGCTGGCAAAGTGGTGGTTACCATGTTTTTGGACCACAAAGGCGTTTTGCTTGCAGACTTCATGCAAAAAGGCACAACCATCAATACAGCTGCATATTTCAACACTGGAATGCTTACGAGTGGCCATTAAACATAAACGTCCTGGACTACTCCGTAGGGCAGGGCACTGTTCCAGTCGAGCCGCCATGTTCAACTGACTCGTATAACCAATGTATGGTAGATGGCAGCTGAATCGACGTGCGGTGTTGCCAACAATGATTAACGATATGATAATAAAAACCCACTCTAATAGACAATTTATTTCCACAACAGTTTCGATGCCCACTGGCATCTTCTTCGGGTGGATACAGAAAAACGAATTCGTTTTTCTGTATCCACCCGAAGAGGATGCCAGTGAGCGAAACTTGTGGAAATAAACTCTGTCTATTAGAGTGGGTTTTTATCATATTTTGACCTTCACGTAGAAAAGAAGTTTTTTGCATTTATTAATGATTAACAAATTCACCTGATACAAACATAACACAGGCCTGCGATGGAAAAACTTTTTTCAGAATTTTAGCTGTTTACAATGTATTTGTATGCTGAATTCGAAAAACACAATAAAAATGTCATATGACAAAGTTATTTCACAAATTCGATTTTTTTGTGAAGCGACCGAGAAAATGCCAGATTTCCAGAAATTACTAGAAACTTCTAAGAGACTATAAATACTGGGTTGCCAAGCCGTATGAGTCAGTTGTTACTCAGATTTCATGACGTGCGCACAATGATTCATCCGAAGCAAATTTTTTCAGTGATTTTGAGTTGTTTTATATCAGCGAACTAGCGTGTTTTGATAGTGTTAAGAAAGCCTTATTTAGCCTTTATTAAATTAAATTCAAGACTCTTATTGTGTTCTGGGTACTGTAGTAAGTTGTGAATCATGGCTAGCCGTGGATGTGTCAACAGTCCCGACAGCTTCTGCTACATATGCGGGGAATTTGTGATCAAGAAACATCAAAGAAACGTAACAAATTTTATTAGGCAAGTGTACCATGCCTACTTTGGAATGAAACTAGGAGACCAAGACAAACCATGGGCACCACAAAGTTTGTTTTATTTGCGTAAAGGATCTAAGGAAATGGTGTAAATGCAAAAAGAAAGCATTCAGATTTGGTGTGCCAATGGTATGGAGGGAGCCAAAAAATCACTGTGATGACTGCTATTTTTGCTCTTGTGATGTTAAAGGCTATAACTCAAAAAATAAGAAAGCCATATTCTATCCAAATCTTCCATCAGCTTTTCGACCTGTTCCTCATGGGCCAGAAGTTCCAGTTCCGCTTCCACCAGAAACATTGGAAGATTTGCCTAGTAATTCTGGTTCAGATACTGATCATGAAGAATTTCAGTGTGATATAGGAAGTCAAGACCCCCAGTTGTTCACTCAATCTGAACTAAACGATTTAGTGAGAGATTTGGGATTATCCAAGGAATTTGCTGAACTCTTAGGCTCCAGATTAAAAGAAAGAAATTTATTATCAGCTGGAACATCAATATATTTGTATAGAAGAAGAGAAAAGGAGTTTATTCACTACTTTTCACATGAGGGCAATTTAGTTTACTGTAGTGATATTGATGGTTTGGTACAGGCATTTGGCATTGAGTACAAAGCGGATGAATGGAGACTTTTCATCGACTCTTCTAAAAGAAGTCTAAAAGCTGTTCTTTTGCACAATGGGAACAAGTATGCCTCTGTACCTGTTGGTCACTCGGTACATCTCCAAGAAAGTTATGAGAATTTGGAATTGGTTCTTACAAAGATAAAATATTATGATCATCACTGGATGATTTGTGGAGACCTTAAGGTATTGTGCATGCTTCTGGGGCAGCAGGGAGGATATACTAAGTTCCCAGGTTTCCTTTGTGAATGGGATAGCAGAGTAAAGAGTCAACACTGGGAGCAAAAACACTGGCCACAAAGATGATCTCTAGAACCTGGAAGCAAGAATATTTTGCGTAAAAATCTTGTTGACCCAAAGAAAGTACTTCTACCACCTCTTCATATAAAACTAGGCCTTATGAAACAGTTTGTTAAGGCATTAGAAAAAAGTGGAGAATGCTTTAAGTACCTCTGCAAGAAGTTCCCTAACCTATCAGAAGCAAAATTAAGAGAAGGTATTTTTGTAGGCCCAGACATTAGAAGACTGCTGTCAGATGAAAACTTCTTGTCTATGATGACTGAAGTAAAAAAAGAGGCTTGGAATTCCTTCAAAAGTGTGGTTACTAAGTTCCTTGGGAATAATAAGGACCCTCAATATGCACTCTTGTTGAAAACATGCTGGAGGAATTCAAAGCTTTGGGATGCTCAATGAGTATCAAAATTCATTTCTTGAATGCACACTTGGACTTTTTCCCAGAAAATCTAGGTGCAGTAAGTGAGGAACAGGGAGAACGTTTCCATCAAGACATTAAGGAGATGGAAGAGAGATACCAAGGCCGGTGGAACGTTAATATGATGGGGGATTATTGCTGGATGCTGCATCGTGAAAATCCGGAAGCAGCACACAAAAGGAAATGCAACAGGCGCAGCTTCACTAGCAAAAGAAAACGGGACTACTAAACCATTCCACTAAGTAAAGATGTAAGTATCCAAGTTTTAAAGTTTTTTAAAATAAATATATTCAGAAATGGTCAGGAAATAGGTTTCATGTGGTAATTCTTCACTACTTATTTTATTCAGTAACACATTACAACATAAAAACGTCATAGCAAATTGTGAAAAAACTATACGTGATGGAGCAAATCTGAGGCCGTTTTAGGATTTAGCACCCCAAATTCCTATAAAACCAGCATATAATTTCAAAAAAGTTTTTAGGACCCTCAATTTTGCAGGCCTGTGATATAATCAATGTAGGTCCCTTAGATACGAAATTATACGCTGTGTAAACTTATTTTCTGACCACCCCTCGTATATATACTGTATATACTCGTATATGAAGATACCAAATTGTAAGTATGAAGGGAATGTACGACATTTTGTTACTTAAAAGACATTGTAATGAGCGTGTTTTAATATAATGACTGTGACTTTGATGTTATTTAAATATGATAATATTCGTTACAACTTATTCTAAACAACAAATTGAATTCTAATTACTGTGTCTGATTTTACAGGAGGAAATCTAAAGGGAGAACAAAACGACATTTAACCTTCAACAATTTTTTACTTAGTTACTTGAATTATTAACTGAGGGAGGGGAAATCTCTCCCCTCTCCCGCCCCTCCCTCAGAGGTTGTTTCCAGTCAAGGTGTAAATCTGTTTAAAAATAGGCTAGACAAAGTACTGAACACACTCATAGTTTAAGATTAAAACCTCAGAAAACTCTGCAGGAGTTCGCTTGCTCGGTGTCTCTGTGAGCAAGCTAAATATAGAGCTATTTATATATTCTCCACTTTCCTGTAAAATTTCCTTGGCTACTTTTCCAGGGTCAAGGTATTTTCTTTAACCTTTTTCCGTACCTGCCTCTGGCAGGGAGGGAGCGGAGGGTGGGGAGAGAGCCTTCTACTTTACTATCCAGTTTTCTACTACTGCTAGGATAGTTGAAAGAAAAATAAACTTTTACAAAATTTTCCCTGGCACCCGTTGCCATTGGTACTTCCTCGGTATGGGCCGCAAGGCCTTTTGAGGTTCACTCTCTCACTCACTCACTCACTCACTCACTCTCACTCTCACTCACCGTACCAACGGTTAAAGTTGGCATGCTGTTGCTGTTTCGGCAGTTAGTATAAAGCAAATTTCATCAATAATCCTATTCCGTTTACTACAACATGTTTTTGGCGGAAATAATATACTGTAATCCGTTTGTAGAATTTCACTGCTTTAGACATTTCCTCCAAAACTGGGAAGAATGTAATGCCTCAAAATGAAACTAAGGATGAACATTCAATACCTTCATAGTTGACGAACATTTCCAAATGAGGGAAAGAAGTGCAGACCTTCATTATATCATCGTACTGATCGTCAGAAAGCGTTCGAAGAACTTGCCTCCGTTCTTCGGCGGGAAGCGACACGAACTGAGAAATTGTCTTAACAGATTTCTTTTTACTTACAAAATGTCTGAAAACGATTTAAAAATGGTTACGAAAACCTAAAAATTCTCGTTCGTCGACCAAAATATCATTAATAAGTTGGCAAGTTTAAATACAAGAAATTCATATTTGAACTAGATTGCAATAGGAATGCATTGCATGATACCCTTTCAGAAAACGAAAACTAGAACAGTGGCTAAAATATTTAATACACTTTACTTAAAGTAAGTTTACGACGACAACGACAAAACCCAAAAGATACAGAACGGAACGGCATTCACGTTGTATCACATTCTCAGAGATACTGGCACTGGATCCGCTCACAAAAACAAGAAAAAGAAGGGAGAGAGACTTCACTCGATCCCCTCTCTCTCCCAATTTGAGCAGAGGGAGAAATACCTCAGCGTCTCCTCGGTGACATGAGGGAGCTGAAGTAGAGAGCTCTTCCCCTCATTTAAGGCTTGCACTATGTGAGGGGAGAGTTTCATCGTTGCTTCAATAGTGTCAAGTGAAGGAAGCCGAGATATCCTTCCAGCGTGAGCCAGCATAATTAATTGGGAAACGCACGTTACCATCTCATTGATTAAAGTCGGAGCCAATCTGCAAACAAATGTTAATCAAGAAACATTCTTAGGCACATTTCAGCATCGAGATTTGACGCAAATCAATGATGTTACAGAAATAATTTTCACGTCAATTAATGAAAAAACCGTCACTCAGTCCCTCATACGTTCAATGTCAACTTTTCGAAGGAATAATTTGGTGTTTATTAGTCTCGGTTCTAAGATTAAATTAAATTTTTAAAAAATAATAGCCGCATGTATCTGTTAATAAGGAGAATCATTATTAGATATATTTGTATGTACTACAATGTATTTTAAAACGAAAGTTACATATAGAAAATAAGGCGAAACTTCATTACCGAAGCAACGCAATAATCAGATACCTTTACTAATGTATTTAAATTGCTTCACACCTTCACCATGTTAAAATTTATAAGCGAGTATTTTGAACAGAAAATACTTTAAAATATTCCCCCACTAAATACTGAAGATATTATTTAATTCTTTATAAAACTGAGAGAAGATTTTATAATAGTGTGGTACAATATGAATGCAAAATGTCCTAACAAAGTTGACTAACCTAAATTTCATGTTATTTAGGCAGGAAGCGAAGAAAATATTACAGTATTTTACATTATATTTTTACAAATACTAAAAAATATTTGTGTTTGAACACAGCCTGGAATGGGTAGGAATGTTATGGGAATGTGGTAATTCTAAATATTTTGCTGGTACAGTATGAATAAAGTAAAATTATTTAAAAAAAACGAATTAAAAAGCTCACTTTAGGATATAAAGCCTATCCTGATCAAGTGTATCTTCCTTCAGTGACATCCTCGCAAGATGAGCGTGAAGGAGCGCTCTTGCTTTGATGGAATACGGGAAGCAGAGTGGCCGTTCCTTGTTCTTTTCCCCCAAATTGGGGAGTTGTTTAATGAGAGAAGGAAGCTCCACATTGTCAGAAGGGCGCTCCTGAAACAAGTGTTTATTTTAGTCTACGTTTGGATCAAAGTTCAACAATGTCAGTTCCTTATGAAGAAAAAGTTTGAAATTTTTAGGGAACTTTTGGATGAGTAACATTATACATTATGTTACATTTGGAAAACATGAAGCCACTCGGGCTTATCGAGGTTATCTAAGTCATTATTTACAGAGCTACTAAAGTAGCCTACAAAATTTAAGCTAAAAATATATACTATTTACACAATTCTATGAGCATCCTCATTTTATTTTTTAGTTTTGTGAAGTTATTCTCTAACTACAGTTTATCATCACTTTAATACTGATGGACAAATCATGAAAATTAATTTTGAACAGTAGAGCCAAATATTTAGCGAACTTCATCCCCCCCTCCCCCCACAAAAATAATATAGAGGTTCCACTAGTCTTTCAAAGGCATCCTATTTCTTCGAAAAAATAATTTACTAAACTACTAGTACAATAAATATAATAAATTCCTATCAATACCATTATTAAACACCTATAGATGCTGATTATACCAAATTCCATTAAATTTATCGACTTTTGCTAAATGGCACTGGAATGGTGGCAACAACCTGTTCCTCAAAGGCGGTAGGGTAGGTCTTACAGAAGGGATCATCACCGAGATCATGTCTCTTGCGGATGATCTAAAACTGAAGACAGACAGGGGAATGTTAATGGGTATTTTACCACAAATGAATGCCAGTGACCACGTGCTCAGTAAGGTCATTGGCATCAATGAGAGGGTGCAATACTTGTGCGTCCCGCTGGGCGAGAGGTTTATTGACCCCTTCGACGCATTTTCGGGTAGGTGGGACCTTTACCAGAGGGATGGTGTCCACCTCAATAACAAGGGTAAAGGTGTGCTAAGCGCGCTGCTCGACCAGCACCTATACAGAATGGTGAGGTCGAGTCCGGGGAGAGATGATGGGCCCCCACCGGGAAGAGATGATGATGAGCCAGTGGCGGATGTACCTTCAACTGAAGGGTGCATCCAGGTACAGGTGGGTGACCCTCCTTCCACGTTGGAGGGGGCTCAGGCTCCTGCGGAAGTTGCCCCCTCGTTAGTGAGGGGCTCTTCAACTCCCGCCAGCCTTGGCTGTTCAGGAAATGGGTCGTGCTAGGGAAGGGGTGGTCAGAATATGGAAGGCTCCCTCCGTGCAATGCTTTTTAATGCTAGGTCGATTAGGAATAAGTTTTGCGAGCTATGGGCGCTCTTAGCATCAGAATACCAGGATATCATTGCTATCACCGAGTCCTGGATTCACACTGATCGTAGGGACTACGTTGGGGAGTTCGAAATTCCAGGGCATAGAATGTTTCGCAAAGACCGCACCCGTGGGGAGGGGGGTGGGGTACTAATATACGTCAGGGACACATTGAGTCCGGTTGACTGCCAGTTCGGGTCGGAACGGGAGCTGCTTGGCGTCGATCTGAATGTGGGAGGGACGAGCTATAGGTTAATCTTGGTGTACAGACCTCCGCATCTCCTCCTCGAGGATGATAGTCAGGATACAGCCCTGTACACCGAACTCAGTAGCCTGCTAGGGGATAGGGTGTGTGTAGTTTTAGGAAACCAACTGTCGCAGCATAAAGTGGGAAGACAGGACTGCTGATGCTGAAGGGAGGAGGCTAGTTGACTTTGCTGTTGAGAGCTTCCTCACTCAGTGGGTCAATGAGCCTACACGAGGCGAAAGCGTTCTAGACTTAGTATTCACGACCGAAGACAACCTCGTCACTGGCCTCACTGTTGACAAATCGTTGGGCGGGAGTGATCATGGTCTGATTAGGTTCTGTGTGTGCGTCCCTCGGGTGAAGCGTAGTAACTCGAGAGGCAGTAAGCTCAATCTACAGCGGGCGAACTTTGTTAGCCTCCGGGATAGCGTAGGTGAGATGGGGTTAGAGGTCGGCGGCGATGTTGAGGGAATGTGGAGTGCATTCCGGGACGAGTTTATGGTGCTGCAGTCTGCTGCCATTCCCTCAAAACCGGTCACCCCTGATTCAACGCAGCCTAAGTGGTTCAATCGTGACATCGCTTCGGCTATCCAAAATAGGAAAGTAGTGTATAGGAGGGCGAAGGCCAATCGTTCCCACGTGAACACTGAAGCGTATGTCCGCCTGTGTAGGGAAGTGAAGGCGAAGGTTAGGCTAGCGAAAGGTAACGAAGAACTACGGGTGGCAAGCCTCTGCAAAGAGAACCCTAAGGAGTTCTTCAGTTATGTTAATAGTAGAAAGCCCATTAGAAGCGGTGTTCTGCAAACCTCCGACGCAGACATCGCCAATGTACTTAGTGAGTACTTTGCGGGTGTTCAGCAGGGAGGACACCCGCATCATCCCTGAGCCAGGCATCAGGTACGAAGGTGCTGGCCTGGATAGTGTTCGGTGTACCGCGACATTCATTGCCGATAAAATAGACAAACTGTGTGCGTTTAAGGCTCCTGGGCCAGACCAGTTTCTCCCCAGTGTTGCGGGAGGTGCAAGACCAGGTGGCTCCCCACCTGGCTACAGTCTTCAACAAATCGTTGGAGATGGGCCAAGTGCCTGGTGACTGGAGGGAAGCCAACATGACCCCTATCTTTCCCAACATGGGTTTAGATGGCATATGTCGTGTCTCACCAACTTGCTCGAGTTTTTCCATGTCATGTTGAGTGAGTATAAGAGTAGGGCGATTGATATTTATCTCGACTTTCAGAAAGCCTTTGATAAGGTACCTCACCGCCGGCTAATGGCGAAAGTGCGCACGCTGGGTATCGGTGGGGAAGTAGGTAGGTGGATTGAAAACTGGCTGAAGAATAGGCGGCAGAGGGTTGTAATTAAAGGGGCTAGTTCGGGTTGGGCCTGGGTCACTAGCGGGATTCCTCAGGGTTCCGTTTTGGGGCCGCCGCTGTTTATCATTTACATAAATGATATAGACGGTGGCATCGTCAGTCGGATCGCCAAATTCGCTGATGACACCAAGCTTGGGGCCAATGTTGGGACGCCAGAGGCGATCGAGCAACTGCGTGCGGACCTAGGTAGGATAGGATAGTAGTCCGAAAAACAGCAAATGCCGTTTAACTTGTGTAAATGCAAGGTGATGCACATTGGCTACGCCAATCCCAAGTCAGACTACTCGATGTTGGGGAGTAATATCGAGACGACTGATTTGGAAAAGGACTTGGGTGTGATAATTAGAAGTGACCTTAAGTTTACCAAACAGTGCGTAGAGGTGGAAAAGAAAGCCCAGCTGCTGTTGGGTTATATCAGGAGGCAATTTCAGTTTCGGAACAAGGAGATTGTGCTCTCGCTCTCTCTACAATTCCCTGGTTCGGCCACACCTGGAGTATGCTGTGCAGTTCTGGTCGCCCACTCTTAGGAAAGATATCGAGAGACTGGAGCGAGTGCAGGCAAGGGCCACAAAATTAATCCCTTCCGTTAGGCATATGGGCTACAATCGATGGTTACGCGCCCTGAACTTGTTTTTGCTGGAAACTCGGAGGCTGCGCGGTCAACTCATCAAGGTTTTCAAGTTCTTACACGGGTTCAACGATGTCGATTTTAGAAGCATGTTTAGTTTAAATGATAACCCAACTCACAACAATGGTTGGAAGTTGGATTTGAAATGGTTTAGGACTAGTGTGTGTGGGAATTACTTTACGTATAAGATCTGTGACACGTAGAACAGGTGACCTTCAGAAGTTGTGAACAGGTCCTCTGTGGATCACTTCAAGAAAAGGTTAGACCAAATCTTGCACACTATTTGAGGGTGTAGAAAATTTTCCATGGCACCTGTTGCCATTGGTACCACCTCTGTATGGGCTGCAAGGCCTTTTGAGGTGCTCTCTCTCTCTCTCATATATATATATATATATATATATATATATATATATATATATATATATATATATATATACTGTATATATATATTATATACACAGGGTGTACATAAAGTCAGGATCTATTTTTGTGAAGCACTCGGAAATTATATGGAATTCAATCATAAAATGATAAAGTGGTAACATTTATTAAATAATTAAGAGTAGGATTCGACGTGACACCCATCAGTATCCCTGCACAGCTCAAATCGTTCCGCAGCATTTCTAAACACATTCTGGAGCATTTGCGGGGTTATGTTATCTGCAGCAGTTCGTATACGTGTACATAAGTATACGGTACTAACAATCCTATCCCCGTCGTCTATCAACATGATGGTGCTCCTTGTCACTATGCCAAAGTTGTTCAGGATTATCTAAATGGATGTTTTCCAAATTGCTGGATCGGACGCGGAAGCAACAGACCTTGGCCAGCGAGATCACCAGATTTAACCCCTTTAGATTTCTTTGCATGGGGCTTTATCAAATCGCACATCTATCAGACGAAGATTACGAGTCTTGAAAACTTACGTACATGTACACGAACTGCTGCAGATAACATAACCCCGCAAATGCTCCAGAATGTATTTAGAAATGCTGCGGAACGATTTGAGCTGTGTAGGGATACTGATGGGTGTCACGTCGAATCCTACTCTTAATTATTTAATAAATGTTACCACTTTATCATTTTATGATTGAATTCCATATAATTTCCGAGTGCTTGACAAAAATAGATCCTGACTTTATGTACACCCTGTATATATATATATATATTATATATATATATATATATATATATATATATATATATATGCTCTGAAATCACAGCCAAAAGGAAAGATTATTCCGCAAAAGAAAGAGTGGAGGCGAAGTTAGGCAACTGCGGAGATAATGACAGGAAAGCAATAAAAGAAAAACTGGAGGGTATCGGTAGGGAAATACAAGGCCTGATTAAGGACCATACAGAGAGGAAAGAGGAAAAGGCTGTAGAAGCAATTTAAAGGAAAATCCAAAATACTTCTATAGCTATGTAAAAAGGAAAACAAAAACTAGCACTGCTATTGGGCCCTTAAGGATGAGAAATAATGAACTAACCTATGATCCAAAAGAAATATCTGATACATTGAGAGCGCAATATGAATCAGTTTTCAGTACCCCAAAAAGTGAAAGTAATACCTGACATAAATGCATTCTTTGAAGAGGAATTGCAAGGAGAGTATATAACAGACTTTGATTTTACCCCAAAAGATGTAGCAAGGCCTATAGGACAAATGAAACCACATTCAGCTGCAGGTCCGGACAATTGGAATGCATTATTGATTAAAAACTAAAAATTAAATAGCTACACCTTTATACTGGATATGGAGAAGATCCCTAGACACTGGGGAAATACTGAGCATCTTGAAAAGAGCAAACGTTGTCCCTATATATAAAGGAGGGGACAGATCTCAAGCAAAGAACTATAGACCAGTGTCACTGACATCCCACCTCACCAAAGTATTTGAAAGAATAGTTAGAGGGAAAATTTATGATTTCCTGGAGACACGGGGAAGATTCAACGAAAATCAGCATGGATTCCGATCAGGTAGATCATGCCTATCACAACTAATATAACACTACAACAATATCTTAGATGCATTGGAAGGCAATGACAACTACAATGTTATATACACAGATTTTGCTAAAGCTTTCGATAAATGTGACCATGGTATAATAGCACATAAAATTAAATATATGGGAATAACAGGCAAAGTGGGAAAATGGATCTACAACTTTCTCAGAGAATATCTGCAGGTTGTCAAAATTCAAGGTATATCATCATCAGAATCGGAAGTACACAGCTCAGTACCACAAGGGACAGTACTGGCCCCACTCCTGTTCATTATCATGCTAACAGACATAGACAGCAGAGTAAACAGCAACAGTATAGTAACATCCTTTGCAGATGATACAAAGATCAGCAGAAAAATCAGCGATGTACATGACGTGGAGGCCTTGCAGAGGGACACGAACAAAATATACAAATGGCACTAGGGAACAACATTTTTGTTTCTTGAAAACTATTTGGTGTTTCTTGTAGAACTTTTGATGCTGATTCCAAATATGGTTTCAGAATTTTTCTATCACCCATAGTTTTCAAGAAAATAATATTTCCATTTATGCTAGAGTTTTCCCAAAATATTAGTTAAAATTAAGTGTACTAATTTAATTTTACTTTCTTTTTTTTCTAGGTTAACTATATTTAATAGTATTTTTTGCATTAAAAAAGTATAGCTATTTAAACAAACAGATTTTTAATAAAAAGAAAAAAAAAATTTCAAGTTTTGCTCAAATTTTAAAATTTTTCATAGTAGAAAAAATTGGTTTTTCATTCCAAAAAGTTTTCCGTGATTTCAATAATTTTCCGCTAGCATGAATCGAAACTGTATTAATCCCAGAGATACATTTTGCTACGTATGTGGAGAACTGACCATAATGGCACAGAGGAAGACGATGACCCCCACTCATGAAGGCTTATGAACTTTATTTTGGATGTAAGGTAGGCGACCAAGACAAATCCTGGGCACCTCATATCTCATGCATTTCCTGTGCTGTCACTCTTAGGGATTGGATTAAAGGTACCCGCATATCTATGCCATTTGCCATACCAATGATTTGGAGAGAGCCCAAGGATCACCTAATGGATTGCTATTTTTGTATGACTAACGTTTCAGGATTCTCTGCCAAAAATAAACATAAAATTCAATACTGTACCCAAATCTTGCATCTGCCATGAGACCAGTACTACATGACGATGATAACCCAATTCCAACTCCCCCAAAGTCATGGACACTGGATGAAGAGTCTAAAGTTGAACCAATGGAAATTGATGACACTAAAGATACAGACTTTCAGCAACCTGAATCAAATAAACCACGTATGATAACGCAGGTTATGCTGAATGATCTCGTGAGAGATTTGGACCTTCCGAAAAAGAAAGCGGAATTATTGGGCTCCAGGTTACGTGAATGGAATTTGCTGGCAAAAGATACAAGCATATCGGCGTTCCACACTCACCAAAAAGATCTGATGCAGTATTTCTCCTCGTCAGGTGGTTTATGCTACTGTAATAATGTAAATGGACTGCTGTTAGCTCTCGGTCATGAGCACAAATCTGAAGATTGGTGTTTATTTATTGACTCTTCGAAGCTAAGCCTCAAGGTTGTACTACTTCACAATGGAAATAAATACCCTTCCATTCCTGTAGGGCACGCTGTCCACTGTCCACATGAAGGAATCTTACGAAAATATGAAACTCATCCTTCAGCAGATTAATTATGACCAATTTCATTGGTGTATATATGTGGGGATTTAAAAGTCGTCGCGCTTCTTCTGGGAATGCAGCTCGGTTATACGAAGTTCTGCTGCTTCCTTTGTGAATGGGACAGCAGAGCCAGAGATTCACATTATTTTGTAAAGGATTGGCCACTTCATCAAAAATGTATCCTAGGACTGAAGAATGTGTCTCATGAACCCTTAGTTGACCCCAAGAAAATATACTTACCGCCACTTCACATCAAACTTGGCATCATGAAAAATTTTGTCAAAGCAATGAACAAGGAAGATGAGGCATTCAAATACTTGAAGAAAAAGTTTTCACGACTTAGCGATGCAAAGATAAAAGAAGGGATCTTTGTTGGTCCACAAATCAGAGAGCTCATGAAAGATCAAAAGTTTGATGATGCCTTGAGAGGAAAAGAAAAAGTGGCATGGGAGGCCATGAAGAATGTTGTCACAAATTTTCTAGGGAACATCAAAGTCTCTAACTATGAAAAAATAGTGCAGGACATGATTGAAGCATATAGGTTATTGGGATGTAATAATATGTCACTAAAAACCATTTCTTGCACTCCCATTTAGATTTCTTCCCTGAAAACCTCGGTGACGTAAGCGATGAGCATGGAGAAAGGTTCCACCAAGATATAACTACTATGGAGAAACGCTACCAAGGGAGGTGGGATCCGGCAATGTTAGCTGATTACTGCTGGACATTGATGCAAGAAGCTCCTAATGAAAACTACAAGAGAAAATCAGTGACAAAGAAGTTTTAAGAAGAATATTTTAAATGCCAATCTGCCATTAATATAATTTTTATGAAGTATTTTTACTAACTTCTATACACTTTTTGAGTAAATATTGAAATACAAATTTCTCAGTAACCTTGGGTGATAGAGAAATTCTATGGCTATATTCGGAATCAGCGGAAAAAATCCTATAAGACCGACTTGTTCACATCCAAGAAACAAGAAAAAAGTTAAAATTTGTTCCCCAGTGTGGTCAGAAGACAACATGTCATATAACACCGAGAAATTTCAGCTCTTGAGATATGGTAGAAAAGAACTTAAACAGATTGCATATTATGCTCCAGATAGACAGGAAATTCAGAGAAGCACGAAAGCAATGGATCTCGGAATAATAACAGATGATGCGAAATTCAAAACACAAAATCAGATAGCGATAAATAAAACAGAGAGAGTCGCTGGACAGGTACTAAGAACATTCAAGAGAAGGGACAGGACAGTAATGATTCCCCTGCTAAAAACACTGATTATACCAAAACTTCAATGCTGCTCAGTTTTGACATCCCCATATAAAAAGGAAGAAACTAATAAACTAGAAAAAATGCGCACACATTTCACAGCCAAGATTGATGGCTGCAAAGAACTCAACTACTGGGAAAGACTATGTCAACTAAATCTGTACTCCCTGGAAAGAAGAGAGCTACACCATAATCTACATACAGAAAATGATCGAAAAACTGGTACCAAACCTAAAACTAAACCCAATTACCATTTCAAACAATACTGGAAATAGGAAAGGTAGAATGTGTAGTGTTCCCAAATTAAAGGCCAGACAAGGGACCTCCTCAACACTGAAGGAAAATAGCTTGGTTGTCAGGGGTCCGAGACTTTTCAACCAGCTTCCAAAGGACCTCAGAAACGTAATGAGGGTCAAAGTTGAAGTCTTCAAGAGAAGACTGGATGCCTGGCTCAGGATGGTACCAGATGAGTATGTACTGTGGAGAGCACAAGAAAGCAACTCGCTCCTCCACCAAGCCAGACCTTCATGTGGAGAGAGACCAATGCACAAAACAACATAAGATTCATTAGGTAAGGTGTGTGTGTGTGTGTGTGTGTAATTTGAATAGTGACAAGGACCAGGAAAAAGTCTTGAAACCTTTAACCTCACAACAAATTTTAAATTTTTACTAAAAATACTAAATGAAATAAGTATAAATAATATAGTTAAAATTATAAATTCACAAAGGAAAACTATTTTTGGCAAGTTGTCACTCAATTAGTATTCCCCCCACTCTTCTCACCCACCCATTGCTCTCTCCAGTGCTATTAAAAATGATTTTGTGCCAATTTTAACCTACCATAATTTCTGGATTATGTCCTTTTTCAAATTCCAGCGAGGCAGCGAGGACCATAAGAGCTCTCTTTAACACCATCTGCGGAGTTTTGTGGAAGAAGTAACAGTAAAGCTGGGTTGTATCAACAAGAACCTGAAAATAGTGATATTAAAAAATTAAGTTTTTGTTTGGTTTTCTATATAAAAAAAAATTTATCACGAGGCACTAGTTGATAAAATTGAACTTTAATTTGAATATGGGCAGTCCCCAAGATACAAATGTCTGACTTACGAATGAACTCCCATAAAATAGTATTCATTTTTCCCATCCAACATGAAAATTAAAAGTGCTTGTTTTTCATTTCATGTTTTATTAATGATGCATAAATGTGTTTCATAAATCGCAGGGTGTATTCTCGAAATAAAAGTAAAGAAAGACCATATAAACGTAGGTTGAGAAACCCATAGATTTTGAGCTATAGGTAGCGTGCAACAAAAATGAAAAGATTTTTTACATTTTATGCAAATACAGTGGTCCCTCATATTGCGTTATTAATTCATTCCAGAAACACCAACGTTATGTGAAAACGCAATGTGAACCCTAAAATACATTATTTAGCCTAATTCATTCTACACCCTTGGAACTACAACTTTTCAGGTAAATATCAGTTTTCTATGGTTAAAACACACACAAAAAATGATAAATAATGCACCAAAGAGTAAATTAAAAGCATATTAATATCACAATTATAATAGCTAAATAAAATTTAAAAAAAAAAAAAAATTAGCATTTGCCTTAAGCTGGAGGCTCTTCTGCCTAAGTAGATTCAATGGTGGTATAGTGGGTGGAGCTTACATAATCACCCCATTTTTGGATTTCTCCAATCCAAATCATAAGAAGCCATTCCATTTCAACTACCAAGTCTCTGCCCTTCACTATACAAGTCAAAGCATCAGTAACTTACACAGATTTTATTTTTAAGAATTGTTGAAATGTTTGATTGCACAAAACCATATTTTTTCATCAACTCTTTCTCAGTAGCACCTTCCTCGTGCTTTCTTATTATCTCCTGCTTCATTTTAATAGTGATAACATTCTTTGACTTTGGTTTAGGGGCCATGATGAAAATTTCAGTTTTTTATCGTTCTTAATCCTTTACAATTTTGTATTTAAACAAACACTTTAATATGCATAATAAATAACTGCAGTGTACATTTGCACTGTAAAATATATTGTACAATATAGATTTATAACAAAATCACTTAAGCATCCACTAGAATCTTCGAGATAACTGCATCACTTGTAAACAACAACAAACTTTGTAAACATCAGATGCACTGCTCTATTTTAATTAAAAACAATCTTTATTTGCTTTTAAATTTCAATTAAAATTACGCCATAGTATGAATTAAGGTGCACTGTAAATTATCATCACAATATGTAGATAGTTATATTTATTAAAATATAAACTATATTACATAGATAATTTCTAAACGAAATCACAGAGCATCCACCCACTACAGCGTACAATAATAAATTGACCATGCGTGGTTGCCATGTGGTCGCCGCATCACGTGGGTTCAAAACGTGTTTGGAACAAGAATGCAGTGCATAACGCACTGTGAATTTTTGACACAATGTGAATACATTATGCTCTATGGGAGCTGCAACGCAATACAAAATAATGCAGTGTGAATACAACATACTGTGGGGGTCCACTGTACACAGTGTGATACAAGGAGTTGTGAGGACAAGAAGTACCTCAAAAGGCCTTGCAACCCATACTGAGGAAGTACCAATGGCAATGGCTGCCAGGGAAAAATTCCTACACCCTCAAATAGTGTGCAAGATTTGGTCTAACCTTTTCTTCAACTGATCCACAGAGGAACTGTTCACAACTTCTGAAGGTAGCCTGTTCCACGTGTCACAGATCTTAGCGGTAAAGTAATTCCCACACACACTAGTCCTAAACCCTTCCAAATCCAACTTCCAACCATTGTTGCGAGTTGGGTTATCATTTAAACTAAACATGCTTCTAAAATCATCATTATTGAATGTGTGTAAGAGCTTGAAAACCTTGATGAGTTGACTGCACAGCCTCTGAGCTAGTTTCCAGCAAAAACATATTCAGGGCATGTAAGCATCGATTGTAGGCCATATGCCTAATGAAAGGGATTAACTTTGTGGCCCTCACCTGGACTCTCTCCAACCTGTCAATATCTTTCCTGAGGGTGGGCAACCAGAACTGCACAGCATACACCAGGTGCAGCTGAACCATGGAATTGTACAGAGAGCACAATCCCCTTGTTCCAAAATCAAAATTGCCTCCTGATATAACCAAACAGCTTCTGGGCTTTCTTTTCTACCTCTATGCACTCTTTGGTAAACTTAAGGTCACTGCTAATTAGCACACCCAAGTCCTTTTCCAAATCAGTGGCCTCAATATTACTCCCCAACATGGAGTAGTCCAACTTGGGATTGGCATAGCCAATGTGCATAACCTTGCATTTATGCACGTTAAATGACCAACCTGAGCTAGCCCCTATAATTACAACCCTTTGCCACCTATTCTTCAGCCAGTTTCTAATCCAGCTACCTACTTCCCCACCAATACACAGCGCACAGACTTTGGCCATTAGCTGATGGTGAGGTACCTAATCAAAGGCTCTCTGAAAGTCGAGATAACGTATGGGTCATTCCATGTCAAATCAGACACACAAGGGCAAAAAAAATGTCAACCATCTCCGATTTTGTTTATACTTAGCACACTTAAGGATCATTATGAGAAATGTAGATACCCAAAATCTCAGATCTTTATGACCTCAGGGTGCCGAGATATGAGGTCACGAAAGTTGACCTTTTGACCAGATTTTTTTCAAAATTTAATATATCTAAATTGTCATATCTTGGCTTCTACTGGACTGATTTACTTCATTTTGGTGTCATTTTAAAGCTTGAAATGAGTAGAATCTTTTGTATATCTTGAAATATATTCCATAAATGATTCACAAAAAAGTTATAGAAGTTGGAAATATTTGAACTTGAGTAAAAAAAAAAGTCTCCAATTTTTAAAATTTTTTTGTCCCAAGATACCTCTATCCAAGCACAATATTGTGTAAAAATTTCATTATTCTCTGGCAAATACTTTAGAATTTAAAAAAAAATAAAAAATGACAGAAAATGAAAAATCGTTGCTATTCCTATGGAATGATGTGGAGTAACTTTTATTTTTGAAAGTATAGCACTATGACAAATAAAAACTAATTGAGAGCTGTAAATTTGACATGTCCTATTAGGTATACCTATTTTTGTATCTGTTATTTGCATGCAAACATTAACTCCTAGTACAAGTAACTGTTTTATGTGTACATGTACTTTTTTCTTTTTTTCAGATCTTTTAGGAAATTATAAAATAAATCATCTATATGTAATATATTCAGAAATTCCTAGCCAAGTACCTATTCTATTTCAATTAGGAAATTTTGAAATGGACTCGCTTAATTTAAAAAGAAAATGTGCTGATCCTTTTCAATTAGCATCAAGGGAAATGGCAAACTAAGCGACTAAGAGTAGTTCCACCTGAAATAATCATTAAGCAGCCTGATCTTCAATTAACTGCAAATCATAGACTATGTAATAATCCATGCAGAATTCTTGTTGATAAAATATTAAAAGAAAATACTGAAAATTCAGACAGTGACTCATCTCATCCCTCTGGCTCTCTCATATCCGAAAGACCACTTGAACTTCTGTCATCAGGGTCAGGCTCAAGTTCAGCATATCTAACAGTAAATTTTGAATTAGTGATGCTGAATAGTTCATTAAAAGAAATAGGAGAGAGTCCAGTTAAAAAACAAAAATTAGATACTCAAAAGGCATATGGACTGAAAAAATTTAAACAAGTTAAAGATACATTCAAAAGAAAAATAGAAGCCACTAGTGGGAAAACTATAGTTGAAGAGGAAGAAACATCACAAGAAGAAAAGGATTATAAAGAAATTTCAGACCAGCTAAAAGAAAAATTTAACGATTCAAGCACTAAAAGAAGTGAAAAAATTAAAATTTTAACAGTTCTGCCCAAAAGCTGGAGTATAAGGAAAAATATGCCAAGAATTCAATACTACCAAGCACACTGCATGCATTGCTAAGAAAATGGTAGAAAGTTCTGGAATTTTGTCAGAACCAAATCCAAAATCTGGGAAAGTTCTGGAAATGGGAATACAAGATTCAGTTAAAAAATTTTATTTAAATGAAAGCATAAGTAGATTAATGCTGGGTAAAAAAGATTTTGAGTGTGTTATTAACAAACAAGGTCAAAGGGTACATGAACAGAAGCACCCAGAGGCGTACCAATACTTTTTGCCACTCTGGTCAAAACCTCACCATACAGTATAGGTGCCAGTCAAGCAACAGGCCTAGCACACCTTTACCCTTGACATTGAGGTGGACACCATCCCTCTGATAAAGGTCCCACCTACCTGAAAACATGTTGAAGGAGTCAGCAAACCTCACACCCAGTGGGACACACAAGTCTTGCACCCTCTCATTGATGCCAATGATCTTTCTGAGCACGTGGTTGCCTGCATTCATCCGCGGTATGGTGGGTATTTTTAATAACTTTTTTGTGACAGTTTTTACTGTAGAAGATGTCAATAATGTCCCCAATGTGGACAATATCGTTTCATTTAGCAGCGAGACTATTTTGGATGAAATAACTGTTTACAAGGGTGAGATTGTGCATTATATTGATAAGTTAAAAGTTAGCAAGGCTCCAGACCCTGTCGCATTTTATCCTAGACATCTGAAAAATTTGAGACATTGTCGTAGGCCCATTAACGAAGATTTTTAATCAGTCACTGGAAATGGGGATTATTCCTGAAGACTTCAAATTAGCTAATGTTACGCCCATTTTAAAAAAAGGCAACCACACAGTAGCTAACAATTATAGGCCCATTAGCTTAATGTCAATTGTCAGTAAACCTTTGGAATCCATAGTTAGGGATTGTATCGTCGAACACTTAGAAAGTCACAATTTGATTAATAGTAGTCAGCATGGGTTTAAATGCCATAGATCTTGTTTAACTAATTTGTTAGAATTTTATAACAAAATAGTGCACAAATACGATAGGCATAGAGCAGCTGACATTATTTATTTAGGTTTTAAAAAAGTATTTGATACAGTTCCACATAGAAGATTAATTGCGAAGGTTAAAGCACACAGTATACACAGTCAGGTAGCTAACTGGTTAGAGGAATGGCTTTGTGCTAGGAGACAGTGTGGTTGTTAATGGTAGTGAATTGGGGTGGTTGGATGTAGGTAGCGGTGTTCCACAGGGTTCAGTGTTAGGCCCATTGCTGTTCATAATTTACATTGACATAGATCAGGGTTTCTCAACGGGGGCGATTTTGCCCCACTGGGGGCGAAAATGAAATTCAATTCTTGGGGGGGGCGAAAGTGGGCAAAAATTTGACTGAAGGGGGGCAAAAATTTATTTAGTTGAAAGATTGAAAAAAACTAATTTCTCAATTCAGGTTGAGTCCACAGTTGTTGATAAGGCCCTTCTCATGGTGTATGTACATTATTTTAATGATGATTGTAAATTGAAAGAAGATATATTATTTGTGAAATACCTAGAAACTGACACTACTGGGGAATCTATTTTTATTGCTTTAAGATCCTGGTTTGATGAAAATAAAGTTCCATTAGAAAATTTGATATCGATTGCAACTGATGGTGCTACCTCACTGGTCGGAAGGCATAAAGGCCTCATAGCACATTTGAAAAAAATATGTCCTGGAATCATTGCAATACATTGCATTGTTCAAAGACAATCTTGTAGCAAAAAATATGAGTCCAATTCCACATTATTCACTTGGTATAGTTATTAAAACTATCAATAAAATAAAATCACATAGCAAATATGATCGCCTATTCAGGAAGTTTTGTTCTGATCATGATGAACAGTATGTAAGACTTCTTTTACATACGGAAGTCAGATGGCTCTCCAAAGGAAATTGCTTAGCAAGATTTATAAACCTTTTTGATACCATAGTTAACTTTCTAGAAAGTGAAGGGGACGGAGATATTGCTAAAGAAATAAGAAAACATAAAAATAACATATATTATATGGCTTGGATATTTCGAAAGCTTAATGAGGTATCACTTCAACTTCAAGGAAAATTTATTACATTGATTGATTGTAAAACATTTACTGAAAAATTGGAAATTTTTCAAGATAATTTACTTAAAAAAATGTTTCACAGCATGCCTGAGCTGGCAGAAATTTGTTCTTCACTTACCAAAATGGATCTTGAAACGTATTCTGGACACTTATGTTTGTTAAAAAGTGACATGAACAAAAGATTCTCTGATTTATTTTCCTCTGAAGTAAAACCATGGATGTTAGACCCATTTAATTGTGATGTTAGTTCAGCTGAAGAAGAAATTCAAGAAGAATTAATTGAATTACGATGCAATGACAACTCAAAATACATGTATGATAAAGTAGGAAAGACTGAATTCTGGTCATTAAAAGACAAACACTATATCCAAGGTTATGGACCGAAATGGCCAAAATAATTGTCTGTTTTCCAACATCATATATGGTTGAAACTGGGTTTAGTTCAGTGAATAAATTACCAACAAAGGAAAGAAACAGATTGGATATATGCAGAAGAGGTGACATAAGAATTAAGCTCAGCAACATTGAACCGAACATTGCATATTTAGTAGAAAAACACCAATCTCAAGGATCTCATTAAATAAAATAGTACGTTTGAAAGTTTTTTATTTCACTTTTTTTTGTGTGTATAGGGGGGCAATTTGAAAATAGTGGACAAAAAAATTTTCAAGGGGGCGATGGTTAAAAAAAAGGTTGAGAACCACTGACATAGATGGGTAATTCCAGGACAAATAGACAAATGAAAGTGCCAAATGTACACTCCACCATCTCCAAAATTCATGAAACTTGGTGAGAGGGTTGGTTTTGGTCCAAATTACAAAAATCTGAATTTTTTTGAAAATTGGTCAAGTTGGTCAAATTTTATGGCTTGACCAAATTTTGGCCAAATGAAAAACCAACAATTTTCAAACGTAAATATCTCCGCTGCTAATTGTGGTAGCGTAATAAGTCTTAAATGATAAAATATGTAAAATTAACTGTAGTTTCTAAATATGTATCATTTTTTTAGGATAACAAAAATAAAATTATGATTTTTTGGGATTTTTTTTTTTTTTTTTTTTGCAGCAAAGATATCATTTTTCGAAAAAAAGACCAAGACTAAAAAATGTTTATTTGATGTATGTACACCATAATAAGTAATAAAAAGTCAGCTTATAGTTTATTATAAGGCTCAAAACTGAGTTTGAAATTAAGTAATAAAATGTTTTTTCAGACAACGAAGATTTATTACAGACTTGTTGGTCCAAAAAGAGAGAATTTTCAATTCATATAAAAAATACATGTAGATAAACCAAAGGAGAAAAAATCTTTTAAAATATATGTACAATGTACATACATAACCTCTCTTATATTGAGGGACAGAATATATTGACAATAATAATGTTTAATTTATAAAGCACTTATCAGAGTATAAAATACTCTTCCTAATACTACACATACACAAGTCTTTGAGAATGAATTAAGAGACAGTATTCTCATCCAGTGAATCCAAATTTTAGACACTAATAATATAATGATAAGAAAAAAGAATTTGAAAAGATTTTTATAACTATTAAGTAGATACACAAATCTTAGATAAAAATTTTAGAAATATTATATAGACAATCTTAAATAGTATACATTCGATAGAATTTATTTTATCTTCTTTGAAAAGTTATTTAATTCTTGAAGCGGAAAAATGTATTGTATTCTTGTTCCTCCTTGTAAACTTGCTTCAATACTCCCAAATATATTTTCTGTTGGAACATGACAAACATCATCTTGTGCAGGAAAAACGTATGAGGGACATACGCCCGAAGGATGGAGAAATTTTATCAGAAAATCATCATATTCACAGTCAAAGGACTGGACTAATCCGAGCCATAGTTTATTTTCATACATACAACCCACAAAAGAGCCTGTTTCAATTTTGCGTTGAGAGACAGTATTATGTTCTTGAACCGAAGCAGAAACTCTAATGAGCTCTCTTATTTCGACTGACTGTGCACTCTGAGAGAGTGGATAAACCTTCAACGAATTCTTGGAAATTGGGACGAAGCGATGTAATTGTTGAGTACCTTTGATAGAAGTAATAGGTTCACTCAGACGTTTTTGCAAAGAAAGCTCTACATCTACAACTTCGTAGAAGCCTTTATCTGTTTTTGTCCCGGCTTCAATCCAGCTGTAAAACAAATTCATAAATTTAGGTTGCGTGAAATAATCAAATATCAAATATTTTGTATATATGTATTCAAGTGCTGATGCTAATATTTAAAAACAGAAAACTACGAATTTGGCATTAAGAAACAAATGTCCTGAACAGAGTCTCTATTGTTTTATTACCTGTTTTAATAGGGCTTTCATCAAATAAAGGTAAAATATTGTCACTGAGCAAATCTTTATTGAATTGCCTGTCTTGAACGACAAATTCTTCCAATGGTGGTGGATTCGTGGAATCACTACTGCTTCGCTCCATAGATTCGTTAAGTATGTCTGGCTCAGGTATTGGCGTAGGTTCCAGCTCTCTGGATGAACGTTGAACATGTTCTAATACAATTGGCTTCTTTTTAATTGTGACATAGCAATTGCTGCATAGTAATTGATTTTCTTCCAAAATTCCATAGCTTGCAGCTGCCATGGCAGAGTTTACTTTTTTGATGTTACAGAAAATTCTTCTTGAGTGTTTTTTCATAGGATCCAGGGTTGTGGAGTCGGAGTTGTGGAGTCGCACGTTTCAGGGCGGAGTCGGAGTCGGTAAAAAACTTCCGACTCCGACTCCAATTTCTGTGTCCTGTGTCACCCTTAATTTCTAAATCCTAAATACTAACATTTAGGTTATTTAGTTTATTTAGTTTTTTTGGTCAATAAACCTTATTCATTGATAGCCCCTAGATTAAGTTTTTTTAATATTTTTTTTTTACATTTTCAGAATATACAATTAATATTTATTTAAATATAAAATATAAAATATAAAATATAAAATTTCACACTTAGTGTGGTGGTGATGAAATGTCTTATTATTATGATAATTATAGAGTGAAACACTAGAGGAGTCGGAGTCATATATTTAAAATGTGAGGAGTCGGAGTCGGATTTTTAGATTTTTTACAATGTGTGGAGTCAGAGTCAAATTTTTACAATGTATGGAGTCGGAGTCGGAAAATTTTGGACCGACTCCACAACCCTGATAGGATCGCAACAAAATTTTGTGTTTTGAGGCATTTTAAGGGTTAGGTAAATTTACGTATACTAGAAAATTAGGTGTATATATACTGAAAATCTAGAAAGAAAGCAAAAAATTGTTAAAATTTGGAGGATTTTTTTTTTTTTAGTCATTTTTTTTCATAATAATCATCGATAAGCTGACTTTTTATTACTTATTATGGTGTACATACATCAAATAAACATTTTTTATTCCTAGTCTTTTTCCAAAAAATCAATTTTATTTTTGCTACCCTAAAAAAATGATACATATTTAGAAACTACAGTTAATTTTACATATTTTATCATTTAAGACTTACTACACTACCACAATTAGGAGCTAAGATATTTATGTTTGAAAATTATTGGTTTTTCATTTGACCAAAATTTGGTCAAGCCATAAAATTTGACCAACTTGACCAATTTTCAAAAAAATTCAGAAATTTGTAATTTGGACCTAAACCAACCCTCACACCAAGTTTCATGATTTTTGAAGAGGTGACCGTGTACTTCATTTGTCTATTTCTCATAGAATTACCCAGATGTAGGATTGACTAGTAATGTGTCAAAATTTGCGGACAATACTAAAATAGGCAGAAAGGTTGTTAATGAGGAAGATAGAAATAGGCTCCAAGACAATGTAAATAGGATTATGGAGTGGACGGATAAGTGGTAGATGCAATTTAACTGACAAATTTCAAGTTTTGCATATACAGTGCCCGCGAAAAGTATCCGATCACTCAAGAAAATACAATATTTTCCCTTGATATTCAGAGACACATAATTCACTTTCTATTTGTTCTAGCGACATCTGGTAACTTTGAGGTTGCTCGCTGATATGAGAGCTATCCAACGCATTCTCAAATTAGTGTTCTGGTAGCCTTCGTTGCGGGTGGCTGTGTCTCAAATTTGTCAGATTTCACTGTTTGAGTAAATTTATTGATATTTTGTTATTTTTTACAGAAAGTGGTGTAAATAAAATTTATATATAATGTGTGCTAAAAAACAACTTAAGAGTGATTGTCGAGGTGCTATTGTTGCTTTGCATACATGTGGGAAATCACAGACACAGATAGCTAAGGAATTAAACATATCCCAATGTACCGTTAATTTATGGGTTTCACGGGCTAAGAACAATGCCGGCCTAACCACGCCAGTCCCTAAAAAACGATCTGGCAGACCGAGAAAAACAAATTCACGAACAGACAAACTTATGAAACGTTTAGTATTGAAAAACCCAACAATAACTGCGAAAGAAATAAAATTTAATATGAATAATTTGTTATCTGGTGTTTCTGAACGAACTATCCAGGAGCGGCTCCAAAAAGAACTCGGATTACCATCTCGCCATGCTGCTAAGAAACCGTTCATTAATGAAAAAATGCATAAAAAACGTGTCGCATTTTGTAAAAAATATATTCATTAGACTGTTGATGACTGGAAGAAGGTTTTATTTAGTGATGAGTCGACATTTTTGACATTCAGAAGTTGTCCAAAAAAGGTTCGCCGGCCCATTGGCTCAATAGGATGGACCCTAAATACACCCTAAAGACAATGAAACACCCTCCAAGTGTGATGGTTTGGGGTTGTTTCGGTTACTATGGGCGTGGAAACCTATATTTTCTTCCGAAGAACACAACTATGAATGGTGCACGGTATTTAGCAATGCTACAGGATAAACTTCCAATGGCAATGGCAATCCAAAGGACAAAAACATACATGCATGATGGTGCACCATGTCACAGGGCCAAAATAGTGACAAAATGGATTACTGACAATAAATTTGATATTTTGGATTGGCCTGGTAATAGTCCAGATCTCAATCCGATAGAAAATGTGGCTAATAATAAAAAATAAGGTTGAATGCCACGACACTGGCTCAGTCGAAAAATTACAAGAAGCCATCAAAAAGGTATGGTGCAAGGAAATATCAGTGGAAGTTTGTCAAAACTTGATTAAATCCATGCCAAAACGTCTAGAACAAGTCATCCAAACCAAAGGACAGATGACAAAATACTAATATAAGGTTAGTATACATTTAAACATTGTTTTTTATGTAAAAAATACAAATTTCCAGGGTGATCGGATACTTTTCGCGGGCACTGTAGGTTCTCGTAACAATAATTACACATACACAATGGATGATAGAGAGTTAGTGAGCGTTGACGAGGAAGTAGATTTAGGCATACACGTATCTAAGGATTTAAAAGTTAGGAACCAGTGCCTGGAGTCTTGCGCCAAAGCTAATAGGATGTTAGGCTTCGCAGCACATAATTTCAAGTTTAAATCAAAGATTATAATATTGCCCGTTTACATGTCCCTTGTCAGGCCTCATTTAGAATATGCCATTCAGTTTTGGTGCCCATATTTGTGTGAGAATATTGATAGGTTAGAAAGGGTTTAGTGTCATGCCAGAAAACTAATTCTGTCATTGCGCAACAAGCCTTATGAAGATACAATTAGAGTGTTAGACTTGCATTCACTTGAAACTAGGAGATTAAGGGGGGAGCTTATTGAAGTTTTCAAAATCATTAATAACATTGATAACAAATTTTGACAAACTGTTCACTTTCAATAATAGCAATACTCATAATAATGGATTTAAGTTGTGTGGCATACATTTCATTACTAATATCGCTAAAAACTTCTTTACGTTTAAAGTAATTGATAAATGGAATAATCTTCCCACACCCGTTGTGAACTCTACCAGCATTAATATGTTTAAAAATATTAACGTTGTTTAATATAATAAAAAAACAATCCCCTTTCTCCCTCTCCCTTGTTAAAATTATTAACATTGTTTAATATAATAAAACAATTAGCAACAGGAGCTCTGGGGGTGGTGATTGAAGATGAGTCTGTTGACAATAATGACAGCGTGTGATGCCAGCAAAAAAAAAAAAAAAAAAAAAAAAAAAACCACGAACTTAGATGTAGCTCATAACAAACTAACCCACTTTTTGTTCTTCTTTATACTTTTGTTTTTCCTTCTCTTTCTCTCTCCTTATTTGCATGTCTGTAACTCTCTTCATTGCATGTCTGTAGTTTGCATGGTATGATAGTGTTTGAGTTAAGAATGTGTTGCATGGTTTGTAATGCATTCTTATTTTACTTCTTTTCATCTTTAACCCCTTTCTGGCAGAGTGGGCTGCATCCTCTACCTCCCTATGGAGTGGAGGACTGGTCTGCAACAGCTGGAGTATTCTCTCTGACTATTTTTCAGACTTGTCGGCAGTGGCCAGCGGATAGTGATGGTGTCTTTCTTTCTCTTTCTGAATGAATTTTAACCCACAAGTGATAGGTTTTGCTACTTACTTAACCCCTTATTCTCTTCTTTTAATCCCTTACTTTCTTCTTTCTCTCAAGCTAACCTTAGAGTGGATCTTAGGGTCTTTGTTAGCCTTAACTTCTGTAGAACATTCCCCTGTCTGTCTTAAGTTTTAGATCATCAGCAAGAGACAATCTTGGTGATGATCCCTTCTGTCAAACCTACCCTACCACCTTTGAGGAACAGGTCATTGCCACCACCATGGACAACGATCGCAGTCCTCCGACTAGCCACATGCAGCTTCTCTAACTCCTTCCTTAAGTGCACCATTCCCCACCCAGGTAAGCACCTTACCTTCCTCCTGTCCCAGTTTGCAGAAGCAAAGTACTTCTCCTGGCCACTGATCTGTGAGTCCCCAATCAAAATGGTGTCTTCTTCCTTCACGCACAAGAGACTAAAGCAGTTGGAGGTCCTGATAGTGGCAACTGGGTTCTCAGGTTTTGTCTTTGCAGCCTCTCTGCCTGATACCTTTCAATACTCATAGACTCAGCTGCACTTACAGCACCCAACCCACCCTGACCAGCAGCTACATCCTTCAGTTTCTTTGGGCCATCAGTAGGCCCCTTCCCACCATTTTTCTCTATCAAACCCTTCCATGTGGGTCACTGGCAATTCCTAACACTGATTTTGTACCTCTACCCTTTCTCCACAGTCTCGAGCTCTATCCAGTCTGCCGCTGAACCACCTTTCCAGGGTGGCTATCCTATCAATAAGCTCCAGGGTGGAGGGTGCAGCCACATCAGTGACTGCCGTGCCTCCAACAGCTGATCTGGATGACTCAAGCCGCTGGACCCTCTCCTCTAGCTTTTTGTACAACTGCACGAGTTCGCAAAAGAGAGGGGGGAGGGCATGCATTCAAGAAGTAGGAATGAATTTAGAACATTTACTTTAATGAAGCAAATTATCACACTGTGTATTTGCATAAAACAAAAAAATCTTTTGGAGTTTCATTTTTCTGTGGTGTGCTATAGCTTGAAATGTATAGGTTTCTTGAGCTATGTTTATATGATATGGTCTTTTTCCTTTAATTTTGTCTCAAGAATACACCCTGCAATTTATGACACATTTATGCATCACCCTGTAAATTTATTTCACAATACAATATTTATTACAAGCAGACAGATATTTACTATAATTTCATGCAAATGTACAATATTTCTTTATAATCCAAGTTATGAACAGTTCAACTTACAAATATTTAGGGTTCAAAAATATAACCCATTCCTAAGTCAGGGACTGGCTTGTAGAGACAAGCAAGAGAGAGCGCTTACAAATCAAACTTCAGATTAAAGCTCTTTAATTCACCTCAATTCAACATCTTGAGTCATAAAAGAAAGTTTGATTTTGCTACTAAAACTTACTTGATCATTGGAGAACTTGGATGACCGATACCACCAAATTGCGACTACAGTGGGTAAACCAATCATGAATACAAGACCATAAAGACCCAAAACCCAAAGTGAATTTTCTTTTTCAATTATCCAAGAGGGCAAAGCTATTCCAAAATGCATAGCTCCTGGCCCATCAGGATTTCCATACAGCTCATAGTTTCTGCGAGCAGTATCATCAGTCAGGGCCTGGTAAGCTGTAACACGAATGATTAAAACATTATTTCCAACAATTTCAGCCACAGAGCCAATGCTTATTTTTTGCCTGAAATCAAGGAGAGAAAATGAGTCATATGTTCTATGTATGAAGTAGGGTAACAACTTGTGTGGAAGATGACCTGAAATCATAATTAAGCGAGGTTTATGCAATCAACCTACCAGTTTATACTTACTTTATGAATGCGAAATATTATACTACAGGCTACATGTATTTGATTTTTTGGTTAAATTTAGTCCATTAGAATTTTTTACTTTACCCCTTTAACACCAAACTTTTTTGTAGGGTTGTCTAAATGCATATTTGAAAAGTTAACTAGAGGCAACATGTGACAATAAAGGGTTATTATTTTCAATAACTACCATTACAATGAAAAAATATTTACAAACAAAAATATGTTCAGATTTATAAAAATGGAAGTACCTTTGTTCAGCTTCATAAACTTTCTCTCATCTCCTGTGGGTTTGTCTGGATGGTAGATAAGCGAGAGTTTTCGATATGATTTCTTGATGTCAGCTTGTGAAGCTTGCTGTGAAAGGTAACAATCCATTAGCAATCTTCTCTTAAAAAGATTCAAGTTTGAAATATATTTCTGGACAGTTCTAATGCTTCTGAATGGCATCCGCAGGATTTTTCGCAAGGGGGGGCAAAACTAACTTATTAGTTCTTAGTTCTTTATTAGGTAGAAAAAAAAATGCACTGCGACCACTACGAGTAAAAACCATCATCTCCCCTTATCATAGCCTGCTTTCAGTGCTAAATTTATGTACTTAGTAATACTAAGTAGTGATGTAGCGGATGTCATTTTTTTCACATCCGCGGATGTGGATGCGGATGAGGATGTTTCATTTCAACATCCGCGGATGCGGATGTCTACATTTTCATTATTTTTTAGGATATATTCGAGATTTGTTGTGTTTAACGTATATAATAAGTTATTACATAGAGAGAGCTGTAGCTATAATGTAGTATAATTGATTAATTGTACAATAATTGCTGTACTTTTCTCTGAACATATAAAATAATATCAAGCATCTAACTAATATAGAAATCAATTAGTGAATTCGTCTGCAAATAAATTCGTTATATTTTGTTGAGTTTCAGCCACAATTAGAAACCATAATTGTGTTACCAGGATGCGGGACATGAACCCAACTCAAATGCACCCCACCGACCTCTTTCCCCAACCTCCACCCTTATAGAAAGAGATCTTTAATTAGCTTGATAACTATTTATATTAAGTTTAAAGTTTTATTAGGCATATTTATAAATGAGTAATTAAAATAAAGTAAACTAAGATGTTCATCGTTTAATGTTCAAACTTAATTATAGGAAGGTTATGCTTAAGGAACATTAATTTTTCTGCCTTTTCTGCTGCCAGTCTGTTTCTCTTTTCATCATATATTAATCCAGCACTGCTAAATAATCTCTCACTTGGTACGTTTGTTGGAGGACAGGCTAAATGTTTCCTTGCAAGTTTACTCAAGTATGGATAGATATTCTGCGTATTTTTCCACCAACTAATAGGATTGTCACATGCAGTCAGGCATTTTTCTTGGTGATAGCTCTCGATCATTTTTACTACATCTTTTGACATCGCGTAGGTCTCGTCATTGCTGCTTGACTCAAGAAACTGAGAGAGAGATTCTGTGATAGATTTGCTTGTTGAAGGTGTTGGTTCTGTCACTGAAACTTTTATTCTTTTGGTGGGTGGCGAAGCGACAGATTCAAGAAATTGAAGCTCTTCAACTGCTTTGCCAAGTGATGATTTAACTCGTTCTAATGTACTAGGTGAAAATAACAGCTTTGTAACGTGGATCTAAGTAGGTTGCAAGAGAGTAACTTCATACAAGAACAGCCTCTCGTCTTGTCGCTTGCATCACTTTTGCGCACAATGAACTAGTTCTCTTAATATAGTAGAATTTGATAATTTCCGCTTATTAATGACATTTTATCTCAATGGTCCACATCCACACGACATTCGCAGTCCAAAGTGCGGATGCGGGTGCGAGAAAATGTGCGGATGTTCCACGGATGCGGATGTGACCTACATCACTAATACTAAGTACATAAATTTAGCACCGAAAGCAGGCTATGATAAGGGGAGATGACGGTTTTTACTCATAGTGGTCACAGTGCATTTTTTTTTCTACCAGTCAAGTCCATTTTTTATATGTTATATGATACTATGATTAACTATAATCGTGTAAGTTTCAGTGAAATTGACCAAACACAAATTTCCAAGGGAGGGCAACTGCCCCCTCTTGCCCCCCCCCCCTCCGGACACCCATGTGTGGCAATAAGGATACACTAAATGTATTAAAAGCACACATCAGCCTATTAAACACTGTACAGGAATACCTCGAAATTCGTTGTTAATTCATTCCAGAATAACATGACAAAATACGAAATGACAAAATTCAATGAGAAAACATTTTACTGTATTATGTTATTAAACAAATTAATTAATCAAATTTTATTTGTTTTTCGGCAAAATATAATAATACATTGCGTTGGTAAACAGTTGAATTTCATCAATTTCAATCATTTTTTTTCAAATTTTTTCAAAAAATGATGAATCTGCAAATATGGACGATGGATTGCGAAACTATAGGTAGTAAAAGATTGATGATGAATCTGCAAAATGATGAAATTTGAAATGACAAATTTGGAGGTATTCCTGTACTTCTACTTCATATTGTTTTAAAATATATATATTTTCCTGAATGATTTAATCATTATCTTAATATGAAAAATTAATTTTGCTCCACGAAAATGCTAAATTACATTACCATACCATACACCTAACAATTTGTGCTTGAACAACAGAAAAAAAAAGTACAAATAGAAAAAAGTTGCATACTTCCATATTAAAACTTACCATGCTTACTCCAAGTATATCATAAGGATCAAAATTTGCATATTCATAGTCAAACTCTTGAACTTTGTAGATTAAAAATGCCATAAAGCCCCACCCAATAAGAAGAATAAAACGTCTGAAAATAAGGAAAATGATGCAGACTTTATTTTATCAATGAATATTACATCTTGCCTTTGAACAAATTCTTCAATCTATTTATATCTGCAATTATTACTCGTGTTCAGTGAATAGGCTGTATAAAACTTATGATGATGTTCTGTATTTCATGCAATTTCTGTTTCTACTGATTAAGCTTGACTTTCAAACAGTATGATTCGAGTTAACCATCTTTTTGCTCTAACTATCCTAAACCCCTATATGCCCTCTAACAAACAATTACCAATATAAAAAGCACACACAGACCATCCCCATTATTCGTTTTTTAATTTATTCATCATTAATAAATTAATACCATCCCCCCATATCCATCATGCATTTGTGCTTCTGTTTTTTTTTCCATTAGCCCTGAGGCAAAGTGATGCACATTTCATCATTCATTGTCTGGGACAGCATCCAGAACTTTCAAACTTCAAATCTGCCTTCAGTCTGTTATCCTGCATTGCTCTGGTTATTATCTGGTGAAATAATTGATTAAATTTATTTACAATGGCCTCTAAGCATTCTAATAGTGACTCCAGTGGTTCTGTGAGTAAAAGGCCCAGGAAAGGAAACCTGTGACAGAAATAAAATTAAACATTATTAAGCATGCACAACAATGTGAGCAAAGTGTGGATATCACCAGACATCCATTTTGTCTCACTTTGAAGACTTATCCTGTTTATATCAAGGCTAAAAACATATTAGAAAGTCATTTTTTCAATATTAAAGGCACTTTATACTCAAGACCTGGGAACCTGGGAATGTAACCCTCATTTATAACATTGAGTCTATGGGAAATTGATATTTGTTATCCATCTTTTCATTATCCACTGCATTTTCAAGGAACCAATTAATGACAGATATTGGGGATCAACTGTACACGCTCATCTTTCTGCAGGCTAATTTTATATAAAGTCACTCAACCAGAAAAAATGAATTAACCAGTTGGGAATATACTTTGAGACTAATTCCTCCAAAGAAATATTATTACAGCATTTTACTTTGTTTAATTTGAAGCAGCAAAATTACAACACTTACTGAAAATTCTTTTTCATTCCTTTCCATTTTTCTGGTTTCTTTAACCTTGTTTCTTTTTTGAGACAACCTTCACAGTGACAGGTATCCTTCTGCTTTTTGGGGTCTTCTACAAAAATATTTAACTCATTATCACTGGCTAAATGCTTGGAACAGCACTACAAGTCATGGCTGAATGCTTGGAACAGCACTACAAGTCATGGCTGAATGCTTGGAACAGCACTACAAGTCAAATAATTATATATCTCAGTCATTTATTAAAAATTTTCTTTTACATATGAAACTGAAGGCCTATAAATAAGGATAGCTCAACAAATATAATCAGTTAAGATATAGCTATTTTAAATTGTGGAAGCATTATAGGCCTACTTTTATCTCAAAGGAATGTAATACTGTACACTTCTGAGTTAATTTAACTTACCAGTTTATATATTATTTAAATAAATATTGTTAAGCCCACAATAAGTCTTATCAGATGTAATTAGTAGTTAGAGTAGCTAGGTGTTGTATTACAGCCTAAATAACTCAAACTACTGTTTACAAAATCAGTATAGAAGTGTACTGGTAGGTACCGTAATTAACAGATTCAATAACCCAAGTAAATTCACAAAATATCAAAAACTTGTTCTTGATCAAAATTTAAACTGAAGTGAGCTAAAACTTAAGCTTACCTTGAGCAGCATCAGCAGGCCAGAAGTAAAATGTACAAGGAACTAAAACTAATCCAAGAAAACTAATTAAGAAGTACAAAAATGTTGATCCTGATTCATCATATTCAAATTTTTGTCCTGCCATTTTGGCAATTTTTTGGATCCTAAAAATATAATAGTCAATAATCTGCTTCTATTTAGTAATTGCGCAATATGCCAGTGACAGGCCCTACATCTAAAAAAGAATTATGAAGCCCTGAAAATCTAACCACAGAGGAATTTCATTATATACTATACCACAGAAATATAGCAGCAAGTGTATAATAAATTATGAAACACATTTAAAATAATATAAAGCCCAGATTCTGTTTCCAAAATTTACTAACAGTAGGTAGAGTTTGTCCTATTTTGATGCTCATAGGACTGTAAAACTATTTACACCCTATAATTACCATAAAATGGGATGATTCCAGATGGGAGAGACCACTTTGAAAAATATAAAAAATCTATTATACCTATGAGCTTAAAGATACTGAATTTCCTTCAAAATCTAATTTTTTTTTGTTTCTTCAACTTCTGCAGTAAAGTTACTTTAAAAAAAATTATTTAAATTCACAAGTGTGTTTGGGAGCTTATGTGGAGTCACTACATCTTAGGCGGACATGGAGTAATAGTAATAGACTATTATGGGATTTTTCAAGTAGGCCTAATGGTAATAGATCATAATTTTTTGGCAATAGTAGTAATAGAAGGCAAAGTAATAGATAATAGTCTTACTTTTCTATTACAGTGGCAATGGACATACTGTATGAACAAAGAACTGAAAAAATGAACTAAATCTACTCTAAACTAAAATAAACATGTAAACTAATATTGTGGCAAATTTTTCCTTCAATAAAGTAAAATTTATCAAGACCTCCAGTCTCTGAAATTGTAATGATTTGGTTGAAACAAATACTTGTTAATACACTGTTTCTAATTGCATTTAAATAGACAAAGATACTTTTCAAATGAGTGAAGTACCTCACATACAAAAGTAATAGTAATAGTAATAGATGAAAAATAAAGTAGTAATACAAGGAATCAAAAGTAATAGTAATAGAAACCCAGTAATAGACCCCATGTCTGATCTTAGGGTAAAGATTCTGTCAGCTTACGAGTTCTACTACATACAGAAACTAATAATTAATGTCTTCTGAAGTACAGCAGTATAGGCTGAAAACATTTGCTCTAGTAAATCCATTTTTTTATTGGCTTTACTTTCTCAATGTTCAGAACTTAAAAATACACAAAAACAATGTTATGGATATTGGACTAAAAGAATAATTAGGGAAATAAAAATAAGCAGTAACTACATAAAATAAGTAGACTATTTCTATAATTATAAACACTTATTTTTGTTGGTTTCAAACAAATGTTCATGATCAACCTGAGTTTGGCTCCACCACAGCATCTCCCCTCATTTTGGGGATTTAGTATTCAAATGAGTTGCATAAGAAATGCAACTTTTAAAAAACATTTAGTATACATATACACACACACACACACATGCATGAGGGCTGATAAAGTTCAGTGATGATGTATTTATTGCAAAACTAAATGTCACATACCTAATAAAATTTGTCTCCTTCAAAGTAGTCTCCTGGTTGTAAACAGTGATTCCAGTGGTCCAGCCATTTATTAAAGCACCTGTTATACTGTTCTTTTGGAATGTTCTTCTATTGTAATGTCACATTTTGCTCAATCTCTGCTACTTCCTGAAATCTTTTTCCCTGTGTGTGTTTTTCAGCTTGGGGAACAGGGAAAAGTCAGAGGGTGCCAAATCTGGCAAATACGATAGTTGAGGAACCAGTGAAATGTTGCACTTTGTTAAGATTCACTTATGGAGAGTGCGAAATGCCTGGCAAAATGTGTGTCAGGTTTGTGGATATTTCATCATGACAATGCACCCTCTCACACAGCACTCTCCATAAGGGAATTCTTAATGAAGCGCAACATTCCACTGATTCCCCAACCATTGCATTCACCAGATTTGACACCCTGTGACTTTTTCTTGTTCCCCAAGCTGAAAAACACACTCAAGGAAAAAGATTTCAGGAAGTAGTAGAGATCAAACAAAATGTGACACGAGAATTGAAGGACATTCTGAAAGAAGATTATAATAGGTGCTTCAATAAATGGCTGGACCACTGGAATCACTGTTTACAACCAGAAGGAAATTACTTTGAAGGAGACAAATTTCATTAGGTATGTGACATTTAGTTTTGCAATAAATACGATGGTACCAAAATAAGTATCTGCACTTTTTATTTTAGTGATAATATAGTATATATAACATATAGGTACTCATAATAACAAGCCAAACTGAGATCTATACTGTAGGCTTATTTAGGCTACTTGTAGCTGTCACATCATGAGTAGTGAGCATGGCTGCGCCACTTTCAATTTGTATTCTGGAAGAACAGAGATCCATGGTTCTTTTTTGTGGGCAGAAGGTGTGAAAGGAGCCGAAATGCACATGCGTCTATGTGCTCAGTATGGGAATAATGCGTTACCATGGCAAAGTGTGTACAAATCAGGGTTGGCAAGAAACCCACTTTTTTTGAAAAAGCCCAACCCAGGTGGGGTTTTTCGGGTTTTTTCACCTAAAACCCGAAAAAACCCGGGTAAAATTGGGTTTTTTCATATGTCCATATGGTAGTTCATATTAGACCTACCTATTCTTATTTTTATAATAATACTGTACTGTACCGTACATATTAATATAACATTTGTCTTGTTTTTAGCAAAAAGGTTGCCTTCCAGGCAATTAAGCATAAAAAGTTATTATTTTCTCAGATTGAGCTTCACAACAAAATTTGGAAAACATGGACCAATTTGAACTAAATTTGGTGTGGTAAATTATCCTATTTGTTAGGCTATACTTCCTATGGAAGACAGGCCCCTGTGTCTTCTGCTGGAAGTAGATGAATTACAGCTCCCAAAGGGAACTTAATTCAGCTAGTTATATCTATTTAATTCATATTACTGAATATTTTTTCTTTTATTTCACAGTTAAATAAAACAAACTGGCAACAGCATATTTATCTTTACTGCTAGCCTACAGAATTAGTCTGTTTGAAGTTATAACTGCATTAAATAATGCCAAAGACCTTTGGATCAGGAAGAAAATCAGGGCATGAATGGAGTGAAGTCAATATTATTGATGGGACTAGTAAAGTTAGATGCAAACATTGCAGTAATGAAATAAGTAATAAAATAGAGCAAATAAAAATGCATTTAATGAAATGTTTGAAACACATGGAATCAAGAAACAAGACTGACAATACTGCCAGTACATCATCTTCATACTGCCATGACATAGACCTCTCAGATGATCCAGACTCATCCTCACCACCACTGACACAATTACAGATGAAAAAAAGAAAAATTCAAAAGAAAGTAAGCGATTTTGGCATGACAACAACAACTTTGCAGAAAAATGTCATTGATAACAAAATAGCCAAATTCTTTTATGCAAATAATATTCCATTTCTATGTGCAGAGTCTAAGTATTTTATTGAAATGATAGAGACTCTAAGACCAGGCTACACTCCACCTTTCCGTCGAAATTTGTCTGGTCCACTTTTAAATACAATCCATGAAGAAGTAGAAAATTCCTTGAAGATGCAGTTGACTGAAGAATCAGGATGTATAACACCCTGATTGGCTGATGTCTACACTCTATAACCTGCTACCTCACCCAAAGAGTTATACCTGTAGGTCTATTTGTTGACTCATGTTTGCTTGCTTTGCATGTAAAATCATTATAGGCACCTATATGACAATTTTTAAAAATAATTGCATATGCACTTCTTAAGTTTCATGAAAAAACCCACAAGTGGGTAAAATAGTGGGTTTTTTCAAGTGGGTTTTTTTTGAAAAAACCCGGGTGGGTTTTTTCGGGCTGGGCCCACTAGTGCCAACCCTGGTACAAATGGATTCAAATGTTCAAGGAAGGTCAGACATGTGAGACAGATGCTTAGTGCTCAGGACAACCATCAACATCAACCAGTGGTAAGAAGCAGGAAGAAGCCAGAGCCATGATTTTCAATGACAGAAGATTAACAATAAAAGAAATTGCATCTTCATTAGACATCAGTCAAGGGTCAGCCTATTCAATAGTATATGACATTCTTGGCTTTCACAAGGTTTATGCAAGATGGGTGCCCAAACAGTTAACAGAAGAACACAAGCATAATTGTATGGACATCTGCTCTCATCTTTTGGCACAGTATCATAATGAAGGTGAAAACTTTTTGGAGTGCATTATCACTGGAGATGAAACCTGGCTCCACCACTATGAACCAGAAAGCAAACAAAAGAGTACGCAATAGAAGTATCCAACATCTCCCATTGCAAGGAAGTTCAAAGCACAGCCATCAGCCCTATCCTTGAACATTATCTAGAGCGTGGAACTACAGTAACAAGTGCATTGTATTCTGACATGCTTCAGAATGAGTTAAAGCAAGCAATTCGCACAAAATGGAGGGGGAGATTGTCAGAAGGTGTTATTCTGTTACACAACAATGAACACCCTCATACTGCTGCAGACTAGAAAATGCCTTCAAGAACTTAAATTTGAAGTTCTCAACCATCCAGCCTATAGTCCAGACCTGGCACCTTTGGATTTTTACCTGTTTGGACCACTAAAAGATGCTTTGAGGGCAGTGATTCCAAGGCAATTATGACCTGAAAGAGGTGGTGCATGACTAGCTACGCACACAGCCAAAAACATTCTTTTGTGATAGCATTAGGAAGCTTGTAGATCGCTGGACTAAGTGTATTGAGAAACAGGGAGACTTTGTTGAGAAGTGATGTGTTTATAATCTATCAGATGTGAAAATAAAAATGTGAAAATAAAAATGTGAAAATAAAAAGTGTGCATACTTATTGAATTACCCTCGTACATGTCACTGAACTTTTTGATTAGCCCTCATATATATATATATATATATATATATATATATATATATATATATACACAGTAATACCTTGAACAGCGTGGTTTTGATTAGCGCGGGTTTTGATGTAGCACGGTTTGTATTTTTGTCAATTTTTTAAAATTTAGTGCGCAATTTTCCTATTGTTTTCTAATTTCTAATGCTTTGAACAGTGCGGTTTTGGACAACGTGGACAAATTCCGGAACCAATTAACCACGCTGTGCAAGGTATTGCTGTATATACACAGGCTACATCGTGGCCAATGTCGTAACACCGCTTCCTGATGATCAGCGAAGTTAAGCGACATTGGGTCTGGGTAGTAGTTGGATGGGAGACTGTCCTCCATGCCCAGATTATGTAGCTACCCATGGTTTGGATCCCATATAAAGCTGTAGGTCCCCTCCATCATATGACCTTAGATATTGCAAAGGGGGTTAAACAACCCCAATAAAAAAAAACATGTATACATACACACACACACACACACACACACATATACACACACACATATACACACACACATATACACACACACATATACACACACACATATACACACACATATACACACATACATATACACACATACATATACACACATACATATACACACATACATATACACACATACATATACACACATACATATACACACATACATTAGGGTGCATCAAATTTCCCATGATTTTTCAAAATGTTTTATTTCAATCTGTCCCTATGATTACTCTGTTCCAATGCCTGAAATAGCACATATGGCCAAATTTCAAAGATTTATGTGGTCATCTAGGGGGTCCACATCATTGATGCAATATTTAGTATTGGAGTTAAATTGACCAAAAATTAAACATTTTATATCCCCGTTTCCGTGTTTGCAAAAGTATGAACCAATAAAAATGTGTTAAATAATCAAAACAGGGATACATTACATTGATTTCTACATTACATTCTGGTTTATACATTACATTATTGGTGATACAAGCAAGTTAAAGTCAAAAGAACACTACGTTAATAAAAAATGTTCAAGAACTGTAAATGAACATGAACAATTAGTTTAGGCTCTAGTTTTCCTCTTTCGAAGATTAGGAAGCTTCTTTCTGTCGGATTCAACAACTTGTAGGACATTTTGGTAATGTTGTTGTGATCTGGCAGCCATGAGAAAATCAGAACTTAGCTTCACCCCACACTCAGCACAATCATTTATGACGTTAACTGCCGAGATGTGTTCTCTGGACATTTGAAAGGAAGCTAATTCTGGCCAATTTTCGATATTATGAGTCAGGAAAGAACTGTCAAGTTCCAGAACAGAGAAAATGTACCATGAATCTTCGTTGATTAAGTCACCAAGCTTTGTTGTGCTGGAAATGGAGTTTGGAAATTTGGGTTCCCCAAATCCTGTGCCAAATCGATGTTGTGGTAAAGATGCCTGATCTTGTGCTGGCTTTACTGCTATAAATCTCTCAGCCAGATAGCAGCGTTCAGCTTCAGGGACTGCATCATTAAAGAGCGCAAGAGGTCAGTCAGGTACCGCGCTTGAACAGGTGATCCACCACCAGCTGTACAGCAAGCAAACAAAGTTCACAAACACGCAGTTTGGGTCATTGTGCTTCTGTGGTAATGGTTCCAGAGGGAAGAGAACTGATCTGCTCCTCCAGCAGCACCATCTTAATGGAGTAGAGAAGCTTGGCCATCCACCTAGCCTTGTGTACAGCACCAGGACGTCAAAATGAAAACTCTCTACTTGTCCCATCCAAGTAGAGCAAACAAAGATCAGAAAATTCTTTGTAGTCATCACGTTGATGCTTCACAACAGACTGCGCGCATGAAATTGCTCTGGCCCTATAGTCATGGATTATGGTTTGTATGCCATCTGAATAAGAGGTACCATCCAAAAAATTAAGTGACTGATTACTGTTGTGCGGAACTGTGTCAAAATGCTTTTGGAACCGACAGAATATGGTAACTTCTACTGACAATGGTGGTTCTATTTTCAGATCATTGAAGACTTGTGTAAGGATTACCTCGCCAATGTGATGCCGACAAGCTGACCACAGTAAAGCTCGACCTATGTCCTGTTGCAGACTAACACATGCAGCACAGCACTCACATGACCAGTGTTACTAGCTGTTGTGTCAAAAGTCATGTTCACTACCGAGTCAACACAATTCCATGATCGGAGAAGCTCCATAGTGAGATTAGCAATGATTTGACCAGCTGGCTGATCTGTATTTGGCTTGTAGGAAGGCACACCAAGAAGTTTGATGTCATACGAATTGCCAACTGCTATGGTGAGCCTCTCTTCAGCTTTAGTTTGGTATGACAGAGTTGACATCAGTTTAAAACCCCAGTGAAGAGACAGGAACTGTGGTGGAACCCAGGACTCTCTGACCAATGATGCAAGCTCTTCACCAACCTTACGTCTTGCTCTGTCGGCAGTAGAATATATGTGAAACTTTTTTTGTGTCACCTCCTGATTCCTCAATGATGGCTTTGGTAAATGCTGCATGTTGGCCGTGTGATCTTCATGCTTGTAGACAGGGAAACCATCCTATGGTATTTGAGTATGTCATGACTTATAAAAGCAGTTGTTCCTGAGCGAGTTGCTTGGCGAGATTTTCGTGTTTTTGGTTTGTAATCCTCTATATCACCCTCTTCATCCTCAACATCACTGTTGCTTTCCTCACTGTTCTCAATCTGAACTTTGCTTGTAGATGCTTGGGCTTCTTTATGAGCTTTAAGCTGTCGTTCTGCTTGCATCATTTCCTTTTCCTGCTTTCTTTGGACTTTTGATGCGAGCTTCTTGTCATGGCTTCCAAATGATGCGACTCTGTCTGATTTCATGACCGCAAGAACTCCAGATCTTCAGGATCTTTTATGAGTTGCTCAGCATTCCTTGGCCACAACTGAAATGTTTCTTGTAACTCCTTTTCGATCCCCTTAAGCTTCGCAACTGCACCAAGCGAAGAACACCGATCCACTGGAAGTTCCCTAAGTTTTGCATTTTTTGCAGATAGTGCTATAATTTTTTCAACAGCTTTCCTCTCAGTAATCATGGCAGTGTTGCCTTTCTGATAAAATGGAATAATTTTTGCAAGACAAATTTAGCATTGTTCCATTTTGTACGGTTAAACGGTAGACCTTCTTGCTGATGAAACATGTAGCATCGCAACACTTGCTCACATGTTGGCAGCCTAGATCCTGTTATCTCTGCATCTGCATCGCTGATTCCAGCACCAAGACCATAAATGGCAGCAGTTTGACGAGTTTTAACAGCATATTTATCATTTGTGCTATCTGAACTGGCCATAATGCACGACAGGTATAAAGAGAACACAAAAAAATTCTGTAAAGAGAGAACACAAAATTCATTAACATAAACATTTAACATAAACACACAAAAATCATATTTATCATAAATACTTGCATATCAGATTATATTTGCAGTTCCTTTTAGAATATTCTATAACTTTCCACCACTTCCTAGAGGTTTCTATCACTTTCTAGAGGTATCTATCACTTTATAGAAGTTTCTATCACTTTTTAGAAGTATATATGACCTTTAGAAATATCACTTACATGTTCTTAGGCTGATTTTTGTAGTGAACAAAATTTTTAAACTTCTACTATTTGGATCTCAAATCACAGAATGACTGTGGGGTTGGTGTGCATATAGGAAGTCTGTGTGGACCCCATAAATGGCATTCAAATCCAAAATAATTCACATAGTAGGTTTTCTTAACCATTGGAACATTTCTAACTTAGGGACAAAGTGAAACTATGTCATTGGTGATTTTGATGCACCCTAACATACATATACACACATACATATACACACATACATATACACACATACATATACACACATACATATACACACATACATATACACACATACATATACACAAATACATATACACACATACATATACACACATACATATACACACATACATATACACACATACATATACACACATACATATACACACATACATATATCAGTGATGTAGGTCTCGAGATCAGTCTCAATCTTGAGACTGATCTCGAGACCCAATTTGCAGATCTCGATCTCAGTCTCTGCTATTTAGATCTCAGTCTCAACACATGCAGTCTCAGTTTTTCTCCCCCAAGACCTTTCAAGACCTCTCAAGACTGTAATGAAAAATACATGTTATTGGCATACTCATGATGGTGGCTTGGTTGAACAGACACAATTCAGAATGTTTATGAGTTTGTAAAAGTAAGGGACTCTAGGTATTCACTAATCAGTCACCCTGTTTTGAGTTCCCATGTTTGTCTTGCGAGGGGGGGGGGGGGGGGGGTCTGGATTTTTTTTTATTAGCGCTACAAAAAAATTTGCCCCCACCCCACCCTGTCAGATTAATTTTATTGAAAATAGAAACACTAAATAGAGAATTATATATATTATACATATAAGTATATATTATAAGGCCACTTAGTGTTGCCAAATGGTGTGTCAACCTCTGTGGCATGATAAAAACAATTATCCTCCCATCCAATATGTATTTGAAAAAATAAAATGCTTCACACGAAAATAATGCAAGAAATACAGCATAAAGAAAACAGTACTGATAAATTCAATAAAGCATAGAATAACTCGACAACCCTTCACATCACTTATATTTACAATGTACCAATTCGTAGAACAAATCGCAATTGCCAATTGTAAATGTTAAAAAATTATGTCATCAATGATGTCACAGCAGAACTTTTATCACACCACACCTCCCCTTAAGCTGAATTTATTTTGTTTCCTAATCAGTTTTTGGCACGTGCTGTTAGTAACTGTTTGTAGTTTAGTTTTGTATTCCATTTTATTAACTGTGTAGTGTATTCAGTTTGACTTATAGATTTGTAAATAATCATACTAAAATATGTCTGATCAGTCAGCCATTATAATTTTTGGCTATAAAAATAACAAAGACAATGTTGGAAAAGGTGATGGCCACAAAAAAAAACAGCATTTTGCAAATTTTGTGGCATTTCCATAACTGATATTAGTGGAACGACTTCAGCGTTCACCCACCATCTTCAACGTAAACATCGAGAGGGGTTAGTTTTTCCAATCCTAAAAACTGAAATATAGTTTTACTTGCCTACTGTGTATATGCCGAAAAATATAGATTATAGGTGTAGTAGCATCTCCTATGAACACAAAATTGCATAAAAAATAATAACTGATTTTCTTTCCTGAGCCATTTAATTTATTTTCATTTAATCGATTTAATTTAATTTTTTTTAATTTAATTTAATTTAATCAAGAAGCAACTTAGCCAAATTCACTCACGCTTCTTTGGAAGTGAATGTAGGCCTATGTATTTGTGCATGTGTAATTAATATGGTATATAAGCACACCGGACAAAAAATTAGTCACCCCTAATAGCACCGATAGTAGGAAGTTCAAGGTCACACAGAGGGCACTGATGTAGCATTGGTAAGTGACAAGTAGCGGTGACGTAGCACACAGGATCAGATCTGTTTCGTGGTGGTGAAGAACAAAGTGTGTGTTGGATATAGTCTGCAAAATGGGTCGTGAGGCAGACGTTACTCAGTGGCAAAAAGGAGCCATCGTGTTTGGCAGAGCCCACGGAAACAAAATGTCTGAAGTAGCCCAATTTGTTGGTGTGTCAACGCGTACTGTCCAGTGAGTTTACAAAGAGTGGTGTAGTTCGCAATCAACTGACAATCGACGGCGTAACTGTGGCCGGAAAACAATTCTCGACAATAGGGGCCACCGCCATGTTTCTCATCTAGTAACTGCAAATCGTTTTCAAACCAGAGAACAATTGCTCCAAGAAACCAATGAGGTTCTCCAGCGACCAATTTCCGAACGGACATTGCGACGAGAACTGCATGCGATGGACATCTGGAGCAGGGTACCATGGAAGAGGCCGCTGTTAACAGCAAGTCACAAATTGGCACATTATAAATGGGCTCAGAGGCACAAAAACTGGACTGCAGCAGATTGGAAATGTGTAATTTGGTCCGATGAGTCCCGTTTTTGTTTGTTCTCCAATGATGGGAGGCGACGAGTACATCGCAGGTCCAATGAAGCCTTTAATTCTGAATGCGTCGAAGGTGTTGTTCAGGCTGGAAACAGAAAGTGAAGCGCAGGACTCTGACTGAACTTCGGGACCGGCTGATGAATGAGTGGCAGCAAATCAATGTTCAGTACATGCACAACCTCGTAGAGTCTCTGCCTCGCCGGATTCGTGCGGTTATCAAGGCCAGAGGCGCCGTCACACGTTATTAGGTACATTCTGAGAGGGGTGACTAATTTTTTGTCCGGTGTGCTTAGATGATAGATTGGTTGTTTATAAATATGTTAGAATAGGTTCACCCCTATAAATCATTATTCTAGCCTAAAAAAATTACTTACGAACATCCTTCTGGAACCAATTATGTTCGTAAGTATCCTAGGGGACTTACTGTATAAAGTTCATCGGCCCTCAGGCCCATTATCTAACATTATTCATACAGGCTACTTCATAGTTCATACATTCTTAGGTATGAGGAGTATCTGAAAAGTCAGACCAGTATTGCAGTGGGGACAAATCAACCAACAATTACAGACTGTCAGATTCAACCACAACTCATGATGGTGGCTTGAAGTTATTTCATTCTGAGCATCCAAGACAGAAGGCTATTAATGATGCAATAGTAAAGCATCTCATTGTTGGATGTACTTTGCCCATTTCCCTGGTTGAGCACACACACTTCAGAGAGTTTATGAAAGTTGTGAAAGTAGGTGAGTAGTGAGTACCGAGACTGAGTACATTTCAATTTTTGTTGTAATGAGAAATACTGAATTATATATTGTGAGAGTCATCTGTGTTATTTCAAATGAATGTATTTCCATTTATTAAAATATTTAACTTTAAAGACTGTATGTGGAAAAAATGGTTAAAATTTTTTTTACTGCTTTATCCATAATTCAGGTACCAACCAATGGCAAGGTCATCTGTGACAAATTTGAAGCTGCCAGAACTGTGTGCATCTGGGAAAAAGGAGTTGTTAAAAATGCTTGAGCTGCAAGTAACTGTTCCCCTTACAATGGACATATGGTCAGACAGAAGGATGCGATCCTTTCTTGGAGTGACTGCACACGTTATTGGTAAAGTTACACCTTATTTTATAATTAATTTGTTATTTATCACTCCTTAAAAGTTAAAACCATTTTTGTTAAATTTTGATATTTTCATAGTCCATAAGAAGCGTGATTGATAATGTGCTGTTTCTTTGAATTATTAGATCCAGCTGACCAGCATCTTAAGTCAGCACTGTTAACATGCAAAAGATTCACCAGCTCCCACACAAGAGAGAAAATAAGCAGTGCCCTGGAAGAAATTTTAGAAGATTTTCATATCAAGGATAAAGTAAAATATGTAATTACCGATAATGCGGCTAATATGAAAAAAACCTTCAAGGTACAGTTCCCTGATAAGGCTAATGTTGAAGATGTTGAATATGAAGTTCATGACCAAGAGCTGGACTCAGCTGATGAGCTCGATGATGAATTGCTATGGGAAGATTTGCACAAAGATGATGCTGACAGTCAGCAACTTATTGGCCATGTATGCAAGAATGAGACTTTCCTGTTTCGCACATACTCTCCAGCTTGTGATAGGAGATGGACTGAAGGAATTGAAGGGCACATGCATAGTAGTAGTAATATTCAAGGCCAGAAAAATTTCGTCTCTGCTACACAAAAGCACCATTTTTAAAGAAAAGTATGGCATTCTATTATCAAACAATCTATATTTAGCATAAGCTTTACAATTTAATTGCTTGACAGCTACGCTATGTTTGCAAATCATTTTCTCACAGATTTGAACACATCTTTGGGAGCAATCATTCTATTCCAGTAGCAAATGCTACGAGGTGGAATTCCATCTATCATCAGTTGGCTTCTCTTTCTTCTTTGGATTTTAAGAAGCTTCTCAACATTTGTGATGGAGAGTTCAAGAACTTCAATATTTCAGCAATTACTTCCGGGGAATGGAGCTTTATGACTGAACTATGCTCAGTACTGGCTCCATTCGCAGAAGCAACATTGATAACCCAAGGTAAATACTAAATACCAATATTATGCAATATATCATAGGTCGTTTCTAAGAAAAGGATGAAGCAAAGAAATTTCAGCAAGGTGAAAAGTTTTGTTTAACATACTTATTTACTATTTTAGAAGTCACTCAAATGGTTTACTTGTTATGATTAGGTTCATTTAATGAGCCATGTTGTTTCTCAGTCTTTGTGTGCACTGCATGCGCGCGGCGTGTGCACACACACACAATATATGTATATCATATGTCTGTGTTTTCAGGAGACTTGACTTGTACGATCAGCATGGTTATTCCTACTCTACTGGACCTCCATAACCATCTTATGAAATTAAGAGTAACCACCAGGCACTGCAAGCAGTTAATCGACAAGCTGACTGAAGGAATTACTCATCGCTTTAAAGGGGTATTCGTCACATGCAAGATGGCTGAAAAGGACGGTGCCGGTGCTGATGAAGTTGCCTTGCCATTTGCCAATAGCATCTATCCAAGCAACATTACTTGACCCACAGTTTGGTCTACAGTGGGTGGACATTGAAGTACGAGCTGATAAAGATATTAAAGTAGAACTTAGAGAGAAAATAAAAGGTATGTTATAATTTCATTATAAATTTTTAAAATGATCAGAATTCATGATACCAGTATATTTTTTATCATTAAAATTCATTATAGATCTCTCTGGGCTGAGTGGATGTTGAATTAATGTCATATTATATACTGTATATATTAGGGTGTTTCATAAATGAGAACCACATTATATTTTTAATCCACATAGATGCCTGTGTTTGTTTTACATATTTATCACTCCTGGCCAAAAATGAGACTCCTTCGACAACAATAAGGGGTCCCGAGAAATCACGCCTTACGTCAGAGAGCACAGACTCATCACTTCATCATTTCCCCCTTCTGCTTCTTCGGAAAATCCTTCCTGTTCTTGAAAACTGCTTTCAGCAGGTACTGTTTGTCTTCTTCCTTTGTTGTTAGGGCAGTATTGAATTTCTCGATGAGAGCAATCCCCCGTTCAGCTGAGTCATTCACCACAGCCAGGATGCGGACCCTAGCTAGGCCTGCTTGGTAGTGTGGGTCGCTTTCCCAAGACGGTGCGGTGAAGAGATCCTTCGTCCTCAAGGTAACGAAATCCGAAATCATCTTTCCTTTGAAGGAGCCGAGGACGGTCTTCCCCTCCAGACCCTTCAATGCTTTCCTCGATGCCAGCTTGGTGAGGTTTCTCTTCCTGAGGAACCCCTTGATCGAAGAATGTCAAGCCAACCAGCGTCTCGGAGAAGTACCAGAGGTGTCGTTTCATGGCCGCTTGCGCTCGCTTGGCGACGTCGACGATCACAGCATCTTCCTGCAGTGTTTCCAGGTCCAGCAAGAACTCCAGAGCCACACGTGGGGCCTGCTCTGCTCTCGTCGCACGACTCCAAGCCTTTGCGTAGGCCAGGGCGACGAACAGGCAAATTTCTGTGACTCCTTTCAGCTCCCACCCAGTCATCCTGAACTGGTCCTGAAGGAGGTACAGCTTCAATCCATAAATGGCTTTCGCCATCCACTACGCATGGTGGTATGCTCCTGGCTTCCGCAGTGGCACATTGGCGACAGTCTCTTCCCCGAGAAAGAGGATAACCAGTTGAAGAAGTTCTTGGTAGTCATCCCACGGCTAACTAGAAGCCAGAGCTTCCCTCATGACAAGGACAGTTTGGGCCTTGAGACCCTGAAGAGGTCCAGCGATGCTGCAGCTATCTGAATCAATAGCAGTGGTGATAAGAGATCAGTCGATGAAACCCCACTGCTCTTGGAATCTTTTGAAGATCCCAGTCTCGGGCCCAGAGGTGGGGCCCATCGAAGACTGGAAGACTTGGGCCAGGACAATTTCGTACATATGATGCCTGCATGCTAGGTAAAGAAGTTGCTTCCCGAGACCCTCCTCAATCTTGACACAGGCTCCCACGTGAATCCCGGTGTTTGATGCCATTGTGTCGAATGATAACCCCTTGATTTGTTTGGACAGGTCATATTCCCCCACAAGATCAATGCAGACGCGTGCCATCTCCGCTCCCGTGCCAGCTGGAACTTTCTGAACTCTAAGCAGCTTCTCCTGGCCATTCCCGGTGACCAGCATAGTAATCCAGTCCACAAATCCGTCACCTGTGATTTCAGGCAGCATTTTCCCATCCCAATGCAACACCAAGGGCTCTTCAGGACAGAATTCTCCCTCTTGATACACCTCTGCTGCTTGCTTCTGAAGCGACTGGCGAGCACGATACATTGTGGAAGAGGACATGGATACTTCATTCAAATCATGCCCCAAGGATTGCACAATGATGGCGTAGGACATCGCTGCATCATGATAAGAAATGTTCATCCAGTTGTACGCAACAGCCACATCCTGAGTGATGAGGTTCCTCAACCGCTTCCTCAGAGAAGGACATGAAGCAGACATGGAGGCTGCCAAGGAGGGATCATCTTCCGCAGATGGCGACGCCAAGGACGAGGAGCTGACTTCAAGAGTAGCAGCTTCTGTAACTGTCTTGGCCTGCTCAAATTCCTGGTGTCATCTCTCCTCCTGCTGTTCCTCTCGACGCCTTTTCCTACTCTCCATTTGGGCTAGCTTCATGTCTGCTGATCCCATACTGCCCTCTATTGGGTCCTCCTGCTGACTCTTGTAGAAGAGCTTGTCTTCCTTGTTTGTCATCATAGAAAGGGCATTGGAATGACCAATATCGAGGATGAACATGTCCTCCGCAACACGACAGCTCTCCTCGGATCTGTTCCTGCTTTTCACCAACTTGTCGTAATGCTGGAGCAGAGCTTCCATTTTCCGAAGGGCACTATCCCGCCTCATAGTAGGGATCCTTGCTCTTTTCCAGAACACCATCACAGCATCCAAAGAGAGGTTCAGACATTTTCTCCATCCTAGGTTTTCCTGTTTTTGATGGAAGAAGCACTTTTGCAAGACTTGCAACTTCGTCAGCAGGCAGCTACCCAGGATCTCCTTATTCGGGTGTCCGATGAGCCAAACCTCTTTCTTGCTTCGAGTTGCCATGTTTATCTGCAATGAGGAAATATACGAATTAGAAGAGAGTACAAATACGCAATGGTAGACACAACAAGGACAAAACTCGACAACTGACACGAAGGACAGAGAGCAGTGCACCCTTCCATCAGGAAACAAGGCAGTCAACTACCTACTACCTACAAGAAAAAGATTTATACAACCCAAATCAACACAGCTTCAGGGCGGGTAGATCATGCCTGTCACAGCTACTAGACCACCAGGAGAAAATATTAGGAACATTGTGTCAAGGACAAAACATTGATGTAATATATATATACTGACTTTGCTAAAGCCTTCGATAAATGTGACCATGGAATCATAGCACACAAACTTAAGGATACAGGAATTACTGGAAAGTTAGGAAGGTAGATATTTAATTTCTTGATGCAAAGAAAGCAAAGAGTGGTGGTAAACAGAGTTAAATCGGAAGTTTCGGAAGTCATGAGCTCTGTCCCACAAGGGACAGTATTAGCTCCCTTGCTGTTCATAATAATGATTGCAGATATTAAGGACAGTATTGTATCATGCTTCGCAGATGACACAAAGATATGTTTTTGATGGATATCACTATTTTCACCCTTCCTCTATCGCGTGGTTTGGGTTATAATGACCTTACGACACGAAGTATGGTTGAAAACCTTATGAAGCAAACTACTTTTTCAGTGGTGTATCAAGGGAGGGGCGAGAGGGGCGACCCCCTCGAGCGGCACTTCCCGAGGGGCAGCAAATTACTGTCAGGCGGGCGTAGTATGCAAAATTTTGGGTTTTTGTTTTAAAATGCAACCCTCCAAAAAATTATATCTCATCATTGTCGCACGTTATTTGTGTACAAAATATCCATGGTTTTGATGAAAAATCATCATTAAATGCTATGTATGCCACCTCAATGCCACTATTTCCACAAATAGTTGCATTAAATTTTCACATAGGAAAGGTTACCAGCCCTATTTTTCAGACTTTCCCTATATTATTTAGGTTAGGCTTTGCATTCTTTGAGCTTTGATGATGTTAATAATTAATGGTTATTTTATTTTGCAGATACCCTACTGAATTAGCAAACATGAGCAAACGACAGAGACTGAGTGGTGCTGCATACAAGAATCTTCGCGAAAAAAAAGAGGAGGAAGGCAAGCGTGCTGCTAAGCGATTTCATCAGTTAATGGGACTCTCAGACACACCTTCAGTGCCTTCTGGGAAGCAAGGAGATCAACTGCAATGTGATATATCTTTAGAGATAGATGTTCAAGCAGCAACTTCAAGTGAACCCCCAAATAATCAGGATCAACCCTCATCTACATCACAAAGTCACCCACCCACCCATCACCCACAGAGTCTGTTTAACGATTCTGGCAACTGGCCCGTTCCAATGATGGACAATTTGAGAATCGAACTCATTAAACATGGACCATCACATTTTAAAAACATGAATGGACCCTTTCCAGCTGATTCAAACAATAGGTCAATGTCAAAAGTTTGGTATTTCAAAACTTTGGAAAATGGCGAAAAAATTGAAAGGTCATGGCTAATCTTCTCACCTTCAAAATGTAGCTTGCATTGCTTTTGCTGTCATCTCTTCAACATCTCCAGTGCATTTGGAAAAGAAGAAGGATTTTTGCCTGGAGGAAACTGAATCCAAGAGTACCTGAACATGAAAACAGTCCATATCATACCCGATGCTTTGAACAATGGAAAGAGTTGTCTATGCGCCTTCAGTTGAATGCTACAATAGATAATGCACATCAGTTGCAAATAAAACATGCTACTGCTAAGTGGAAAGAAGTACTGAGACGAATTTATGACTGCATCATGTTCTTGGCAAAACAAGATCTTGCATTCCGAAGGCACCGAGAGAACTTAAATGAAGAAGCTGGGCTAGCTGGCAATTCTGGAAACTTTTTGGAGTTAATAAAACTAATGGGCAAATATGACCCAGTAATTAGGGAACATCTTACAAAAATACGAATGACTGACAAGATATCCACTACGTATTTGTCACCTAACATTCAAAATGAGTTCATCACAATAATCGGCTGTAATGTTCAAAAATGTATAATTGATAATGTGTCTAGTGCAAAGTACTTTGCAATAATTTTCGATAGTACACCAGATATATCAGATGTCTCAGGTAATTCGCTATGTGTCGATTAAAGATGGTAATGTAGAGGTGAAGGAATCCTTCGTTGATTTTATTAAACTAGAGGGGAAGACTGCTGAGGCAGTTACTGATCTCATTGTCACTAAGCTCCGTGAGGATGGGCTGGATAAGTGGATATCCAGAATTGTTATGGTCAAGGGTATGACAATGCTGCTACGATGGCAGGTATTCATCTTGGAGTTCAACGCAGAATTCTTGATGTTAGCAAACACCCTGTTTTCATTCCTTGCAATAACCACTCGCTGAACTTGGCTGGAGTTCATGCCGCGGGACTGAGTCCTAATGCTGTAACTTTCTTTGGAACAATTGAACGAATTTTCATCTACTTTTCTTCCTCTACTCATCATTGGGATGTCTTAACAAAACATTCCAAAATCACTGTCAAGCGAGTCTCTGATACGTGGTGGAGTGCTAAGTATGATGCTGTTTCTAGTCTTAAGAAGAACTTCTCACGTTGTTAGTGCCTTGGAAGAACTGAGTGAAGGGGTCTTCGAAAATCTGGACACAAATGGCAATGCTGAAGCTCTGTTGACCTCCATCATGTCATACATATTCATTGTGTACTTATTTTTCTGGGATCCAGTGCTGAAAGAAATCAATGATGCTCAGCTATATTTTCAAAGAAAGGGACTTGCTTTGGACCAGTGTGCATTAAAAATGAACTCTTTATCCGGGTTTTTAACTAATGAACGAGAGGCAGTAGTATCAAATGCTGCAGATGCCACCAAAGAGTTCTGTAATGAAATGGATATCAGTATAGACCGCAGAGTCAGGAGACTGAGAAGAATGCCTGGAGAGCAAGCTCTTGATGCTGGATTGACCATGCAAGAGGATGTACGCAGAGAGTTTTTTTGAAATCATGGATCATTTATTAGCAGAAATTGAAAAACGCACAGTTTCTTAAAAACATGAATGATCGCTTTGAATTTCTGTCTCCTTCGTACCTTTTGAATCAGTCCAAAGATGAAGAAATTAATACCAAGGTCAATAATTTTTCTTCCATCTACAATGACATTAATCCAGGAAGTCTACTGGAAGAAATAAAGCGTTTGTGCAGACATTTGCTCAGTTTCAAAAGCATAAGCGTCGACAATGATCCAAAGAACTGGGATATGTTAAAACTATTTCAGTGGATCGTTAAATGGGATCTAGTGGAATCTTTGCCTCATATAACAATTGCCCTCCGGATCTGTTTAACTACATGCATCCGTGGCAAGTTGCAAACGAAGTTTCTCAAAACTGAAACTTATAAAAATTTACCTCAGGTCAACTATAAGCAGGGATGGGGAGTCAGCCAAAAACAACCGACTCCCGAGTCGATATTTTTAAAAACCAACTCCGACTCCCGACTCTTTCAAATATATAAGTATAAATAAATGTAATAAAGTAGGTACGATAATAATACAGTTTAGTAATTTAATACAATTTTAATGTTGTATTACACAAAAATAAAAATTAACAGAAAAAGAAATTGATCTCGTATAAAATATTTATAACCTCATTTGTTAACAATTTTAAAATGTTAATGTTGCATACAGTACCGTAGCTAAATAAAAAAAAGTTGGTAAAGAATATTTTGTTTCCATTATATATTATGATATGCTAATATTGAAGCTAAATATTAAAAAAAGGCTAAAAAAACATACTTAATAATTTAACTCTCTAAGGAGAATTTGTTCTTAAGAAAAGTATAGCATCAATTATGTCTTCCTTCAACTTAGGCTAAAAAAACATACTTAATAATTTAACTCTCTAAGGAGAATTTGTTCTTAAGAAAAGTATAGCATCAATTATGTCTTCCTTCAACTTAGCCCGTAGGTGGGATTTAATTAACCAAAGAGCTGAAAATAATCTTTCAATGCTGACTTGTGTTGGTGGCAATGCAGTAACAGTTCTGGCTACATCTTGCACTAATTCAGGATACTTTGGTATGGCATTCATCACATCAAGTTTTAATGAACGATCAAATTTCTCTATTTTTATTAAAGCTGCATTAAAGTCTTCTCTGAATTTGGTCAATGGGGTTATTTTTATAGGTTTATCATCTTGACTCAAACGGCATCGCTTAACTTTTTTTGATATTTCTTCATTATCGAGATATTTTTCAAAATCCATTTCTTCTTCAGAGTTTGAGCAGGAGCTTTGCATAATGGCAGGACTAGAGCAGCTTTCAAATTCTGAATTACTTGCGGCATCTGTTTCATTTAACATTTTCATTCGCACAGCTACATCACACAGAGCTGACTTTCCTCTAGCAATCTGTTCTTCAGTTAAAAGTACCCTGTGCATAGGATCTACATAAACTGCAGCCAATAGTACATCATTATTCAGTAAATTTTCTTCTCTACGCTGCATAGACATTCTTATACCATCTGCAACAATGCCGCCAATTTGAGATAGTTTATAATTAATATTTTTCCATTCCTTGTAAAATGTGCCAGGTGTCAATTCAGCTGCTTGAAACTTCTTTGTAACCACATATGGGTACTTAAGTAATGCCTCAAGTTGACTTGCCTGCTGCCACTGGATATCAGTCATTGTTACATCTGGGTTTGCCATATCGATAAGGTATGGCTTCAATTCAAGAAGGAGCTTAATCATTTCATAGGTACTCCCCCAACGTGTAGCTTGATCTATAACTGCACCTTTTCCGGATCGACGTTTTAATATTGCATCAAGTTTAGGCGTTCTTGCAGCCACTACTATGTTGCGTAACCTACCTACTACATTAGCAGCATTCCTTTCTTTTAACCCATCACGAATTGCCAGTTGCAATGTGTGGACTGCACATCGCATATGGGGGATATTTGAGAATCCAGCAAAATCATTGTCTACAGTGTCAACACTGTCAAGTTTGTCAGCAGTTTCATCCGTATCTTCTTCACTACTATCTTCAAAAAGATCTCCTTTTACTTCACCATCATTAAGTTTCTGTACTGTACTTATCATATTTGAAGCATTATCAGTAACAATTGATAATATTTGCTCTTTAGTGATTTCATATTCTGTCAAGATGGTTTCAATTAGCTTGGTCAGGTATTCGCTTGAATGTTGAGCTTCAGTGTCCTTCGCTGCCAGAGTACGTATAACTAGTTTTCCTTCATCATCAATGAACTGAACATTTATTGCCATATAATTAATTCTTTGTATCGTGCAGGCATCCATCTTAAGAAAGAAGAATTTTCCTTGCAGCATTGTTTTCAATAAAGTTTTCTGGCTTTCTGCTTCCTTTAAAATCAGGTTTCGAATATCATGTCTCTCCAATGACACTCCTAGTTTTGCCGCCATTTCTCCATTTAATCCACGGAAAGCTGGGGAGGAAAATAATGTAAGTGCAACCCCATTCTTTACAACTAAATCTATAAGGTATTTTTTAAAATTTTTCTTTGTCATTGATATTGTAATTCTCTCACTGTGGAGAAATTTTGTAAGACTTCAAGTTTGAGGCTCGAGTTGGAGCATTAGCATGTTTCCCAGTGTAAGCACTAATTTTTGCATTACACTCTTTACCATCCTTTTCTACTTGACAAATAAAAATACTTTCATCCTCATTTAGCTTAAAATATTGAAAGACTGCTGATTTTCTACTAGGCCCACGACTCATTACTAATAGGGGCTAATTAAATTAATAATTAATATATTGCTAATTTTTATATGGTACCTAGTATCCTGAAATAGAAAATAGAAATATGAAATTCATTTGCTAAGATTTACCAGAACAATAAATCAAATGTGGAAATGTGAATCTAGAATTAGTTCAGGAAGATATTTATTTAGGGCAGAGTAGTATTCTGGTAAATTGTTGGCATATAGAAATTGAATCAAAGAGTCGGGAGTCGGTCGTTTTTACCGACTCCCGACTCCCCATCCCTGACTATAAGTCAATCTAGACTGAGCAATTTGGCGATTATTTCAATTGAACACGAAGTTGCAGAGACAATGGACATAGAAAAAATCATTCATGAATTTTCTGTTATGAAAGTCCGAAAATTTAACTAGGCATTATACATTATATAGTTATTGTTAAAATTATGTAGTGTATTATGTACGGTACATTATGTAGTATTGTTAAAATTGAAGTTGCTTTATTTAAGTTTTTCTTCCAATAAAAGTGTTTAGAAGTGTATTTTTGTAAAGGAATTGTTTTTAAAATTGAAAATTGTTGGGGGGGGGTGCAAAAAGTATTGGTACGCCTCTGTACTTTTTTCACCTCTATCACCAGCCAAAAGTTCACTCAAGGTTCAGGCATAAGAAAATCAAAAAATTAAAAAAAAAATATATAAAATATAAAATATGAAAATCTATTCCAAAAACTCATCTTCATTAACATACTTAGAACTCTAATTTAGTCAAAAATGAACGTTCTAGCTCAATTAATAACAGATACTATTGCTAGAATATTCCTGAACTTTGGAGGCAATTTCTAGCGAATTTTAATTTTGGCACTTAGGTACCTTAAGATGCGGGACCCCTCATGTAAGGAAATATTGAATGAAGATGACATAAGAAAATTACAAAACGACATTGAAACATTATTCCAGTGGGCAGAAGACAACAATATGAAGTTCAACAAAGAAAAATTCCAACTTCTAAGATACGGTAATAACAGAGAGCTACAGAAAAAAGGGTATAAAACTCCACAAGCCAAACAGATAATACCAAATCCACAAGTCAGGGATATTGGAGTAATAATATTGTTGGATGCAGAATTCAGAGAGCACTATAAAATCAAAATCACTGTGGAAAATTTGGGAGTACTGAAATGGAAGACCCACCTAATCTTGGATAAGCCATATTGACATTAAAATAAATAATAACAATAAAAAATAACTCAGGAGAACACAAACTCTTGCTGAGAAAAATTAGAGAGACACCAACGAAGAAACAAATATGGGATGAAAAGAAAAAAAGATCCCATAGCCAGAAATTAGTGATGGGACGATTAATCAGAATCGGAATCGAGAATCAAGCATTTTTCAGGAATCGGAATCGAGAGAATTGTACCATGATTTCCGATTCTTAAAACGATTCTTTAACTTTTAATTGAACCAGTTTTGCAATGTAAACTTTAAAATTTAAATGAAAGAGGATAACAAATTTTATTTTTATTGTATTGTAGCTATACATTAAAACATGTATATCCATGATGTGTAATCAAGAAGATTAAAATGAATTGTTACAACTTACATTTGATTTTTATTTTTAAACCAATCTATTATAATTTATAATTTATATTACCATACTCATAATGTAAATAGTTAATCTTACCAGAGTAAAATATGACAATTTCTAGAAAAACAAGTATAGAATTATATTTTAAAATATTGAGAATCGTTATCGAGACTTTTTAGTGGTATCGGAATCGTTAAAAATTTTGGTATCATCCCATCACTACCAGAAATGGCAACAGGGTTTTGGGAAGAAAAAAAAGATTGGGATAAGCTGAATAAGCAGAATAATAACAGGGGCAACGAAAAACGTAAGACGAAAGAAACCGGAATAAAAATGTTCATTATTGGTGTCAATAAATAAAACATTTAAAGTTTCAAGGTAAGAAGTTCATAAATTTCCCTTCGGTTATTAAATTTAGGTTACATAAGCTGACATTTCAGCTGTAATTGTTTAACAAAAGAGTATGGAAGTCCTGTTTATGGACAAATAGTTAGGCTGGTTCATCTTTGGCCTAGGTCTTCCATCTCCAATGTAGCCTAGGTTGTGTTTAGGCAACTCTGGTTGGAGCAGGACCTATTTTTTCCATATCTATAATGGTGGCCCGTGTGGGGAAGGGTTATTTGCTGTGAAAACCTTAACCTAAAATAAAATAAAATTAAATTAAAACAAAAAAAATAATAAAATTATGCCTTATCAAACATTTTGACATCTGAACAGAATTTATTCCATGTTTGGCTTTTTCAAATATTTACTACATATAAATAATAATAAATTACGAAGCCCTAACTAAAAATAAAAATAAGAAGTAATTCAAATACTTCAAAACTTATCATTTGGTCATAAATGTGGTAAAATTCTAGAATAAGGGTAATCGGAAGCCTAGCCTATTTAACCAAAATAAAGCTTAACTATTGTATACATAATATAAAATAAAGCTTATTTATAGAGTTAAAAGGGTTTTAGGATTTTGGAGACTTATTTATCATTAAAAAGGAAGAGATCAGCAAGGAAGGGAGTCATTACCAGGCTTTTAACTAGCTTTAATAGCAAAGAAAATCCAAATAAAAGGGATTATGATACTATTTTGGGTGGTTTAAATAGAATTAAACAGGAAATAATAATTATAGATGAGGAAATTATTACAGAAACTGATGGGTTAAATGTTGGTGAAGACACATATACAGCACTTTTGTGTGAACAAGAACAAAATATTTTTGAAATAGATTCTCACATAAATGAATTATATGCTGCTTTAGATAATCTACCAAATAATTTAGAGGCTACAAATCAAAGTTTGATTGAGGCCTTCAGAAATGTATCCATTTCTAATGATGACAATAAACAACTAAAAGCCAAGTTACCAACATTACAAGTACAGTCAACCCTCGTTATAACGGACTAATAGGGGGGAAAAGGTGTCTGTTATAGCCGATTGTCCGATATAACCGACAGTACTGGTAACCTACGGTATACGTATATGATACGGTAATGGAGATACTATATACAGTACTGTGCACTGTCTGCTGAACACGATACATGATAAATGATACAGAAAATAATGAAATATAATAAAAATATAAAAGTTAGCTTGTCCTTGGCCTTACGAATGTCAGAAACAGTTTGCTTTTTCACGCCATACTCCGCGCACACCTTGGCCACCGAAGCACCCGCCTCTAACTTCTTGATTAATTCCAGCTTCTGGGTCACCGACAGGGTCACACACTACTTCTTTTCCTGGTTAACATCGCCAGTGGTGTGTCCAGTTTATCCGATATCCGCTCTAATGGGGTCCGTTATAGCGAGGGTTGACTGTACCAATATTTGAGGGTGATCGAACAAAATTTCAGTCTTTTCTGGAAAAATTTGATAGTTTAATTGGCAACAAAGATTATATATCCGATGTTGACAAATGCAGTTATCTGCTTAATTATTTAAAGGGCCCAGCCCTAAAACTGGTTGATGCCTTACCAGCAATAGGCAGTTCGTATAAAATAGCTCTCAAATTACTAGAAAGAAATTTCCTAAATAGAAAAGAAATAGTAAATGATTTAGCAATAAAATTTAAAAATATAAAACCAGCCAAGGATAACCATCAGGATCTGTACAATTTCTATTGTGAAATTGAATGCATGTTAGGTCATCTACAAAATAATGACATAGATCTAGAGAAATCAGCATGGTTTATCCAAGCCATAATATTTGATTGTTTACCTACCCAAATTAGGGATATTTTCCAAAGAATAACGGGAAATACATACCCTACCCTTGGTGAAATAAGGAATGAATTTCCAAATGTTTTGTCAATGTACAAATCTTCAAAGATTAATTCACAAACAAAGATTGATTCACAAAAAACCAAACAAAGAAAATTCAAACAAAACCAAAGCCACAACCACAACAACAAAAAAAGACAAATCAGAACAAAAAGTGATAGGTCTAACTCCTACACTACAAAATTTTAATGTTACGACAGAATTTGTACGTAAGTGTAAATTTTGTTCGGCTGATGATCAATAGCACACGATGTACTAAATATGTAGACTTAGAATCCCGGATAAACAGGTGTTCTCAGTTAAACCTTTGTACTAAATGCACAGCTGCAGGACATACTAACAAAGACTGCAAAACAAAAATAAGATTCAAATGTGTTAATTGTGGAAGTTTAAATCATGTCTCTTGTCTTTGTGATTCATTTAAAAATTCAAATAAACAAAACCAAAGAAAAATGAAAAAACATTTAATGGACATATATCAATAAATAATGTCAATAAAAATTCTAGTGTACTCCTACCTACAATAACCTTGGATTTAAAAAATAAAAAAGGTGGGACAACTCCTATAAGATGTCTAATAGATTCTTGTTCCCAACAAACATTTGTAGATCAATCATTAGTTAATCAATTAGGCCTACAAACTCATAAAAATGAACAAGAATTGTGTATAACATCATTTGTCAAAGAAAATGAACAGAAAGAAAAATAAGTACAGTCAATTTAGATCTGGATATACCCACAGAGAATAAAACAACAAACATAGAAGCAGTAGTCATTGAACAAGTTGGTCAACAAAAATTTAAAATACCAAATTTAAAACAAGTAATACAACAACTTAAAAAGCAATATAAAATTGCAGATAGAAATTTAAATGATGATACAATAGATAATGTTCAAATGTTAATTGGAGCTGATTATATTCACTTAATTCAGAAGGGCATAGTCAGAATAGGAGATGGGATTGCTCTAGATACTCACTGGGGTATAGCTCCACTGGGACACATAGATAAATATAAAATAACAATGAAAAATAAAAATATATGACTAACAAACTTGCCCTATTATGACAAGGTCTTACACAACTCAAATAATGACATAAATACTGAAATATTAAATAAATCATTAACAACTGAAGAATTAGATAAAGGTGTACAACAGCTCTGGCTATTAGAGTCAGTGGGGGTGCAAGATGGTGATCATACAGATGAAAATCAATTAATGGCTGAAAATTTTGAAAACACCATCATGTATGAAAATGGCCATTATTCAATTGAACTACCTTGGAAGATCAATAGTCCAAAATTAAATGATAATCTAAAGGTAGCTAAAGGTCATCTCTATAATTTGATGAAAAGATTAAAAAATGACAAGAGAATTAAAATGTATGATGTTTTCAAGGACCAGTTAGAAAAAGGCTTCATTGAAGAAGTTAAAGATCACCCCTTTAAAAAAGACAACTGCCATTATCTTACTCACACAGGAGTCTATAGAAAGGATGCACCCACAACAAAACTTAGAGTTGTGTATAACTGTAGTCTTAAAGATGGCAATAAGCATAGCTTGAATGACTGTCTCATAGAGGGGCCTAATCTTATTTCAGACCTTGTAAAAATCCTTCTAAGATTTAGATTAGATGACTATGCAGTTCAAAGTGATATAAGCAAAGCTTTTTTGAGAATTCATCTGAAAAATAACTATGACAAAGATCAACTAAGATTCTTGTGGTTTAATGATCCATATGACTTAAATAAAGGGTTTAAAACATTTAAATTTAATGTGGTTTTGTTTGGAGCAAATGCAAGTCCTAGTTTACTGGCTTTAACCATCAAACATCACTTAAATTTGTATGATGAAAATGATTTAACTGTTCAGTTCTTGAAAGATCACTTCTATGTAGATAACCTTGTAGGATCAACCAAAACAGAGTCAGAATTAAATGAAGTTTACATAAAAGCAGATAAAATAATGAAAGAAGGTAATTTTGAATTAAGAGAGTGGATCACAAATAATGAGAGACTAAATCAAAAAATAAAATCAGAAGACAAAGGATTAACAGAACCAACAAACAGGGTGAAAACATTAGGCATGATCTGGGATTTGAACTCAGATTCTAAAGTTCATGACTCACTCTGCACAAAAGGCTACACCTTAGATACAACAGCTAACACAAAAAGAAAGATCTTATCCGAAAGTTCAAAAATATTTGATCCTATGGGTTTACTCCTTCCTTCTACTATCAGATCCAGGGTTCTTTTACAAGAATTTTGGAAACAGAAAGTAGACTGGGATGATCCTATAACCAATAAACAACAAGATAGCTGGAAAAGGTTAGCTAAAGATCTCAATAAATTACAAAACATAAATATTCCCAGAGTTTGTGGACACAGAGATACACCTCAAACCTTGCATGTATTTGGTGATGCCAGTGAAAAGGTGTATGGCTGTTGCGCTTACCTTGTAGGTGAGGATGGCAGCCATTTGATCTATGCCAAGGGGAAAGTAACACCCTTAAAACAAAAGAAAACTATTCCTCAGCTTGAACTACTTGCGGGTTATCTAGCTGTAAAAATAACAGTATTTCTCCATGAAGTCTATTATGATGTAAACATCACAACTACATATATTTGGCTTGACAGTCAAATCTGCTTGGCATGGATCAACTCTGATGAGTTAAACTCAAAAAACATCTTTGTCCGTAACAGATTAAGAGACATTAAAGAAGCTAGACAAAATTTGGACATAACCTTCAGATACATTCCAACGAAACAAAATCCTGCACTTTCTTACAAGAGGATTATCCTGTAAATTACTAAAATCCAACAAAAATTGGTTTCATGGACATGAATTCATTCAGGATGAAACAATGTGGCCAGCAGAACAAATTAATGTAAAACTTAACATGATAACCACAAATAAAGTTGAGCCACTATTAGATTATAACAATTATTCTGACTTTTGCAAACTTGTAAGGGTAACACCTTACTGTCTCAGATTCATTCACAACTGTTTAAAGAAAATAAATAAACAAAGAAATAATGATAATGAAATGTATACAAGTCTAGCTACCAAATATTGGATTAACCACATACAAAAAACATAATACAAAAATGAAATAGATTTTCTAACAATTGGTAAACAAATGAACAAAGTACCCTCTGTGGTAATAAACTTGAATCTTTACATTGACAAAGATGGCTTATTAAGATGTAAGGGTAGATTAAACAAATCACAAATCACATATAACAGTAAACAACCCCTTCTTCCTAGGTTCCATCACATTACAACCCTAATTAATTATTAGAGAAACACAATGAACTTTATCACATGGGTGTTCCACAAACATTAAATGCCATTAGAAAGTTGTATTGGATACCCAAAGGCAGAATGACTGTGAAGACAGTTTTGAATAACTGTGTCACCTGCAAAAGGATTCATTCCAGATCTTTCAGGAAGACCAATCCTCCTGATTTGCCAACAGAGAGAGTCACCTTTAATAGGCCTTTTGAAACAGTTGGCATAGACTATACAGGAAGTTTGACTGTTGGTCTGGGAACAACAGAACAAAAAATGTACATCATACTTTACACATGTTCATCTTCTAGAGCAGTCAGCTTAGACATAGTGAGTGATCTCTCCGCAGAATCATTTGTCTATAGCTTTAGAAGATTTTGTGCTAAGCATTCTGTACCCAAAATTGTTTGGACAGATAATGCAACATATTTCAAGGCTGGTGAAAACCAAATAAATGACATGTTACAAAATTCACATACCATAACATATCTACAAAATAACAAAATAAAATGGAAATACATCCCTGTTGCATCACAATGGTCTGGAGCAATCTGGGAAAGGAATATTCAAACAATAAAGAATTGCCTAAAGAAATCAATAGGTAAAAAAACAAATTGAATTCTTTGAACTTCTCACTCTCATTAATGAAATTGAGATTGTTGTCAATAACAGACCTCTTACTTATGTAGGGGATAATATTAATGATGTAGAGCTCTCACCCCAAATCATTTGATTAAGGGAGAGGTCATTAACCTTCTACCTGATCATGACTCCAGATTTGAAAAAATTTACTGGAGCACAGCTCTGAATTTACTTTTTTTCCCCTTACATCACTAGATAGGTTAATGATAGTAAACTCTTGAATTGACGACATACCAATTACAAATTGTTTTAGCTAAACATAATACAATAATGTACAGTTTATAACTCACCTTAAGTTTATTTATTCATTGCAGCAGCAACAGTGGATGATGTTAGACCTTGCATGTAGGCATTTGTTGTGAATTTACCGCCATGTATGCTTGGCCACTGATCAATGGCTTTCTGTGTGATCATTACAGCAGATCTAGTGCCTGGAGCTGGACCCTCCTTCACAATTCTGCACAGCTTAGTCAAATGAGATGGCTTAATGGATCCTTTGTGTTCAACAATGTAACCAAGAATGGAGAATGTCCCTTCAGCTGGTGCTTCACTCCAGGCAGTTGATCCATCTTTATCAAAATGCTTTAATATCTCTGTGATTCCTTTCCACAGCTGTTCTATATATTCTGTCAGCCAATTTATCACTGAGTCTTTTGTAAAACTACTTTCAGATCTGGTTCTGGATGGTCTAGCAACTTCAGCAACCTGGTAGTAATCAGAACGTTTCTTGATGTATTTGTAAACTTCATTTAGGATGTAATCCTCAGCTGTTAGTTCCTTTTGCTGCCCTGTGGTATCGTGCTTAAATTCAGAAACTACTACATTTGCATTTCCTCCATTAGCTAATTTGGAAATTGTTTCCATCACTCTTAACATAACAGTTTTCCCTCCTTCTTTATAAAATATATTTTCTACAAATTCTGCACTAACTGTGGTTTTTGAGCTACTTGCAACATAATCTTTGTTACATAGGAAATCAATACATAGAACTTGGCACTAATTTCTTTCTCTTGTGGATGATCAAAAAAAACACAATTTTCCACAAATCTTCAAATTGATCAAATTCGTAATTAACCATGCGAGTATCAGATTTGAGTTTTGGTCTCTTAAAACCAATGATATTGTCAAGAACCATATTGGTATAGTCAAGGCCTGATCTCAGATTTGAAGAGTGATTCTGAATAAAGTCTAAAAGCTCACTTAGTTTACAAATTTTCTTCAATGCATCAACGTGGGCTCTGTTCACAAGATGCATTAAGTCCCATCGAAATTTGAAATTTTCTCCAAACAACTTTTTCATTTCGTTTTTAAATGGCTCGTTGTCCTTACAAAAAGCCCCATCTCCAACCATTCCAGATACCTTGGATTTAATTGCTTCTTCAGATAGTTTCAAGTGATTAGGAGACCAACACATCAAAAATTTCATTGGCCAAATAAACTCCTGATTTGCTGCGTACTAAATTTATTCCAGCAAGTTTTACAGTCTTATCTTCTTCACTCATAACTAATACAACTAGCATGCTTAATCCCAAAATTGTTCCAATGTCAGCTGTTATTGTTACTGAAGTTTGTTCTAAGAACCACTTTACAGTTTGTTCTTTAAGTTGATTATCTAATAGCTCACAAATTGTCTCGCACGCATGTGTGCTATGATTCAAATTTCCAACCTCACAACCTGACCTATGTAATACAGCTAGAAGTACTGGATATAGAGCCCATGCAGTGTTTGTTTTCATTATGTAGTATAAGATGTTGCCACACAAGTCTTCTATGCGTTTAGTAGTGTTCCGAGAAGATGTTTTCATCACTTCATAAACAGCAGCTCTCTGATGATGCTGAAGTTTAATTAAATGTCTCTTCAGGTGGGTTTTCAGATTTCTAAACCATCTCTCTTGATTTTCTCCTTGTTTGCATACATAGGTTAAATCTTTAACATTGAAGTAACCTTTTATGTTAGAATGTTTGTCTGAAGCACATGCTTTGGGGTCTGTGCAAGCTATGCAATATAATGTAAACATTTTATCATCAGAAGCATCATCAATATCTTCTTGATTATCATCATCTTCATCCTCAACAGCTATATCTACATCAGGCATATTAGTGTCACTATTTGCAATGTTTTCCATTATATCACTTGGTACTGAAAATGAATCATCAGCATGCCCTAGATCCTTCTTTTCCACCAATTTGAATGTAGATTTGATCAAATCATTGTTCAGGATTTCTTGTATTGATTTACACTTGCTTAAATGGGCTATGGAAATGTCAAATTTGTTGCTTTTTGCTTTATTAGATTTGGATGCAACACTTGAACTTGAAGGCATATTTTGACTCTTCTCTTTATTAACCACAACAGCTTGGTGAGTTTCTTTTGTTAGGCGCAAAATTGCATTCAATATCTTCTGGATTTGGGAATTTTCAAATTCCTCTAAAGCAGTTTTGTTAGTCTGATGCGCAGATTCCTCACTTACCTTTTGTTTCTTAGGTGGAGGAGAAGTACTTTCTTCAGTCTGTGAAACATCTAGTGAAAAAGTTTCATTTTCTAGATTAGCAGTTGATGAAGTTGGTTCATTTTTCTGAGGTCTAGCACTAGCACATTTTGTGAACAAACTAAATGACTGCTTTGCCATATCTCTTTGCTGCACTTCATCCTGGTATTTCTTTACTGCAATATCTAAGCTGTGGGCTCAAACTCTGGGACCTCTTGTATTGTAACAAATATTTTTTTTGGAATTAAAATGTTCCTCCCAGTTTTGCTTCTTTGAATATTTGTTCTTGCATTGACCACAAAAGTAACCCCTTTTAACACCCTCACTTCTCTCCAACTTCATCAATATTAGGATCCATTATTGACTACCTGAAAAAATACAAAATAAGTAAAAGTTAGTAAATATAGTATGGTAAAAGTGAGTAAAAGTAAGTAAATATAGTACAATGAAAGTAAGTAAAAGTAAGTGCTTTAAACTTAGTAAAAGTAAGGAAGAGTAAGTAAAAGTAAGTTTAAACTTAACTAAACTTTTCAACTCTAGTCATGGTGGATTACTTAAAACCGCACAAGTAATTATCTGGCCAATTTATCAAACCTGGCTGAGATCAATGGAACATAGTCCAATCCTGATAATTTTATATTAAAAAAATACATTTTAATAAAATTTTAATTATCAAAACATTGAAGCTTAACAAAAAATAAAAATAATTGTTAAATATGGAATTACCAACTAAACTTAAAATAACTAAATTTGTAATTAAAAAAAATTGGTTTGTACAAGAACGTATACGCAAAAAAATTGCATAACATCTAGCAGATGAACAAAACCCAAACCCAAATTTACTTTTTATCATGGTCAAATTTACTGGAGCAATGCTCCCAAGATCCCAGGAATCTGGAGTCATGTGTAACCTGATTACAATATCTCCTTGGATGATCCACCTTGGAGTGATAATAATCATGATTTGCAAAATAGATTATCACAAATAACAAATATAAAAACAAAATTTAAAAAGCAATGGAGTGATGAATACCTTGTTGGGTTGAGAGAAAGGCATAAATATATACAAAAAGACTGGGTTAATGAAATCAGGGTAGATGTAGTTCTAATTAGACAAAATACACGAAGACAGTGTTGGCCATTAGGTAGAGTTTTAGAACTAAAAACTGGGGAAGATGGATTAACCAGGGTTGTAAAACTTAAAACTGCTTCAGGTGAAACTATAAAAGATGTATCACTCTTATACCCCCTAGAAGTAGGACCAACTACTGTTAACAAAAATGATCATGAAGATGAATCTATAATAGATACTGATGATGATCAAAATTTGACCCAAACTATACCAAACCTAACCTGTTCAATAAATGATGTAACTAGTCCTACTACTACAATAACCTATACCACAAATAGTAGACCACAACATTCAACTTCTCTACGAGCTAGGCAGATGTTACAACAAAAGATAAGGGCTGGATTATTGTAATATTTCCTATGGAAAATAAATTAAAATGCAACACCCTTTCATTTTAGAAAGAGTGAGGACTACACTTTTTATATTAAAAAGTGAGGAAAAACAAAAATGGAATAACAAATAAAACAAATTATAGGTAAACTAAGATGGGTTAACAAATATTAAAGAAAAAATTGGGTTTCACATGCAATTTTTCCTTTCTGGCTGGCCCCAATGTGTGGAAAATTTTGGAGTACCGAAATGGAAGACCCACCTAATCTTGGATAAGCCATATTGACATTAAAATAAATAATAACAATAAAAAATAACCCAGAAGGAGAACATGAACTCTTGCTGAGAAAAATTAAAAAGACACCAATGAAGAAACAAATATGGAATGAAAAGAAAAAAAGATCCCATAGCCAGGAATGGCAACATGGTTTTGGGAAGAAAAAGATCGGGATAAGCTGAATAAGCAGAATAATAACAGGGGTGATGAAAAACGTAAGACGAAAGAAGCCAGAATAAAAATGTTCATTATTGGTGTCAAATAAAACATTAAAGTTTCAAGGTAAGAAGTTCATAAATTTCCCTTCAGTTATTAAATTTAGGTTACATAAGCTGACATTTCAGCTGTAATTGTTTAACAAAAGAGTATGGAAGTCCTGTTTATGGACAAATAGTTAGGCTGGTTCATCTTTGGCCTAGGTCTTCCATCTCCAATGTAGCCTAGGTTGTGTTTAGGCAACTCTGGTTGGAGCAGGACCTATTTTTTCCATAATCACAATGGCTAAAAAAATAATAGGAATCATCTGGAGAAGCTTCCACAGCAGAAAAGCAAACATCATGCTTAAATTATGGGAGAGTCTAGTCCTACCAATAATTGAGTATTGCTCAGTACTGACAAGCCCACACAGAAAAGGAGACATTGTGAGCATTGAAGCTATACAAAGGACTTTTATGTCTAAGATAGAGGAAATGGAAGGTGAAGACTACTGGTCTCGACTACAATCCCTGAAACTCTACTCTCTTGAAAGAAGGCGCGAGCGGTACACAATAATATACATATGGAAAATACTTGAGGGCTCTGTCCCTAACCTCAGAAATGAAATAGAAACAAACTGGAATGAGAGAAGAGGCAGATTTTGTACGGTCCCAGCTGCGGTGGGACAAGGGCCCATGAAAACGAGGATGGAAAATACCCTCAGAATACATGGCCCAAAGCTTTTCAATGTCGTTCCAAAAGAAGTGAGGAATCTCCAGCACACCAACCTGAATTACTTCAAGAACCAGCTGGACACATTCTTGTGCAAAGTCCCTAACCAGCCATGTGTGGCTGGCTACAAGGGCAGGAGGAGATCAGAGAGCAATTCCCTCCTTCATCAAGTCCCGCAAATGAGGCGGGATGTTGCAGAGGGGTCAACCACAGGTCGATCCTGAACCATTGTTCAAACTCAACAAAAGTAAGTATATACATATATATACACATACATACAGTGCCCGTGAAAAGTATCCGATCACTCAAGAAAATACAATATTTTCCCTTGATATTCAGAGACACGTAATTCACTTTCTATTTGTTCTAGCGACATCTGGTAACTTTGAGGTTGCTCGCTGATATGAGAGCTATCCAACGCATTCTCAAATTAGTGTTCTGGTAGCCTTCGTTGCGGGTGGCTGTGTCTCAAATTTGTCAGATTTCACTGTTTGTATAAATTTCTTGATATTTTTTTTTTTTTTTACAGAAAGTGGTGTAAATAAAATTTATATATAATGTGTGCTAAAAAACAACTTAAGAGTGATTGTCGAGGTGCTATTGTTGCTTTGCATGCATGTGGGAAATCACAGAGACAGATAGCTAAGGAATTAAACATATCCCAAAGTACCGTTAATTTATGGGTTTCACGGGCTAAGAACAATGGTGGCCTAACCACGCCAGTCCCTAAAAAACGATCTGGCAGACCGAGAAAAACAAATTCACGAACAGACAAACTTATGAAACGTTTAGTATTGAAAAACCCAACAATAACTGCGAAAGAAATAAAATTTAATATGAATAATTTGTTATCTGGTGTTTCTGAACGAACTATCCAGGAGCGGCTCCAAAAAGAACTCGGATTACCATCTCGCCATGCTGCTAAGAAACCGTTCATTAATGAAAAAATGCGTAAAAAACGTGTCGCATTTTGTAAAAAATACATTCATTGGACTGTTGATGACTGGAAGAAGGTTTTATTTAGCGATGAGTCGACATTTTTGACATTCAGAAGTTGTCCAAAAAGGTTCGCCGGCCTATTGGCTCAAATAGGATGGACCCTAAATACACCCTAAAGACAATGAAACACCCTCCAAGTGTGATGGTTTGGGGTTGTTTCGGTTACTATGGGCGTGGAAACTTATATTTTCTTCCGAAGAACACAACTATGAATGGTGCACGGTATTTAGCAATGCTACAGGATAAACTTCCAATGGCAATGGCAATCCAAAGGACAAAAACATACATGCATGATGGTGCACCATGTCACAGGGCCAAAATAGTGACAAAATGGATTACTGACAATAAATTTGATATTTTGGATTGGCCTGGTAATAGTCCAGATCTCAATCCGATAGAAAATCTGTGGCTAATAATAAAAAATAAGGTTGAATGCCACGACACTGGCTCAGTCGAAAAATTACAAGAGGCCATCAAAAAGGTATGGTGCAAGGAAATATCAGTGGAAGTTTGTCAAAACTTGATTAAATCCATGCCAAAACGTCTAGAACAAGTCATCCAAACCAAAGGACGGATGACAAAATACTAATATAAGGTTAGTATACATTTAAACATTGTTTTTTATGTAAAAAATACAAATTTCAAGGGTGATCGGATACTTTTCGCGGGCACTGTACATATACATATATCAGGTCATCTCATAAGTAATGTTTTTTACAATAGATTAAGTTTAAACTAGTCCTACTCAGTTTAAGCATAAATTTTCCAAAGGTTATATCTAAGAGGAGATCTATCGTGTTTCGCTACATACTTTACAGACCTTGACCAGTGAAGATGTGTCTTTTGCTTTATGTGAACCCCTCATAAACATGGCAGTATCAGAAGAGCATATCAGGCATATAAGGCTTTACGAGTTCAAAAAAGGGAATAGTGCTACTGAAGCAATGTGAAACATTCAGGAAATTTATGGCAACAATATTCTGCATGTGAGGAAATGTCAAAGATAGTTCCAAAGTTTAGGAATGGTGACTGCTGTTTGACAGATGCAGCATGCTCTGGACGCCCTGCTGAATTTGATGATGACCTGCTATTAGCCACACTTGAAGAAGACTGTTCAACAACTGTTGAAGAATTGGCCCAGAAACTCAATTCATCCCCATCCATCGACATTTGCAACAACTCGGGAAAGTGCCTAAGTTAGGAAAATGGATGCCACATGATGAGATGGTATGGTTAACACCCCAGGCTGGTGGGAACTCCACTATTGGGAAGGATTCCTGAGAGCTCCCAAACCCCTCAGTAGGGCCTGGGAGGTTTCAGTAATCCCCATTGGGCCAGAGCTTTCTTAGAAAGCCAGGCTTTCAGAGTTACTAAAAATGTTTTTCTTCTCTTTTTAATTGATTATAACAGATTTGAAATTCTCTCAATATAGAGAATAAGCACATTGAGGCAATCATATGCCTGATTATAACAGCTTTGAAATTCTCTCAGTATAGAGAATAATCAGAAGCTTGAGGCAATCATATGCCCATTTCAAGAGATAGGAAAGCATCTCACTTCTCCTTGATGGTGTGGTAGGTGATCCTATAGTCTTGTTTTTAACATTGGTGTTTTGTATTGTTTATCCATTAGCTATAAGAACCATGTCTCACATATTTGGATCACTTAAAATTATCATGTAAATATCAGTCACTTTTGAATGCCTGATTTCCATTATAAAGACCTTGTTGAAAAACCTAACTTCAGTTATCAATATGCATCACAATGGATTTTGAGCTTTCTCAGGCTGTGAACTAAATTGTACCTTTAACTGCCTTATGAGCAGCATATTAATGCAAATACATATCCCAAAATTTTAGAACATTAATCATCATTGTTAATTTTGCTCCCTTTTCCCTTTTCTGCCATCATTGCACTCATGGATTCCTGTGGGTCCACTGATGACAGTGCTGGGGGGATAATCTCTAAATGTTGTTGGGTTTTTTCTCTTTATCAGGGATTTGTTTTTCGCTGCAACATTTGCTTATTGAAGTGAATTTAGACAAAGCTTTTTCTTCCCCAATACCTGCACAAATGCTGAAGCCAGTATTCACATTTTTTTTTTGTTATAAACATTGCTTTTGTTTGCACTGATTGAGCCAAGAATACCTTTAATGATTGTGAGTTGAAGTGGAGTTTAAAATGACACATCTGGGACTTATCAGGTTTATACAATTTGGGGAATACTCATTGATCTTGCCCTAGTAACTAATATTATGTTTTTTTGTTTTTTTTGCATTAGTTATGTAAGTTCTTTTTTTCTGTAAGTCTTGTCTCCTTTGTGTGGTAATGGGCTGGTGATGGCCAATAATTTAATGGTTTTATTTATGTTGACATTTTTGTGTGTGGTATGGGACTAATGATGTTTGTTTCTTTTGTTTTATAGTAATAATTTTTTTGAAGTGCTTAGGTGGTTCTGAATACACATTGGTGTATGATCAATAAAATTTTTCATATTTTCTTTAGCTACCTGTAAAAAACTTGCCTGATGCAGTTAGCCTTGTAAGTGTTATTGTTGTTTCCAGGGTTGTGGAGTCAGTCCAAAATTTTCCAACTCCGACTCCACACATTGTAAAAATTCGACTCTGACTCCGACTCCACACATTGTAAAAAATCTAAAAATCCGACTTCTCACATTTTAAATATACGACTCCGACTCCTCTAGTGTTTCACTCTATAATTATCATAATAATAAGACATTTCATCACCACCACATGAATCGTCAGGTTACTTTCTAGGATAAGGGAACATTCAAATATTAAGAAGGATATTGACTTGTAGATATCATATTAAGCAGTGGCGACTGGCGTATAGGAGCGATGGAGCGGTCGCTCCCCCTTGCTTGAAATGATAAATATTAATTTAACAGATAAAAAATATATTAATTTTAAGATATTAAAATAAATATTCTTGAAATATATTTTAAAAATTCATGTGGCATATCATGATTCATGAGGCATTTTGAGTAAGCCTTCATACAGTACATAATATTCTAAACTTATAGCATAGCTTCAAATAGCGTACCGCTGTTTGAATACAAAATAATATTGCAGCCGAATGGAGCGATAGATTTTTCGCTCAAGTAAATATAAATTATATTTTACTGTTGTAATGAAAATATAAGTACAATCGCGAATTTTTTTTATAATAACTTTATTTTTACTAATAGTTACTTCAGTAATAATGATATAAGCCATTTATATATATTTTATTAAAATTATTACTTATTTGTAATTAACTAGAATTGTACGTCTGGCATAGCCGCATATGTTAATACAAGTACAGTACTCTTGTGAGCGGCAGTTGGATTCGCACTAGCCTATTGTGAGTCCGTGTTGTCGTACAGTGGTACATTATTATAGTCAAATTTATTATAGTCAAATTTATTCAACAATTATTTTTATATTTTATTAAAATATTTTTTAATACAAATTTATGGCTTCTTTTGACATATAAGTACCGTACGGAAGCACCATGTGATTGTTTATGTACTACAATTCTAAAAATTATAAATTTTATGAAATCGCACCCCCATACATTTATACCACGAGTCGCCACTGATATTAAGGGATTTTTATTTTTTCCAATAATATATATATATATATATATATATATATATATATATATATATATATATAAATGAAAAAGATTCTCTTAAACATAATTAAGGTCTAACCAGTAGTAGTCCTACTTAAAATTGAATAACCCTTAACCTAGTGGCTATAACCAGGGTTGTGGAGTCAGTCCAAAATTTTCCGACTCTGACTCCACACATTGTAAAAATTTGACTCTGACTCCGACCTGAAACGTGCGACTCCACGACTCCACTCCGACTCCACAACCCTGGTTGTTTCGTTGATTAAATTAGGCAAAGGACATTTTACTTTTCTTAAATCCTCCCACCATAAGCCAAAGAGTAAGTCTTTAAAAGAGGCAGACTGGCTATGCCCCAGAGATCTTAAAGGTGAGAACCCAGTTTCAAATTGGTAGGAGCCACCTATCTGACAATCTCAACCATACTAAAATTGGGAACTTGCTTACCTCATTTCTCTCATTCTTAGCAGTGCAGGTGGTGCTGAAGTCAAAGGATTATTTTTACTCAATTGAAGGCCCTCTGGGTGGTCCTCACTAGCAGCTAAATCTCCCATCTCAGCAACCAGCAGCAGCTGCCGTTACCCCAATAAACAGAGTATCTGGTAGGTGAGTAACGCAACCGCATCTTTACACAGATACACTTACCAGCATCGCGCCCCCATCTCACTGGTGCCCACACAAAAACAAATCCCACACCATCAAGAATGAGATGCTTTCCCATCTCTTGAAATGGGCATATGATTGCCTCAAGCTTCTGATTATTCTCTATACTGAGAGAATTTCAAATCTGTTATAATCAATTAAAAAGAGAAGAAAAACATTTTTAGTAACTCTGAAAGCTATGGCCCAATGGGGATTACTGAAACCTCCCAGGCCCTACTGAGGGGTTTGGGAGTTCTCAGGAATCCTTCCCAATAGTGGAGTTCCCACCAACTTGGGGTGTTAACTGTACCATCTCAATGAATTGTCAGTCGACAATCTGAGGGTGCGAGTAAACATTAGCACAGCTCTTCATTCCCGTGAACTCCAAGATCCATTTTTGCACCATTTAGTGACTGGTGATGAAAAGTGGATACTGTACTAGAATGTTAAGCGCTGTCAACAGTGGGTTTGTGCCAGAGAACCAGCGACACCACAGCCAAAACCAAATCTTCACCCTCAGAAGGTGTTGCTTAGTGTTTGGTGGGATAAAGGTGGTATAATACACTTTGAAACCATACCACACAACCAAACAATCACCGCTCAAGTCTATTGTCAACAACTGGATCGATTGAACACTGCACTAAAAGAAAAGAGACCTTCTTTGGTTAATCGGAAAGAAATCGTGTTCCACCACGACAACGCACGTCCTCATACCACTCGGATCACTTCTGCAAAAACTGAGGAGCTTGGGTGGGAAAAACTTCCACATCCTCCAGACCTTGCGCCTTCAGATTATCATCTCTTCAGGAGTCTGCAAAACTATCTTGACGAGAAACAGTATACTTCTTTAGATACACCAGTCTCTAAGTTTTTTGCCTCAAAACCGCCTGAATTTTATAAACATAGCATTGAAAAGCTTGTAGGAAGTTGGCAGAGTGTCATTGATTCTGATGGAAAATATATACTGGATTAAAAATTGAGGAGTTTTTTTTTTTGTCCTTCAAATTCCAATCTAAAAAAACATTACTTATGGGATGACCTGATACATACATACATACACACACACATTGAGGAAAGAAGTAAATCTAGGGCTTTTAACTTAAATGCCAAGACTATAAATTGGGAAGCAATCAGATTACACATGGCCCAAATAAAATGGAGAACAATTTTTGAGAATAAAATAACTGAAGAAATGCTAACAACCTTGGAAAAAAAAAAGTGCTGAGAATTTTAGAAAAATATGCTCTGAAATCATAGCCAAAAGGAAAGAGGAGCTGGCTAGAGAAGCAAAAGAGAAGACTTTTCTGCAAAAGAGAGAGAGTGGAGGTGAAGTTAGGCAACTGCAGAAATAATGACAGGAAAGCAATAAAAGAAAAACTGGAGGGTATTGATAGAGAAATACAAGCCCTGATTAAGGACCATACAAAGAGGGAAGAGGAAAAGGTGGTAGAAGCAATAAAGGAAAATCCAAAATACTTCTATAGCTATGCAAAAAGGAAAACGAAAACATGTGCCACTATTGGGCCTTTAAGGATGAGAAATAATGAACTAACCGACGATCCAAAAGAAATACCCGATACATTGAGAGCTCAATATGAATCAGTTTTCAGTACCCCAAAAAGTGATGAAGCGATACCTGGCATAAATGCATTCTTGAAGATGAATTGCAAGGGGAGTATATAACAAGACTTTGATTTTACACCAGAAGATGTAGCGAGAGCTATAGGACAAATGAAACCACATTCAGCTGCAGGTCCAGACAATTGAAACGCATTATTGACTAAAAACTGTAAAAATGAAATAGCTACACCTTTATACTGGATATGTAGAAGATCTCTAAACACTGGTAAACACTGGGGAAATACTGAGTATCTTGAAAAGAGCAAACATTGTCCCTATATATAAAGGAGGGGACAGATCTCAAGCAAAGAACTATAGATCAGTGTCATTGATGTCCCACCTCACCAAAGTATTTGAAAGAATAGTTATAGAGAAATTTTATGATTTCTTGGAAACATAGGAAAGATTCAACGAAAATCAGCATGGATTCCGATTAGGTAGATCATGCCTATCACAACTAATAGAATACTACAACAATATCCTAGATGCACTGGAAGGCAATGACAACTACAATATTATATACACAGATTTTGCTAAAGCTTTCGACGAATGTGACCATAATATAATAGCACATAAAATTAAATATATGGGAATAACAGGCAAAGTGGGAAAATGGATCTACAACTTCCTCAGAGAACGTCTGCAGGTCATCAAAATTCAAGGTATATCATCATCAGAATCGGAAGTACGTAGCTCAGTACCACAACTTAATGTTGATAAGTGCAAGGTTATGCATATTGGGCCAAAAAATCCAGAATTTGAATACAATATGAATGGACTTTGGATTAAAAATGATGATAAAGAGAAAGACTTGGGTGTCACTGTGACAAATGAACTTAAACCCTCAAATCACTGTATGGTAATCAGAAATAAAACAAATGCTAGACTCAATCTCATGCACACACACATTGAATACAAATCACCCAATATTATAAAGCAACTTTACATTTCATATGTGAGACCCCTCCTCGAATACTGCATTCAATTTAATAGTCCCTATTTGATACAAGATATTGAAAAACTGGAAAAAGTACAGAAATGAGTAACAAGAATGATCCCATCTCTAAGACAATTGACATATAAGGAAAGACTGGCGTATCTAAGCATGTTCTCATTAAAAAGGAGGAGGTTAAGGGGTGATATGATAGAGGTGTATAAAATGATAAAAGGGTTGGATAAGATAGATTTTGAGTCTTTTCATTAAAGATCACAATAATCAGACTAGAGGTCATAGTATGAAATTATTTAAGCCAAGATGTAGAACAAATTTAAGAAAACATAGTTTTACAAACAGAATAATTAAATTTTGGAAGTCTGACAAAAGAAGTGGTGACTTCAGATACGCTTGATTCTTTCAAAAGAAGGTTGGATAGTTTGATATCTGCAAGGGACATCTGGTGATGGTGTTTAAGCCCATTTTTATTGCATGAATGGTACTAGTTTATTTCATATATATGCATTTGGGTGATAGATCCCACAGCTCAACACAGGTGTTGTGGGATATAGGGAGGCAGCATCTTGGGTTAGGGGATACTCTCTGTCCTTACACACCCTATTTAAAGAGATTCCTCTACCAAGCGGTGCCCCCCCATAGTACTGTGAGGTATTGAAAAACTCATGATCTTCACTTGCCCCACAAACACCTTTAAATGGGGGACCCAAAATGGGTGCACACACATTTCTACATTACTGTACAGTCTTTACAGCCACACCTACACTTTTCCTCCTAAGTATATATATTGTAATGTACAGTATATGGATATAAATTGTGACTTGGTCTGCAATTGATATGGACCGTGACTTAATTTTGGTTGGCATGGTACTGGTATTGATGGGTACTATAATGAAATTGACTGGATTCTTTGGATCTGATATATTTGCATGTCAGTTATAAATATAGTGTGTAACATATTTGTGGATAGTAGCCTATTTTGACTTTGATCCTCTGGATCCAGAGATTCTACCTTTAGTTTGAAATTGATAATTAATTAGTTTTAAATTTATACTTAATTGGTTTTGTAAAAATTGGTTATTGCCAATGTACAGGTAGTTTTTACATAGTGGAGCCAACTCGATGGGCCGAAGTGGCCCCTAGTGTGCCCACTATAAAAATTTCTTATGTTCTTATGTTCTTATAAAAAGAGACTGGGTCAAAAAACGAATAATTACCAAAATTCCTGAAACATGTCCAGAAAATTTTAGCAGATAATGCACTCTGGATCCTGCTCCTCTTATATGGTAAAAGTTATGAATTTTCCCCCATTTCCTGCCTGAAAACTGGTACGGTATACAATTAATATATATTGAAGAAAGCATATACGGCTACGATAACTGTTCACTATCCTGTGTACACTTTACCAAGTTTGGGGCAGGTGACGCTTAATAGGGGCCTAGTCTACCCTGTAAACATAATATAAGTTTGGAAATAAGTTAGAGGGGCTACGCTATCAACAAAGAATTTGACTCGGTGAATAGGCCTACTAATTTAGGCTGTAGGAATACCCTAACATTAGGCACCCTATCTTATGAATTAAGTTTAAGCTAATAAGGTCCCGAGCCAAAGCTGATGTGCTTTTTCCTACTGAAAAATTTCGTTTACACATTTAGGCCTAATATTAGGAATCCAGCGTGTTAGTTTGAGTCAATTAAACTATATACAAAGAGGAAACAACTCTTTTCATAATCATATTAAATTAGCTGGACTAATTTTACTTATAAAAAATAGTATTCTTATGACTTAAAACTTTCCGAATTTTAATTTGGCAATTGGAAAAAATGCAGAACCAAGCACAGTGCCACGACTAATTCCAACGGTAGTTAACGTAATAACTTGCTATTTTAAGCCGTTTTCTTTTCGTCCAAAACTTGACGTCACATTCTTTTGTAGGATGAGGCGATGACTCCACTAAACACAAACTCGGAAGGAAAAGTAAAAAATATTCGAGGCAAGTTAGTTTTAATTCTTCCTCCCTCTCTCTCCCTGCAAAGATACTGGTATGATAATTTCAAATAGATAAGATTCAAAAATATTACAATTAGTTACAATAATAGTTTTCCACTTTAAAGTTTACAAACTATATATCCATCCATCCATCGTGTTCTGCCTATCAGGCAGGTCCAACTCATGTGTCCCGCCAAAGTGTTTATCCTGAACTATCCTTTCCATCTCATGGTAGCTCCTGCCTGCCTTCAAATCATCCAGCATTGCTTTCCTTTTCCTTCCCATCGGCCTTCTACCTTCATATCTACCCTCTATCATCTCCTTCAACAATCCTTCTCCTCTCAACACATGTCCGATCCATTTCTTCTGTCTTTCTCTTATCACCTTAATGAGTCTTCTTTCCTCCCTCATCTGTTGCAGTACTTCCTCATTAGTTTGGTGTTCCCTCCAAAGTAAGGACAGTCACTAGTATTCCAATGCGTTACCTCCTTCGACATTGAGTTCACTTTAGACTTGTTACACACATGGGCGCCCGCAGGATTTTTTCCAAGGGGGGGCAAAATTTAATGTATTAATAGGTAGGGACCGGAGCAAGCAAAAAACTTTTGACCCCTTAGGAACCAGCAGGTTAATTCTAAGCAAGTTTAGTGTTGCATTTTCTGTAATGGAAAATGCAAATATATATTGTATATACATACAATGCACATGATAACAATCATTTATTTTATTTATAACAGAAACATGATAGAATGAAGAAAAAAGCACACTGAAGTAAATGTTGTACCTAATTTGAAAATGGTGTTTCGAGCATCACCTACACTGCTCATTTGAATAGGAATTGTAGTCGTCTGCGGTCACTACCAAAATTCTGAACAACCTTTTCCATAAAATCAGTTTTGTTGGAGTTGATTTCCTCCCGGTGAACAAATAAAAAGGTAGCAACCTTTTATCATGCACACAAATAAAAATTTTCACCCTTTAGGAGGCAGTTGGATACTTTTCAACAAGTTTAGGATATAAATATTTTCTTAGAAAATATTTAATATATTTTCTTGGCACTTCCATGGGGGGGCAAGCGCCCCCCCTTGCCCCTACCTGCGGGCGCCCATGGTTACACATAGGAGCAGCCAGGACTTTTGCAAGAAATGTTCTAAAATATTGGGACATAAAGATATCCACACAAACACAAGTAAGTGACTAATGTACGGATTTCGGGTAAAAAGAAAAGGTAAATTTATAGTATTACACCCGTCTCCCTTTGGAGGTGAAATTTATGTTTTTCCTATGGTTTTTGATGTGCTTTGAACGAATCTGACCTTCAAAACCGTCGGAAATGACTCGTTTTTGAGAAAAAACCCTCCCCCCAGCCGGCAATCGAAAATGAGTCATGTCCGACAGTTTTGAAGGTCAGATTCCTTTAAAACATCAAAAACCATAGGAAAAACAATTTCACCTTCAAAATTGACCTAATCTAACCTATCCTAACCTATCCTAACCTAAATCACTTATAGTCTTGTAGGCAGCCCAGGAATCACTGTAAATCACAGAGCCAGGCCTAATGTACTTCTGAATGAGTGGAATGAGTGTTCCATTCTGGTACGAAAGTAATTCAAATTCGAAATGGATGGAGCGCAGTGATTGGGCAGACATGTAACGAACACACAAACGAACGTACGAACACACCAAAAAAATGTTTATATCTCGAAAACGAAGCATTTGCGACGGAAACGCTATAGCAAGAAAGTGTCTTAGAATTAAAAAATCTACTTAATGAACATATAATAATTGCTGGACGTTAGACGGGTGTAATACTATAATAATACCCAGGATGGGTTAAGTCAATTTTGAAGGTGAAATTTGTTTTTCCTATGGTTTTTGATGTGTTTTGAACGAATCTGACCTTCAAAACCGTCGGAAATGACTCGTTTTCTGTGATTTCCCCCACATTTCCGGCTGGGGGGGGGGGTATCTCAAAAACGAGTCATTTCCGACGGTTTTGAAGGTCAGATTCGTTCAAAACATCAAAAACCATAGGAAAAACATAAATTTCACCTCGAAAGGGAGACGGGTGTAATACGGTACATTTACCCTATCCTGACCTAACCTAACCTATTCTAACTACCTAACCTATCCTAACAACCTAACCTAACCTATCCTAACTTAACTAAACCTAACCTATCCTAACCTAAAAGAAAAACAGGAATTACCTTTAAAATCTAAGACAGAATAATCACAGTACCGTCTTTTCTTCGTTTTAAGCACAACGTAACTTTTTCTAGAACGCCACAGTTTCTGGTCTTGACGATATGTGCACTCCATTTTACAATGTGGACACTTCACTACTGTCGGTAGAACACTGTGAGCACGCAGAAACTCAACACTTTTTTCTAAATTTTCATAGAAAGCAACAATACAGCGGTAATAATCGAATGAACACATGTCACACGAAGCCATTCCGGTAGCAAACTAATTCAAATTCGAAATGGATGGAGCGCTCTGATTGGGCAGACATGTGACGGCAACACAAACAAACACACAAACGAAGGTACGAACACACAAACGACCGTAAAAACACACACTAGATACACACCAAAAAAATGTTTATATCTCGAAAACGAAGCATTTGCGACGGAAACGCTATAGAAGGAAAGTGTCTTAGAATTAAAAAATCTACTTAATGAACATATAATAATTGCTGGACGTTAGACGGGTGTAATAGTAGAATAATACCAAAGAAAAAATAGGTAAATATATAGACTCTTTTGTAGGTAACGAAGAAAAAGTGAAAGGGTAAAAACAAGCATTTTGCCAGAAGGAGGCATGTCACTTATTTCACGAACATGCCTCCCTCTGGCTTTTTCTGGAAACATGTAGCAATACCAATTCCATCTACTTCTGATTGGTATACTGAGCCAGCAGGATATTTTCTTTCATGAAATATGTAAAACTGACATTAAAAATGTGTTTGTTTCACTTTAAAAATATAATGTCTATTTTCCCTATGAGTCCAGACTTCTGGGATACCCTGTATATCCATTATGGTTATATTTCGACCATACTTCGACAACATACAAAAAATAAAATATAAAAAATATATACCAATATAAAAAAGTAAAATATAATTAAATAAGTAACTTTTCTTTCACGTTGACACGGTTTGATGGGTTCGTTTGCTCCGATTCAGTAAGTAGAGCTCCGATTCGGTATTTACAGCTCCTATCCAGTCGATTTGGTATTTTTACATAACCTATCAACACTGGCATTTTCATTAAATGAACTTTTTTATTTTTATGTTTTAGTATTAGCTTTGGTTAGTTATTTTTATTATTAATTTTATCATTGCTCGTTCCATTATCCATACATATTATTATTTTCTTCCTCATAATTTTTTTAGTTTTCAATTTATTGTTTAATTAGTTGTATCGTTTATTATCTTTACTAGCAAAATAATAATAAAAACAACTTACTGGGGGATATTTTTGCCAGTTCCTGCTAAAGTCTGTTATTACACTTTTGGCAATATACGAGGGCCACTCAATATATTTTGCCCAACCTTTTTTTTTCTTTCCAAGTTTTTTTTGCAAGTCCCAGAAATTTTGTACACAAGTAGTTACATACCTTATTCAAACTTAATATTTTTAGTCAGATATACCTGTAAAGCAGTTCAAATGCTTTACAATGACGGTATTTTTTTTGTTCGGGAACTTAATAATAACGGAGATATAGGTCTGCGCAATAAAATATATTTTCTGTTTTGGCTATAATGTACTTTTTTTCATAAAATATTTTTCCTGATTGGGCTATTTTTTCGCTACTCTGCGAGTTAATTAGTTGGTTGGGTTTTGTTCTGGCTATATTTTTTTCTAATTGGATTCAGTTTAGTGGTGTTTGTGATAGAAGTATGGCGTGCCTTTCGTGTGATTTTGACTGTGAGAACTTGATTCGTCATGTGCCCTCAGTGGCGGTCCTAGCTTACATGACGCCCTGGGCGAACCTCACCTTCAGCGACCCCCCCCCTGTTCGCCAACACACACACATTCGAATCCCCCCAAAATAAAGGACAGACATAACTCTTTCACAAAATAACGTTTTATTGGACTAATTGTTGGAACTTCAGAACCAAAACAAAGACTCAAATTTCTGAATTTTACAAATCCTTCATCACGTAATTAGAAAAACTCACTTAAGAGAATGTAATTATGATACTATGAACAGGAAAAATACAAATTAAATTGCACAACTGCCATAAATAAACTAGAGAATCAAATTTCTAAATTGTACAAATGCTCTATCACATAAATAGAATAAGACACTTAAGAGAGGGTAATTATTATGCTACACTTTGAACAAGAAACAAAATAAATTGCACCACAGCACAACTGCCATCTAAAGCCTGACTCTTCTTACCTTCCTTGATGCAAAGTCATGAATTAAATCATCATATGAAATCTGCTCAGCAATTGTATGATTTATACTGATGATGGCCAGACCGGTAAGGCGTTCCTGTGACATAGTTGACCTCAGGTAGGATTTGATGAGCTTCAGCTTTGAAAAGCTCCTCTCTGCTTCAGCAACAGTGACTGGAAGAGTAAGACCAATTCTGAGAGCAGTCCACAAATTTGGATATATTTCAGAGAGCTCCCTTTCATGGATAAATGTCAGCAGTTCAAGCAAGGATATGGTCTTTGATGGCAAGTCAGGCAAGTTCTTCAGCTCCTGTGCAAGCTCTCTGCCATCCAAGTCAGATTGTCCCTTAAAGTGTAGTGTAGTACTAAGGTTCACACATTGTTCTGTCAGCTCCTCAAATGTGAGATTTTGGAAATGTGTCAGCACTCCAAACTTCTCTCCCACAATTTCCAACGTGGAAAATCTTTCCTGAATGGCTGATGTTGCAGCATCAACCACTGCATTGAAAAATGTCACCTCCAGCTTCTTCAAAGCATCAATCAAGGGCTCATCAGATGCTTCATAATATACATTTCACTATTTAACCAAACCCAGAAAAATAACATTACATATGTTAAAGTATGGGCCTTTATTCCCAATAATATTAATCTGGAAGCATTTTGCATTGTTTAGGTCTTTTATGGGAAGGTTTATGGAAAATGCAATAGATGGTTTTTTATTAATAAAAATATATTTATTGATCTTTTATTATTTATTTTATTTTATTTTTTATTTTTATTTATTTCTTTATTTATTTATTCTTATTTTTATCTTTATTTTTTTTGCAGGCGCTCATGCCGCCCCTCCACAAATGCCGCCCTGTGCGGCTGCCCATATTGCCCATATGAGGAACCGCCACTGTGTGCCCTAGATGAAGACAAAGGATTGGATGTTTTTATCAATTACGGCGTTATTCTCTCATCCTTAACTTGCCCGAAATGTGACAGTGAGTGCCTAATACGAAAAGATCAGAAGATATTTAGGTGAAATAACCAATATTAACCTGTTAGGTTAATTGAATGCCCGGTTAGGTCAACTGAAGGCCCGGTTAGGTCAACTGAAGGCCCGGTTAGGTCAACTGAAGGCCCGGTTAGGTCAACTGAAGGCCTGGTTAGGTTAATTGAATGCCAGATTAGGTCAACTGTACACCTTTGATAATTGATTAGGTTAAGTCGCGATATTTTCGTTAGTTTAAGTGAAAATGATGAGAACAAACTTTTCTGGTTAATTTTGAGGTGTTTTGTACGAAACTGCCATCCGTTTCCTGTGGAAATGCGTAGTTTTCGAGATGACGATATCTCGAAAACTACGCATTTCCACAGGAAACGGATGACAGATTCGTGCAAAACACCTCAAAATTGACCAGAAAAGTTTTGTTCTCATCATAAAAACAGACTGGGAGTAAAAACGAATAATTACCCATACCTTTTTTACGAGTTTTTATTTTTCCACAGTCTCCATCCTTTTCTACGGCTTACCTCCACCTCGAAACAAGGGCCTTTATTCCTTGCTGGTAAAAGTCCGCTGGGTTCCGCTGGAGCCACCTCTTAACCTCCTCAACAACCTCATCGTCACTCTGAAACTTTCTTCCACGAATAGCATCCTTCATTGGCCCAAACAAATGGAAATCTGAAGGTGCCAGATCCGGGCTGTATGGAGGGTGGGGTAACACAGTCAAGCGCATTTTTGTGATGGCCTCTCTTGTTTGCAAACTGTTGTGTGGTCTTGCGTTATCGTGCAAAAGAAGGACGTCTTCCAGTTTTCTCTCCGGTCGAACTCGCTTTATACGTCTCTGGAATCTTTGTAGGGTAGCAATATATGCCTCCGAGTTGATTGTTTGTCCTTTCTTCATAATGTCCACCAGAATCACCCCTTTCATGTCCCAGAGGATGGTGGCTATAACCTTTCCTGCAGAGGGAGCCATTTTGAACTTTTTCTTGCGTGGGTAGTCTGCTTGATGCCACTCCATGGATTGGCGTTTTGTTTCAGGTTCAAAGTGGTGTACCCAAGTCTCATCCCCAATCACAATTCATGAACGGAAGTCATCCCCTTCTGTCTCGTATCAAACCAACGACTCAGAAGCAATTTCTTTTCTTTGGGCTTTGTGATCTTGAGCCAGTTCGCGAGGAACAAATCGTGAACACACTTTTGAGTATATCAGTTGCTGAATTATCGTATTCACACTTCCTTCACTAATTCCTAGTTCCAGTGATAGCTCCTTGTATGTGACGCGCCGATTTGATCGAATGATGCTGTTAGCAGGTTGCACAGTGTGAGATGTCACAGCCGATGCCAGGCAACCGCTGCGTGGCTCATCATCGAGGCTGGCTCTCCCTCTCTCTGATGGTCTCACACGTTTAGACCAGCGTTCAACTGTGCTTCGATCAACAACAGCATCTCCGTAAACGTTTTGTAGACGTTTGTGAATATTTCCAACGGTTTCCTTCTCTGCGATTAAGAACTCAATAATAGTTCTCTGTTTACGACGCACATCACTGGCAGACGCCATTTTCGAAATTGCATTAACCATCGCTTTTATACAAGGGCGTTTAAAAGTGGTTTTATACAAGGAGGGGAGGTTCAAACTGGAAAAATCCTGTTATGTGAAGTGCAGAAAGTTCACACTTACAGCCCAAAAGACATTTCAGCCCCAAGGCCTATTATTTAGGTAAGAAAAAAGGGTGGGGCAAAATATACTGAGTGCCCCTAATAAATACAAAATTGCATATGACACTGGCACAGTTAGCCACCTGATTGACTACAAACAGCATACTGGCACTAGAAGGAACACCATTTATAAATCTAGGAGTTTTTAATAAACTCCTAAAAATATTATTATATGCAACATACAGTTTTCTCATATTATATCATACAACCTGTAGTCCAACCACAAATGAGCTGTATACACTCGGGTACAAAACGTTTTGAACAAGATCAACTTTACATCTAATGTACACATATGGAATTTTCTAATCAAAGTATTTCCCTGAGCATATAATTGTTTACATTGTCTCAGAACATCACAGTCATCTGAAAGACTATCAGTTAGTTATTAGTATGTGGCCAAGATACTTCGTCTGGGTCACTTCTGACAGCACCATACCATTCAATTGGAATTCAGGAAATTTTATATACTTCTAGGACTTGGTCCTTATAATCATAATATGACTTTTAGCAGGATTATATTTTATTGTTATTTTTTTTATTTTATTGGGTTCAGAATCCCAGCTGAGCCGTGAACGGCCAAGCTCTGAAGGGCCAGTTCAACCTACAGCCCAAGTTAAGCTAGACTAAAACTTAGGACTTGGAGGTCCTATTAGGTCCCACCTCAGGATTGCTGACTCGATGTGGGCCTACCTTAGGCCTCCGTTGAATAAAATTAAGATAAAAAAACAAAAGGGGTACTATTTATAGTCTTCTTTCTAAACCTTGCAACAACAACACAACCACTATCGCACGATGTAACAATCTTGTATCTAAACAACCAAACTGAATTGCAAGAGAGCTATCTATAAGACCACGCCCCGTAAATGCCACATTCAACAAACAAGCAGGAAGGACGCGCAGCGCCCCAAAAAAATGATGCCACAAGAGCCCAAAAATGCTAGCTCTAAATAAAGTGAATTTTTCACTAACCTTACAATTATGAGATGGATATATAGACACCTTAACTTAATATATACAAGCAATGCTGCATCAATCAGCTTAGTCATCATATCGCCTTGGGACAACAATGGCTCTTCCTCTTCTAGATTTTCTAACAGTCCCCACCGAAGAGGCATTGTTGTCATTACCTTCTGCAAATTTAGCCAAACCTTCTCCGTGAGGCTGTAATTCAAATGTTTCATCTTGACTATCCGTGTTTTTGCTGATTTCTAAAGCATAGAGTTTTTGTATAGGTCTCTTTAATTTTCCTCCTGAAGTCTTGACCAGTGCAGACCTAACTAAACTGTCTTTGCCAACAAACAACTCTTCAATTATGCCAAGCTTCCAGCATTGCCTTGGTCTTTCATTCCCAATCATTACCACTTCTCCCACCTTGATACAATTTGCATTGGAGCCCTTTACATTGCCTGATGGGTAATAATTGAGTTCTGGCAAGTATTCTATCTGCCACCTCTTCCATAACTGATCTTGTAGCTCTTCAAGGTACTTGAACCTTCTGGTTAACTTTTCTTGAATGCTCTGGATAGGCTGTAAGTCTTCTGGCAAACTGGGGCTTGATGTTAATCGTTTACCACAAAAAAAATTATTTGGTGTCAATGGCTCTGCATCAGTGGTGTAGTCCGGGGGTAACGCAAGGTAACGGCGTTACCCCACTGGTTTTATTTTACTTTATATTTTTTATATTTTTTGCTGTTTCTACTGAACATTTTTGTAATACATACGCTTTCTAACTATATTTCTTTCCTAACCCCTTCAATTTCAACGTGTTTTTGGGAATGTACATAAAATGTAAAAACGCTGTAGAATTTTATAGAAACACTATATAAAAAAAATTGTTGTTGCGTTACCCCACTGAAGAAATTACGACTACACCACTGCTCTGCATCCTGCATACTGTTATAAACAAAGGTGATAGGCCTACTGTTCACCACTGCTTCTACTTCACACAAAACAGTGCAGAATTCTTCTTTGCTCAAATGAGCATTAGCTAAAAGTTTCTTTAATGGACACTTTACACTTCTCAATAGCGTTTCCAAAAATCCTCCCCACCATGGTGCTCTCTCAACAATAAACTCCCACTGTACCCCATGGTGTGAAAAGTAGGATTGGAATTCCTCCTCTTTTAGCAAGGACCAAACTTCTTGGAGTTCCTTTGCAGCCTTTTTGAAGGTTTTTGCATTATCCGATATGATTTTATTTGGAAAACCCCTTCTGTTCACAAACCTTTTAAAGGCCAAAAGAAATACATCACTACTTAAGTTGCTTACCAACTCCTTAATACCAGATTCCTCAATACTTCATGCTGCATCAGGTACTACAAAGGACTGACTCATGAACTGTTGTAATTGAGAATGATTGGTCTGCCATTTTCTAAGCTCCATGCCAGCCTCCCTCATTATAGCTCTAGCCTCTCTGAATATCTGTTTAGCCATTTCTGTATTATCCACGGAACACAGCAAATCATCAACATAAAAATTTTTCCTTATGTGTTCAATAGTGTTAGGATAGACTTCAGAATATTTTTTAAAATGGTACTGCATAGTAGCTGCCAACAGAAATGGACTAGAGCTGAGGCCAAACAACACTGACTTCATTCTATATGCTTGAACCTTAGGTTCATTTTCCAACAAGTCTTTCGTATCCACCCACAGATACCTTACTGCAATTTAGGGTGTGTCAATTTGGGAGGTGAAAATTAATTTTTGCCAATTCCTTCACTGAGGGGTTTTAAAAATATGTTTTTGGATGTGAAGAATTCAAATCTGCTATTATTTTTGTGATTGCTCAACACTTAGCTTAGTAAATCTACGTTTGATTAAAAAGCACATAAATTGCTCTCGGAAAAGAACATTTATTAATTTTAGCTTCTCAAAATGTCAGGTAATGCTATAAAAATTTTAGTTTCTCTGCATAAAACATATCCTAGTAATCATAAAACATATCCTTGTAATCATAAAACAACATTAGAAAGTAATGACATCAGTAAAAAAAAATATTAAACAACAAGTTTCATCAAGTCTTGCTTTGATTCGTTCTTGGACATCAGCCGCCGACTTGCTTCTTGGCCTCTGATATAGCCCTCACGTTTCTCATGTGTATACACCCTGCCTGCTGCCTCTGTGACTTGTTTCACACACACCTCTCTATTGACTGAGCATGACAGGGCCACTGTGGAACTTGCATAGGCTTGTCAAAGAACTTCTTTACTTCCGCTGTAGTCAGTTTACATGTCAAAGGAGGTTCAAATACCCCGTCAGACCAGTCTGTCAGCTCCAACACGGAAGAAGCACTGGGGTTGATGGAAGGTGTCTTCCTGGGACGTACACAAAGATCTCTAAGTGTGTCATCATCTCCACCCTTCATGTCAACAATCTTTTGGACACCAGCTCTCCTCTCCTCACTGTCATCTGAGCACAAGAGTGTCTGGATTATCATTTCGCTGAATGCATGCCATGCTGAGCGCTTGATGGTTGGCAAAACAGCATCCACTACAGCCTTCTTTTGCAGCCTAACTAGCCGCAGCTGAAACAAGATGTGGCGTGGGCCTTCCACCCAAGAGTGTTTTACTTTGATGTTGAACCAACAGGGGTAGTACACACCAACAATGTATTCCACTATCAGTCTTAAGTTGTTGAGGGTTTTGCCTTTAAGGCCATGTTTTGAAACCCATATGCGACAAAGCCTGTTTGCTGTTGTCAACCACCTTGAATGGCTCACTGGACCAATTTCAAGAAGGGCCAGATCTGTGGGAAGTTCTCCTGTCCTTATGGCCTGTGTGATCCTATACCCGTACGCTTGATCAGTAGAGAGATCCTTTACGACATTGTCACTCAGTGAAGTAAGAGGCTCTCCAATTGAGAGTTTGGTGAATGAAGGATCAATTTCAAGTTCGGTTGCAGTGTCTAGCATCTTGCCAATGTTACCTGTCCACTTGTTGTTAGACAAGGTCCCTCCCAGCCAGTGTTAACATTTGTAGAATCACCTCCAATGGCCTGCAGGCTTTTATCAATGCCCTTCTTCTTCATGAAATCTACAAGATTATCAGCAATAACTTCAGCAGGTTTTTTTCTCGTTGAGCCTTTCTCAGGAGTGAAGTGGTAGAGATATCTTCCACCTGGCTCACTGCACACAGAATAATGCTCTTCTTTGATGATGCTGGGGAACAGACGATCTAAATTGTCTGCTTTCAGCATAACTTTAATTGTATCTTGACGGCCGTCAAAGAAGATGCAGTCAATTTCACCCTTCTTACAAAGATCATCAAATTCCTGATCCAGAGATCTCATAACTTTTTCTTGGGCCCTCTTGACTTTATTGTGATCAACTACAAGTCTCTTGTCTTCTTCAGTGATCAAGCCAGCATCCATAAAGGCAGCAGTGGTGATGGCAGCTGTGACACGCAGGCCACGGTCAGAGTGCCGATCGGCTCCCGGGGCCGGACCTATTCTCAGCGTGCTATTTTTTCAATTACAGGGAGCAATTGCGTGCTCCCCGAACTACTCTTACTCTCTGGCGACATTAAGACTAATCCAGGCCCCACTACAACTTACACATGTCACCATACACAAAGACATAGACACAATAGCACCATGAGACACATAGAGAAGTATAATATTAACATATTACAGTACAACGTAGATGGCCTCACAAACAAAATCATGCAGCTTAGGGAATTCGTACACAAACAAAACATTCACATAGCACTTATACAAGAAACAAAACTAAAACGCACACACAAAACACCCACCATCCCTGACTTCACGGCGATCCGTCAAGATCGTACTGGGGGTAACGGGGGTGGACTCATCAGTGGCGGTTCCTCATATGGGCAATATGGGCAGCCGCACAGGGCGGCATTTGTGGAGGGGCGGCATGAGCGCCTGCAAAAAAAATAAAAATAAAAATAAGAATAAATAAATAAAGAAATAAATAAAAATAAAAAATAAAATAAAATAAATAATAAAAGATCAATAAATATATTTTTATTAATAAAAAACCATCTATTGCATTTTCCATAAACCTCCCCATAAAAGACCTAAACAATGCAAAATGCTTCCAGATTAATATTATTGGGAATAAAGGCCCATACTTTAACATATGTAATGTTATTTTTCTGGGTTTGGTTAAATAGTGAAATGTATATTATTTATTACAGAACGAATCTTCACACTAAGCCACTAAGGTCTGTCAAATAACCGCAAATGGATAAGAAGAGGTCAAAGCTATCAGGTGCTCAGTTTAGAAAAAAGAGGAAAGAAGAAGAGGAGAAACGAGCAAAAGATAAAGTTATAGAGCTATGTCATCTACTCTTCACTGCTATATTGCACTGCTATTTTGTGATATAGCTTTCTGAGTCATTTGAAGTGTACTATTATGTATATAATTAGCCATTAACCAAGGAGGTTGTATTATTCATTTGTTTCCTATTCTAAAAGTTTAATAAATTGTGCTTAATAACATGTTAAATTAATTGTACTAGCCTATTCATGCATTGGTCTGTTATGTTCTATTTTACTATTTGCAGGGGCACTTTTGAAATATTTTGGAACACCCTCTGCCACTAGCCAGGATGAGAAGCCGTCTACTTCTGCCATTATTGAGGCTGAGGAGCCATCTACCTCCTCAGCCTCACATATGTCTCCACAAATGCAGTCTGATCCTGAGGATGAAGACCCATTTGCTTCTACTTCTCCCCGGCAGGACTCTTCAGGTGAGTTTGTGTGCACATATGTCTGTGAGTGTGTGCGTGTGTGTGTATGTGTATGTGTATGCATCCCTGCAAAGCATTTTGCAAACAGTTATAAATTATAATGTTATTATCACTGGGTCTGGGTTACTGGGTATGTGTGGTGTTTCACCACCATAATTCCATAACACCACCACCATAACAAAGTGCTGTGAATAATGTGTTATCTAACTTAGGTGTGTATACTAATGAGTAATGCTCTTGTTCTTTCTATTAGAAATGCCTGGAGCAGAATCGCCTCCTGAGGATGAGTCTCTGTCCACCGACCCTGCTAACTGGCCTTCAGTTCTGACTGAGAGAATTCGGACACAACTGGTTTCCAGGGGACCAAGTCAAGTACCATCTGACTTTGTATTCCCTAGAAACGACAGTGACGGAAGAAGTTTCCACCATCAATACTTCAGGAAGTCATTGGTTAGTGGGGAAAATATAACCAGAAGTTGGTTGGTCTATTCCTTAAAAAACAACAGCCTTTTCTGTTTCTGTTGTACATTATTTTCCAAGAGGAAAATAAATTTAACAAGTTTGGGACTCTCGGACTGGAAGCATGCAAGCTCATTGCTCACATCACATGACAACAGTTCAGAACACCTAAATTCTATGAAAATCTGGAAAGAACTGGCAGTGAGGATGAGAAAGGGGGAGACCATTGACAAGCAGGAGATGGCACTTCTGGAGGCTGAGAAGTTGAGATGGAGAGCGGTGCTGACACGTCTCACTGCTATTGTGCATTCTCTGGCAGTTAGGAATTTGGCACTAAGGGGACATACAGAAAAATTGTTCTCACCATCAAATGGCAATTTTCTGAAAGAAGTTGAACTGATGGCACAATTTGATCCTATAATGCAAGAGCACATTAACCGTGTCCAAAAAGGGACCTCCAGTCACACCAGCTACCTCGGCCACCACATACAAAACGAACTCATTGATTTGTCGAGCAGCAAGACCATTTCAGCAATGGTGAGCGACATCAAACAATCAAAGTTTTTTTCAATAATTCTAGATTGCACTCCAGATATCAGCCACACTGAACAGTTGTCAGTTGTGATTCGGGTTGTGTCACTGGAGGGGAAGCCCCATATAAAGGAACATTTCATGGGGTTTTTGGAGGCAGAGGAGTCCACTGGTCAACATTTGGCATCTCTGATTCTGAAGAGACTGGAGGAGCTAAAAGTTCCTTTCATGGACTGTAGAGGACAATCATACGACAACGGGGCCAACATGAGGGGAAAAAACAAGGGTGTTCAATCCAGGCTCCTAGAAATTAATCCCAGAGCTCTGTTTGTTCCATGTGGGGCTCATTCTCTGAATTTGCTTGTGGCCGATGCTGCTAAGGGATCTATTGATGCCACAAGTTACTTTGGCATCTTGCAGAAGCTTTACAACTTGTTTTCAGCCTCCACACAACGATGGGCCATTTTGAAAAAACATGTGAACATCACATTGAAGATGTGGTCTGATACAAGGTGGGAAAGCAAGATCAAGAGTGTGGAGCCCCTGAGATATCAGGCAGCTGCAGTGAGAGATGCACTGATCGAGGTGAGGGACCACACCAAAGACTCTGTAATAAAGGTCGAGCTCAATCTCTGTCAGAGGAGGTTGGGTCATACCGCTTCGCCATTTGTTCAGTGGTGTGGCATGACCTGTTGTGCCAAATTCAGCATGTGAGCAAGCAGATGCAGTCTCCTAGCATGCACGTTGATGTTGCAGTAAATCTCCTAAAAAAAACAGAGAGAGATCTCCGCAATTACAGGGCAACAGGTTTTGTGGCTGCACAAATGGCAGCCACAGATATCTGTGAACAAATGAATGTGGAGGCTGTGTTAAAACAAAAACGGCTGAGGTCCACAAAGCGGCACTTCTCCTATGAAGCATCTGATGAGCCCTTGATTGATGCTTTGAAGAAGCTGGAGGTGACATTTTTCAATGCAGTGGTTGATGCTGCAACATCAGCCATTCAGGAAAGATTTTCCACGTTGGAAATTGTGGGAGAGAAGTTTGGAGTGCTGACACATTTCCAAAATCTCACATTTGAGGAGCTGACAGAACAATGTGTGAACCTTAGTACTACACTACACTTTAAGGGACAATCTGACTTGGATGGCAGAGAGCTTGCACAGGAGCTGAAGAACTTGCCTGACTTGCCATCAAAGACCATATCCTTGCTTGAACTGCTGACATTTATCCATGAAAGGGAGCTCTCTGAAATATATCCAAATTTGTGGACTGCTCTCAGAATTGGTCTTACTCTTCCAGTCACTGTTGCTGAAGCAGAGAGGAGCTTTTCAAAGCTGAAGCTCATCAAATCCTACCTGAGGTCAACTATGTCACAGGAACGCCTTACCGGTCTGGCCATCATCAGTATAAATCATACAATTGCTGAGCAGATTTCATATGATGATTTAATTCATGACTTTGCATCAAGGAAGGTAAGAAGAGTCAGGCTTTAGATGGCAGTTGTGCTGTGGTGCAATTTATTTTGTTTCTTGTTCAAAGTGTAGCATAATAATTACCCTCTCTTAAGTGTCTTATTCTATTTATGTGATAGAGCATTTGTACAATTTAGAAATTTGATTCTCTAGTTTATTTATGGCAGTTGTGCAATTTAATTTGTATTTTTCCTGTTCATAGTATCATAATTACATTCTCTTAAGTGAGTTATTCTATTTACGTGATGAAGGATTTGTAAAATTCAGAAATTTGAGTCTTTGTTTTGGTTCTGAAGTTCCAACAATTAGTCCAATAAAAAGTTATTTTGTGAAAGAGTTATGTCTGTCCTTTATTTTGGGGGGATTCGAATGTGTGTGTGTTGGCGAACAGGGGGGGGGGGCGCTGAAGGTGAGGTTCGCCCAGGGCGTCATGTAAGCTAGGACCGCCACTGGGACTCATCACTTACATACGTAAAAGCATTAGCTACATTGATGCTACCCAAAACATTACAAACACAATCCAAGCAGATAACACGATAGAAATACAAGCAGTTAACATTAAAACACGCGCAAAACACAACACCACACTAATCAACATTTACATCCCACCAGATAGTTCACCTCAGGTGCCAGCCAATTACAATCCACAGTTACACAATCTTGCCTCTCTCACTAATGTCATCTTAGGAGGAGACTTCAACGCCAAAGACACTAGTTGGTACCTGCACAACCAAAACAACACCAGAGGCGCCAACATAGCCACACAACTAAACAGCCTCTTCATTCTTAACAATACAGAAGAACATACACACATACCACATCAAGCAGGATACTGAAACTCCTCCCCAGACATAACGTTCTGTTCCCCCTCACTAGCAACACATACACAATGGAGAACAGAAAAAACAACTGTCATCATACCACCTGTCCATCATCATTACAACACATTCTACACTCTGCCCCAACAGCCTTAGGCCAGGCCCGGATCTAGAAGAATGGGGGCCTGTGGCTAATTTTTTTTTTGGGGGCCCCCTTGGCTACAATTTTTATTGTATAAGGATTATAAGCTTTGTTTACGAGGAAAATTAAAGGTTTTCAGAACAAACATATTACTTTACTTTATTTAGTTAGTTTTCAGAACAAACATATTACTTTACTTTATTTATTTAGTTTTCAGAACAAACATATTACTTTACAAATATTTTACTTTATTTTACATATTATATTTTCCTGAATTAATAATTTTATACACACCTACCTACTGATTATGAGCTGGCAACCGATTGAACCGACGAGCCTTTTTTTGTGCAAATTCATTAATAATATTTCGAAAATCGACTTCTTTGGCCAGAGCATGTTCAACACAGAGAGTTGCCAGTGACTGTAATCGCTTTTGCTTCATTGTTGAACGTGTGCAACATTTTAGTCGCTTTAACTTAGAAAAACTCCGTTCGCCGGTACAATTGGTCACCATCAATGACAAGTACATTCTGTATGCATTTAAGACATTGGGGAAAACTTCTCCAAATTTGGAGGCCCCCCTCAAATGCGGGGCCCGTGGCTGCAGCCCACATAGCCCACCCCTAGATCCGGGTCTGCCTTAGGCACACTTACAGAAATTACAAGAAAGCTGATTGGGAACAGTTCAAAACACAGACTGAGGAACAATTCACCACATTAAACAGCACACCCATCATAAACATCAATACAACACTCAAGACATTTAATCAGATTATCAATAATGCAAACAAATACATACCCAAGGGCAACATTAGGAAATGCAACCCAAATTACACTAGAGAAATAGCCCACCTCATAAGGCAACGTAACAACCTCAAATATAACACACAAACACCACACACAGAAGCCATAAAACAGCAGATACAACAGCTCAACACAGAAATAAACAACAAACTCAAAGAAAAACAAACAGAAACATTCAGGGAATTCATAACAACACTAAACCACTCCACAGATACATCCAGGCTATACAAGACTATAAACAGCATTAACCACTCTAACAGCGGCATTCACACCTCACACGCGGCTATCTGTCGCAGCCAAAATAATATCCCAACATACACACAACAAGGTAACATTCTAGTTAATCACTACGCAAAGATAAGTCACTTAAACAGAACCAACAACCAGAAACACGCAGACAGACAAACAGCCAGACACAAGAAAACCTACAGACTCGACACGACCATTACACACTTCAATGCAGACCAGACCACCAAGATCATCAAAAACATTAAGAATTCGAAGGCTACTGGACCAGACAACATATCTAACATACACCTTAAACACTTGGGCCCACAAGGAATACTAGCTCTCACAAATATCAGCACATATTCATACCAACACTGTATTATTCCTGACATATGGAAACAAGGTAAAATTATTACACTACTCAAACCAAACAAAAATCCAACAGAACCAGCTTCCTATAGACCCATTACTTTACTATGCCCACCTTCCAAAGTAACAGAAAGACTAATCTTACAAATCACCAACCCACACATTCCACTATCGCCTACTCAACATGGATTCAGACCTCACCACTCAACCACGACATTACTCACTAACCTCACGCAGCACATCATGGATGGCATCAACTCCAGACGACCAGCTCAACGTACACTATTAGCAACAATAGACATTAGTAAAGCATTTGATGCTATCCCACGCTTCCCTCTCATAAACAAAATACTCAACACAAACATGCACAATAACACCAAAAGGTGGCTGAGCAACTATCTCTCAGGAAAATACTCACATGTCACATTTAATGGCAAGTCATCCAAAAACAAGCTTTTTCCGAACGGGGTCCCTCAAGGCTCTGTTCTCTCACCAACACTCTTCAACTTATACATGCATGACATTCCAACACCCATAGATAACAAGCTTACCTTATCATCATATGCAGATGATATCACTCTAACATCCACCCACAACAACATCGACACCGCTACAAATAACCTACAAACATACATAAACAGTATACAAGACTGGCTCACACACAATAGACTCAAAGTAGCGCCCACAAAATCAACCATCACCTTGCTTACAAGCAACACAAAAGAACACCACGTAATTCCACAGCTTACACTAAGCAACATCAACATTCCACACACTCACAGAACCAAAATACTTGGTGTCACATACAACACATCATTATCTTTTGCAAAGCACATTCGGGACATTAAAACCAAATGTACGTCAAGACTTAACACGCTTAGGGTACTAACAGGCACAAACTTTGGACACCAGCAGGAAACAACATCACTCATATACAAACAATATATTCGCTCAGTTATGGACTATGCTAGCCCATGCTGGGCACCCATTATCTCAAACACATAAACACCTTACAAACAATACAAAACAACGCACTTCGTATCATTACAGGATGCACTCAAACAACACCAATAGAACACCTGCACACAGAAACAAAAATACTAAAAGTTAGGGAACATTTAGATATGAGGGGAACACAATTCATGGCAGCAGCGACAACTAACCCACAACACCCTTGCCACTACATGTACATTGTACAATCATGCACCAACACCTCGCACCATTAAAGTAACACCAGAGAGACATTATAACCAAATACTCCATTCCATACCACGCCCCACAGACATCACACAGTACAGAAAACACTTATACACACACCTAACTCACAAAGCACTGACACGACTCGGTCCGAATGCGGTCCTAGGTGCGAAGCCGCCACCCATTAGCAGGTCAGAGATCAGCCTGAGCAGATCGGATCGAGTTAACTTAGCACGATTCAGATGTGGACATCACCCCAACTTACGGACATATAAACACAGACTAGACAACTCCATAGACGACACCTGCCACCTGTGCCAGGACACACCACAAACAATTGAACACATTATGACAGACTGTACCGCTCTAGCACAACAACGAACACAACACAACATCACTAGTGCGCTGAACCTCTGGTCCACTCCGGAGAGGGCGATCGGTTACCTGCGTGCCGCCGGCTTGCTCGATCAGGGTGGGCTGATCGGCTAAACAACAACAACATTATGTATTTCTAATGTGTTGTACTCTGGCTTTTTATTGGAAGTTGAAGACGTGCTTGGTATTTCTAATGTCACTTCATAACTTCCATCCTTTCCATCTTGAGCATCAGCTATTTGTTCTTCATTTTCATCATCAGAGAAAATTATTTCATTTGATGGCATTGAAACATCCTGCTTACTTGTCTGCTTATATTCAGCAAGCCTTCTTCTTTCGTCTTCTTGCCGCTTCTGCTTTTTGACTTGTCTGTTTTGCTCAGGTTGATCTGGCAAGCCAATCTGATGTGGTCCAATAGAACCAGACTTGTCTCTCTGACCTTTAATGAAAGCAAGTTCCTTCACAGGGATCTTCATCTCCCTAGGGCATGTACAGTTAATGTGAGTTTCGTTTTTGCAACCAGCATCTGCAAGGCAGCCAAATTCAGAGCAGAGAACAATTTTACACTTGCAACTGAGGATGTCAAAAAGCTTGTCAAGTTTTGCAATGAAAGCCTCTTTGACATGTAGCTTTCCTCTCCCAAGAGATATGTTTTTGGCCTGCTCCCAGCTCTCTTGGATCTTGTTTAAGATTGTGACTCGTGAATTTACAACGGGGCTACAAAAGAACTGTTTGCTCGTTCCCACTTTTCAAGCACTTTAGGGTAAATGTCCTTTGCAAGACTGGCTGCTGGGTAGTTTCTCACATCCTCACCACTTTGTTCTCTTAGCAGTAGCCCATATTTCAGAACGTCTCGCAGAGTTGGGAGTTCAGAGGGCAACAACTCTCTACCAGTTCCAATTAGGTTGCTCATATGTGTGAATGTCCCCAGTCTTGTCCTCCTTTTAGAAGCCATTGTAGGTCAATTCCCACTGGTTAGGATGGTAGCACTGACGGACAAGTAATCTTCAGCACACTGATGAATATGTTTCAACCTGTGAAATAAGCAAAAACAGCAGTGCATTATATATAGAGCAGTGGTGGGCACAGCTAACCGAAAAGTTAGCTTCGATAACCGCTGAACCGCTAACTCAAAACTTAACTTCGATAACGCTAAACCGATAAACCGATAAAAAATTTAGCGGAAGCTAACGATAACCGCTAACTTTTATTATATGAATTTAGCTTCGGTTTGGTTTTTGGCTCTAAAACCCTTAGAGAGCTGAAATTTTAATATGTTGCAGCTTAGACATAGAGCTTTCCAATAATTAAACATTAGTTTACATTCAACATACAGTTTATTTACAGTACAAAAAGTATTAAACGAATCAAAAATATTAAGAAATAAAAATACACATAAAAATAACTTTAATAATCTAATAATGGAGTAGTCCTCCAGGTGGGGCCACGGGTTCTGAGACTCCTGGTTGGGCTGGTCCTGGCGGACCTGGCCATCAACAGGCCCAACATCCTCAGGCGGAACCAATACGTCTTCACTTTCCATTGCAAAAACTTGTAGACTCGGTAAACTGACGAAAATATGCTTATGATAACGTACGCTGTCGCTGACACTGTAAGACTGTAACGTCGTAAGTGACCTGAACTGCAGAATTACACAACGCTGCTCAGCTGCTGCTGCGTCGACCAATCACGTCTTGTGTTTACACGTAGTCAGCCAATAGCGTGCCAGACTGACTGTTGCAGACACGCTCAGAACAGACTGGAACAAACATGTATGATTTTAGGGTTAGCGGACTTAAAGTTAGCGGAACTAAATTTAGCGGAAGCTAATTGGCCCGCTAACTGTTCTCAAAGTTAACGGAAACGCTAATCCGCTAACGGAAAAGTTAGCTTCGCTAATTAGCGGTTAGCGGGTTAGCGGAACCGTGCCCACCACTGATATACAGCATATATAATTATTAATATAATAATTATTATATAATTCCGCAAAAAAGTCAAAAAAGTCACTATTTTTATATAGCTTCTTACCAAGCAAAACTAAATTATATTAAATTAACAAAAATATCTTTAGAATTCCTAAGTCATGCTGCAACTTTTTAGCACCCCTCATATTTGGAATTTGAAAGTTGAAAAATTCGACACACCCTATTACTGCATCTCTGTCCTCTGGTTTTAACTTTATCCGTAAAAAGGTTTGCTTCACATCTGCAGTCAATGCCACTCTACCAAACCTGAATCTCAGTAACAAGGAAAATAAATCTGCATTTAAATTTGGCCCAGCATCCAAACAGTCGTTCAAGGACACACCACCTTTGTCCTTGGCTGAGCCATCAAAAACTAACCTCAGTTTGGTGGTAGTTTTGTCTCGCCGTACCACTGCATGGTGTGGCAGATAATTTTCCTCCTGGCTCACCAGCTCACCTTGCACCCTTTCAGCATAGCCCTCCCTTACATAACTTAGGATGGTCTCATTGTATTCAATTAACAACTCCTCATTTTTTATTAGCCTGTACAATGAAGTCTCCAACCTCCTATTAGCTAGCTGAAGGTTTGAACTGGGTTTGCAAGAATCCTTCTGAGGGAGGCCAACTTCATAGCAACCATCTCTAAACCCAATCCCTTTTTCAAATTGCTCTAAAACATAACTGTTCACTGGACTCGCCTGCTTCTCCTGTTTGTCTTTTATGCCAATGGATTCAAGTTTCCAAAAGGCTTTCAAATGCCTTTCCAAACCATGGCTGCTCTCCTCAATCTTAACAAAAAGAGCTTTAACCTCCATTTCATTGCAATGGCTACCATGTAGCATCCAGCCGAGCTTACTTTCAAAAGCTACTGGACCTCGAGATGTGCGGACAATATTACTAGTGATGAAGTCCCAATAATAGTCAGCTCCAATCAAAAGACTAATATCTTCTGTTCCTTCAAACTTATTATTGCCCAAATTAATTCCTTTAACTCGCAATTTTTGGACACATGCCATAACTAAACAAGTAGTGACTGGAGCACAAAGTTCCTCAATCTCTACAGCTTGGACCTTGATAATGGGACCTTGTGGTAACAACCCCTTAACCAGAACTTCTACCTTCTTAACTTTGGTTTGGTTTTGAACGGAACCCCCAAACCCAGAAATTCTTAAATTTTCCCTCTAAGTTCTTTAAACTTCAATTTTCTGGAAATTCTGGTCTTAATAAAGCTACACTGGCTACCACTATCAAACAACACTCTTACAGTAGCTTCTCCATCATTCCCAATTAATAATGCTACAGCTATTTGCAATAATCCCCCTTTACTTTTACTTCCTTTCATAGTAGTGGCATGTGCCACTGATGTCTCAACTTCAGGGGTAGGCCTACTAGGAGTGTTTTCACACAATAATGGCTGATGCCGGCCATGGCATTTTTTGCACAAAATTTTAAACTTACAAAACCTTGCTCTGTGACCTTTCAAAAAACATTTAAAACATGCTGTGGACTTAGTTACTGTGATAGCGTGGGGTAGACACCCCAGTTAGGTTACTTCGGTTCTAGCAAACAATCAAAAGCACTTACCGGTGCGTTGAATTAGGTATTCCTTGAAGCCTACCGTTTTATTCCTGTGTCCCACAACAGCCTACCTAACTCTCTCTTACATTACCAATTTAGAAGCTATAGACATTACCCCTAACTATACTTAAGTACGAACAACTTCCTACCCGATTTGTCACCTTAGATTCATCACCTAATTTTACTCAGCACCAAAGATTAGGTCAGATAGGAAAAAACATGTCTAGGCCAGACCAAAGCAATACGAACAGCCCGTTGGTTCGTTTATGGCTTCGTCTTGCCATTCAGCTTAGATTTAGTGATATTTACTCTTTAGTGACTTTTAGACTATATACATATATATACATACACGTCACCTCACTCCTCCCCTACAAGTTTAGTCTGTCAGGGGGATGAGGGACCCTAGACGACCTGCGGAGCGGGGTTGATGTAGTAGGATCAGGTGCAACCTGTATAGGCGGGCAAGTTGAACCATTTTCCGGAGGATCAGTTCTCTCTTCCGGAAGACTCTGGTCCTTCTGCACTTCCCGTTCCCATATCTGGTCCTGATGGCGTTTAATAGAACGACCATCTTCTAGTTGGCACTTGAAGGAAACAGGGCCCGTTCTCTCCTGCACAGTTGCAGGAACCCATTTTGGTCCAGCCCCATAGTTGCGAATCACAACTGGATCATTAGGTTTCGCTTCTAGAACTCTCCCTCTTTTAGTGTCGTGGTACAACTTCTGTTTTTCCTGATGGCGTAAAACTCGTTGTTGTAACATTTCGTTTGGACGTAACAAATCAAAAACTGAACGAATTCCCCGGCCAATCAGAAGTTTAGAGGGAGACACCCCTGTCGTGGTGTGTGGTGTTATTCGATATTTAAACAAAAATTTATCCAACACCACTTGCATTTCCTCCCCACGAGAATGACGCAAGGCCGACTTGAAAGTACGGACCATGTTTTCCGCGAGACCGTTAGTAGACGGGTGGAAAACACTAGACCGGACATGTCTAATGCCATTTAGGTGGACGAAGGAACGAAATTCCTCACTGGTAAAACAAGTACCATTGTCGGAAACCAGGACTACGGGTAAACCCCATCGAGCGAAAACTGAACGGAGTAAGCGAATAGTAACACCCGAAGTCGTGGAAGTGGTTGGAAAAATTTCTACCCACTTAGAGTAGGCGTCCACAATGACTAGGAAATAAGTATTATTTATAGGACCTGCATAGTCAACATGGATCCTATGCCACGGTATAGTAGGCCATTCCCAAGGATGAAGTGGACTTTTCCTTGGGAGATCTCTGTTCTCTAGGCAGCTTTGACAGGAACGAACCAATGATTCGAGTTCTCCATCTAAACCAGGCCACCAGAAATAAGCTCTCGCCAGCTCTTTCATTTTTGTTGCGCCCATGTGTTCAGCGTGAAGTTCCTTCACTAAATTCGACCTGCCTTTATTTGGAATAATCACTCTGTGGCCCCATAAGAGACAGCCATTTTGAATAGAGAGGCCAGACTGACGCTGAATAAAAGGCTGTAATTCACTCTCAACCTTAGTAGGCCAACCAACTGAGCAGAAATGGATGACCCTAGACAGAATAGGGTCTGATTTTGTCCACTGCTCTATTTGTACTGCAGATACTGGAGTGGATTCCAAAAACTCCACCAAGTGAACCCATTCTGTAGGTATAGGTACACAATCATTTGGATTTTCTAAGGGCAACCTACTTAGCGCATCAGCCGTACCTAGAAGTTTACCTGACCGATGTACTAAGTCAAATTTATAGGCTTGTAGAATCAGTGCCCATCGTTGAATCCTACCTGAGGCCATAACTGGAATATTTTTATTAGGTGAAAATAAACCTAAGAGAGGCTTATGGTCAGTAATTAGTTTAAATTCATGACCCCATAGATAGAAATGAAATTTTTTTACTGCAAATACTAAGGCTAATGCTTCACGTTCCACTTGTGCATATCGTCTTTCCGTCTCAGTTAGTGTTCTAGAAGCAAAACAGATAGGCCTATCTACACCATCAATGTGGTGAGATAACACTGCCCCAATTCCATAAGAACTGCTGACTGCTGAAACTACGAGAGGAAGTTTAGGATCATAATGCACTAGGAGAGTGGACTTTAGTAGTACGTCCTTGGAAGCCTCAAATGCTTCCTTTTGAGTTTTCTCCCATCTCCACTGTTCCCCAGATCGTAATAGCTTATTTAGGGGTTCAAGGAAAGTCGATGCATTAGGCAAAAATTTCCTATAAAAGTTTAGGAGACCTAAATAAGCTTGTAACTGTGTGATGTTTTGTGGAGGTGGTGCCTTTTCTATTGCTTCTAGTTTATCCACCGTTGGATGAATGCCTGAGGCATCTATGCGGAACCCTAAATATGAAACCTCGTTAGTGACCCATGAACACTTTTCTCTCTTTAGCTTAAGTCCAGCATCCCGGAGTCTTTTTAGAACCGTGGTTAATCTAGTTAGGTGTTCTTTTTTAGTCGAACCTGAAATGAGGACATCATCTAGAAAGCAAAGTACCCCTGGAATGTGACCTAGAACTTGGTCCATTGTCCTCTGAAAAATACCTGGAGCCGATGCTATTCCATAGCATAGCCTATTGTACTTATATAGGCCTCGGTGCGTATTTATGATAGTTAATTCTTTAGAGTTTTCATCTAAACTTAGTTGAGCATAGGCTTGGGACATATCGAGTTTTGTGAAATATTTACCCCCAGCAAGAGAGCTAAATAATTCATCAGGCTTGGGTATAGGATAGCAATCTAGAAGGACGGCTCTATTTGCTGTTAAACGGTAATCCCCGCATAACCGCACGGACTTGTCCGGTTTTAGTACAGGAACTACTGGGGCAGCCCACTTAGCGTGTGTGACTGGTTCAATAATTTTATCTTTTAGCAGCCTGTCAATTTCTAAATCTACCTTCTCCCGCAGTGCATGCGCAATTGAACGAGCCTTACAAAATTTCGGAGTTACATTAGGATCTACTTCTATGCAGACCTGATGGCCTTTTAGGTTGCCTACTTCAGGCCCAAAAATAGAAGAAAACTCCCTTAACAATGAGTCTATGTCAGATGGATATGAGAGTGTATGCACATCTGCCTGACCCCTTGGCAAGATTTTGTCAATTGGCATTTCCAAAGCATCAATCCAATCACGGCCTAGTAGAGTAGGCCCTTGCTCATCCACCACTAAAAGGGTTAAGGGATGAGACAAAGTTTTCTGGTTAAGTGTAACTGTGACGTATGCTTCTCCACAAATAGGCATTTTTATGTCCCCGTACTTCTTCAAAATCGTTTTAGATGCATGTAGTTTAGGTGTGTTTTTGAAAATCTTATCAAAAACTACCTTGGACATGACCGTCCGGGCAGCACCCGTATCCAATTCTAGAGGAACTGTAATTCCATTTAGGCCTACCTCTACAATATATGGGCCTGTATTTTCCCCACTTTGCTGCTCATAGAATAGGTACTCCACTCCAATGTTCGAAGTATTTCCCTTTTGAGGATTTATACTAGAAATGTTAAAATTAGAATTTTCACCCTTTGTTTTCTTTGAAAAACACACTTTAGCTATGTGGCCTATTTTACTACAGTTTCGGCAAACTGCTTCTTTAAAAGGGCAATCTTTCTTCCAATGGTGTTTTCCACACCCTGTACATGGCTTGGAAGGCTTAGTAGAATTAGTAGGCTTAGTCGTATTCGCCTCATACCTTTTATTTGCCTGTCTAGTAGGCTCGTTAGGTCTGCCAGGCCTAGAAGATTTAAAGCTATTTACGTGTTGGGCTTTACTACTATGATTTCCAAAAGCTCTAACATCTTTAGCAGCTGCTTCTCTAGCCGTAGCTATTTCTACAGCCTGACTAAAAGTTAGGTCCTGTATGGCTAATAGGGCTCTCTGGGTAGACTCCTCTTTGAGACCCATTACAAACCTATCTCTTAGCATTTCATCTAATTTGTCCCCAAATTTACACGTACGGCTATGGCTTTTTATTCCTGCAACAAACTCTGCAATGCTTTCATTTCCCGTCTGATGCCTTGAATAAAATTTGAAACGTTCATAGATGAGAACTACTCGGGGTTTGTAGTGATCGGTTAGGGCCTGTACCAATTCATTATAGGTGCAAGTTTCCGGTGCTTTAGGAGAAACTAGGTCTATAACTAAACCAAACGTTTTAGGGCCTATTATAGTTAAAAAGGTAGGTACTTTCTTAGCATCCGGAATGGAATTTGCCTCGAAAAACAACCTCACCCTAGTGGCATAAGCTTCGAAGTCCTCCCCATTGTCTTCGTAGGGGCTTATATGGCCAATCACCGACATGCTAGAGCAAAACCGAATTAGGCCAACTCACGTGAAGTAGGTTAGGTTAGGTTTAAATTTGGTCTAGTTACTGAATAGTGAATTTTATTAGAGTTAGGGCTGAATAGTGAATTGTATTAGAGTTAGGGCTGAGTAGGAATTAGTTTTAGAGTTAGGGCTGAGTAGGAATTAGTTTTAGAGTTAGGGCTGAGTAGGAATTAGTTTTAGAATTAGGGCGGCGGGATCTACGCTATAGTACGGTAGCTTCCCCACACAAACAAACCAAATCGGACGACCCACTAGTCTACATCCAATTTTCCAAACAACCACTTGAACACAATAAGCCAAATTAACCCAATAAGCCAAATTAACCCAATGAGCCAAATTTAACCCAATGAACAAAATTTAACCAAATGAGCCAAATCCCATCCTCGTCACCAAATGTGATAGCGTGGGGTAGACACCCCAGTTAGGTTACTTAGGTTCTAGCAAACAATCAAAAGCACTTACCGGTGCGTTGAATTAGGTATTCCTTGAAGCCTACCGTTTTATTCCTGTGTCCCACAACAGCCTACCTAACTCTCTCTTACATTACCAATTTAGAAGCTATAGACATTACCCCTAACTATACTTAAGTACGAACAACTTCCTACCCGATTTGTCACCTTAGATTCATCACCTAATTTTACTCAGCACCAAAGATTAGGTCAGATAGGAAAAAACATGTCTAGGCCAGACCAAAGCAATACGAACAGCCCGTTGGTTCGTTTATGGCTTCGTCTTGCCATTCAGCTTAGATTTAGTGATATTTACTCTTTAGTGACTTTTAGACTATATACATATATATACATACACGTCACCTCAGTTACCCTGTCCTTTCTCTCCTCAAAAGGTAAAGCCTCAGCCACCTCACATTTATATGACTTGTGGTTGCCTTCGCAAAATATGCATACCTTGATTCCCTTTAATTTATTCTCAGAGGATGCATGTAGAGCTGACACTGAACCTGGGCTATCCTTTTTGTAGAAACTTTGGTGCTGTGCCTGCCTTTGTCCCCTTGTTTAACATCCCACTGTGCAAACTCAATTCCCTCTCGTCTTGCTAATTCTGTGCTTAAAAGACTTAACATCTGCTGAAGGGGGATGTACACATGTTCTGTAGAGTGTCCCCTAATTAATTCAAAATTGAGCTAGGCAATTTAGACCCCAGTATAGTGACCAACATTATACCATACCTTTCCATTCCTACACCCAAGTTGTCGAGGGACCTAGTTCTAACTTCAAATTCATCATATAACTTCCGTAACTTCTTGACACTAGTGGGATTATTAACAGGAGGTATAGCTAAAAGTTCGCGGAGGTGGCTTTTAATTAAGATCTCTGGCTTACCAAACCGTTTCTTTAATATATCCCAAGCTACATTATAATTAACCTCTGTTAATGCTAATCCTGCTATTGACTTTGCTGCCTCTCCTTCCAAGAGGGACTGCAAATAATTAAATTTCTCCACCGCACTTAACACTTGACTAGAATGAACTGCTGATTGAAAACTGTCTGCCCATCTTTGCCATTCCTGAATACTCCCAGAAAATGTTTTGAGTACAAGCCTCGGTAATTGAACTGCAGATCTGTTAACCTTAACTTCACAAACACCATTTGTTGAGGGTTGTGTTTCATTATTAGACCTGGTCTCTAACTGTACTGAGCTGCTAAACTCGTTTGCTCTGTGGCATTCTTTAATTATATCATCAATAATCTCTTCAAAGTAAATTATGTTATTTTCTATTTCATCCTCTTCTATAAGAGCCTCAATTTTAACATTTACTTCGCTTGGAGCATCCTATTTAGTTTCTAATATGGAAAGCTGCGCAGTCACTAAGTTTAAATCCTCTTGCTCTATGGCAGAATCTATAGTGGCAGTGACCTTTGTAATTAGACCTTTGTAGGCGCTTCTTCTTTTTTCAAACTTGTTCAATTCAGCTGCACTCATCTTCAATGCAGACAACAATTGGGCTCAATGCCAAATAAGCTGAATTGGCAAAAATTTTGCTTTTTTCAAATAAACTGAATTGCTTGGTTGGGTACTGACCAACTACCAGTATGGAATACCAAATTTTCCACCCAAGTAACTGCCGCACTGAAGTCTGCAACCTTCACCTACGAATAATAAACCAAAATTAACCAAACCGGTAAAAATGTAGGCCCAAAACAACGACAGACGAGCGGCCAAGTTTCGCAATTGGGCGACCAAACTTTCTACCCTGGGACCTTAACTCAATTATGCTCAACCCGTCCAGGCCTAACTTGGGCTACAATTTGCACAATCAGAACTTTGCCGGAAAATAGTTACTGACTCAGTCTTGGGCTAGAATCTGGTTCGAAGAACCATGTTATTTTTTTATTTTATTGGGTTCAGAATCCCAGCTGAGCCGTGAACGGCCAAGCTCTGAAGGGCCAGTTTAACCTACAGCCCAAGTTAAGCTCGACTAAAAACTTACGGACTTGGAGGTCCTATTAGGTCCTACCTCAGGGTTGCTGACTCGATGTGGGCCTACCTTAGGCCTCAGTTGCATAAAATTAAGATAAAAAACAAAAGGGGCACTATTTATGGTCTTCTTTCTAAACCTTGCAAGAACATCACAACCTGCACCATTGCACGATGCAACACTCTTGTAAACTGAATTGCAGGAGAACTCTCTATAAGACCACGCCCTGTAAGTGCCACATTTAAAAAACGAATAGAAAAAGGACGCGCAGTGCCTCCAAAAAAATGATGCCACAAGAGTCCAAAAATGCTAGCTCCAAATTAAGTGAATTTTTCACTAACCTTACAATTATGAGATGGATCAGTGGCGTAACAAGCGTGGTTCAGGTGGTTCACCGGAACCAAGGCCCCGAAGTCTCAAGGGCCCCAAGCAATCTGGGCCAAAATGCCACACGCTCTGCTATCAGAACATCAGCAGTTTATATTATATAAATACATAACAATTTTGATTTAAATCTATTTACAACTATTTATTTTTATAGATTATATTTTTTAACATTGCCAATCACGGTTGCGTCATGTGAGCGCGCGTTTTCGAAACTGAAGATAATCAAGAACTATTTGCGATCGACAATTTCTCAGCAAAGATTATCAAATTTGGCAGTGATATCGACCGAATCTGAAAGATTGGACATCTCTGATATCGTGAACAGATTTGCGAATGCAAAAATTTGCAAAGTGAGTTTCAACTAACTACTGCATGTTTGTTGTGCAATTGTTTATGCAATTTTCTGTGCGCCTGTATACGTTTGTTTTTTTGACGAATCAATAAATGGCCTGCTTTGAAAATCATTTCATTTTTATGTCGATGGACCCCATTCGGATGTCCTGAACCAGGGCCCCCAACCTGGTTGTTACGCCACTGAGATGGATATATATACACCTTAACTTAATATATACAAGCAATGCTTACATCAATCAGCTTAGTCATCATATCACCTTGGGAAACAATGGCTCTTTCTCGTCTAGATTTTCTAACATATACATGGAAAAATAAATACGAACAATTATTTGCCGAAAGCGGAAAATTTGATTATACACGGTCCGCCAAACTCACTCTAATACAATAGTGCTGTACGCGTGCCAATGCGCGCTCTAGTGTTTTCTCCTACACTCTCCAACACTCCCGCATCTCCCTCCCTCTCGCGTCACCCCTCGCATCACCCTTTGTCTCAGTCCCGCTACCGCGTTAAGTTTAGTGAAGTTGTGGTGGGTTGTTTTTGTCGTATTTTGTCGTTGTTTTTCTATTACCCTGAGACAGCAGTATGGCACCAAAACGTAAAGCAACTGCAAGTGATAGTGAAGAGAAGAAAAGTCGTAAGGTTATGATATTAAGGTTATGACATTAAAAAAAAAAGATTCTAGATAAGTTACGTGGTGGTATGAGCATAACATCACTTGGCCGCAAGTATCACGTGAATGAGTCTACCATACGTACCATCCGAAAGAGTGAAGAAAAGATGCGTGCTATTTTCATTTTATATATTTTTATTTATCATATGTAAATATCATTATGTTTATGATTTCATATACAATATAGGTAGGGAAATTCATTTACGTGTGAATAAAAAATCTACATATCTAAGTATTAATGGGAGACTATGTGGCGTATCCCCATTTATCCCATAAGGTATTAAGTTTGTCCAGCGCAGATTTACCTAACGCGCCGTTCTCGAGGAACCTAACCCCAGTAATAAAAAATTATATTATTATTTATTACTGTAATCTGTATTAGTTATGTTATTACAACTGTTATTACAACTTAGTTGTAAACTTATATGTTATTACAACTGTACGATGCACAGAGACGTATCCAAGGGGGGACGAAGGAGGCAGTCGCCCCCCCTTTGGACTAGAAAACATATTGTATGTAAAATATTAATTGTATGTAAATATTAAATAGGTAATCATTATAACTGCATTTGATTAAATTACAGATTTGTTCGATTGTCCGGTTTAGAAAACATCATCAATTAAAAATTGTAAAAAAAAAAATCGCTAGAAGCCTGTAATTCGTTCAACTCTTAACATGTAAAATTCATCATCAAAGTTTCACTTCGTCATAGAAAACTTATACTATTCTAATTTAAGACAAAAAGCACAATTTATATAGTTATTTCCATGCTGATTTTTATGACATACTGTAAATATCACCAAGTTATTTTATTAACATATAGTCATATTGATGCATAAAATGGATCTACGGCAATATTTTAAGCGAAAAGGTGATAATACTTGCGTAGAGGAAGAAAATGCAGTTCATCTCCTCAAGGCTGCCAGGATGGTTGGAGAAACAAAGCTAAATTCACCTAGCCAGCCGCTTGTAGACAATGGAAAGCCAGGTGTTTCAGGATCAGTTGATTCAGAACCAGCTAATTCAACGAAAGGTAAGCTTTTTTGATTTGAACTTATTGGGGTCCTGACAGAATCTTTTCATTTAAATTGAAAATTTAATTTGCTATCATGGTTATTAACTGCTGATTTTGTTTCTAATAATTCCTTCTAGTGGTTGGTGATGAGAACCAATAGGATTAAAGTAGCTTTTAAATTCTGCAAATTTCCCTTCATATAAAATTAATAAGAACCTTATTATTTATTCTAATGGCAACGACAAACAACATGGGGTATGATAAATGTTCATGTTTGGGGGTATGAGAAACAATTTGAGTTAAGAAACTTTGAACTAAGTTAATAATTTGAATAAAATATGTAGTTTTTATAAAGTTTTTTGAGGTTTTACAAGTAAATTTTGTCTTAATAATTCTGGGACTATACCCATGTTAGTAATTACACCCTAAGTATTTTTAATATGTGTCGTTGACATTTGTAGGCTCATTCTCTAATCATTACGATGTAATGGTACCTGAAGATAATGACAGTTGGAAACTGCATGTTGTGCCAACACCTTAGAGTCCACCCATCGGCTTCAGTTGGCCAGTATCATCACACAAAAAGTCGTCATCAGCAAGAGCATTCGTGATCTCTCTAGAAGACTCATTGTTATTTTATTTATTTGTCGGGTTCGAAATCCCAGCTGAGCCGTGAACGGCCAAATTCTAAAGGGCAAGTTCTACCTAAAGCCCAAGTTAAGCTAAATTAAAACTTTACGGATTTGAGATCCTATTAGGTCCTACCTCAGGGTAACCTCAGGGTTGCTGACTCGATGCGGGCTTACCTTAGACCTTAAATTACATGAACTTAAAAGCTAAACAAAAGGGTACTATTTGTGGTCTTCTTTCTGAACCTTGCAACAACAACGCAACCTGGACTATTGCACGATGCAACAATCATGTATCTAAACAACCAAACTGAATTGCAAGAGAGCTCTCTATCAAACCACACCTTTACGTACGACCTTCCACAAACGAGTAGAAAGGACGCGCAGCATCCCAAAATGATGCCAACAATGTGACCAAACAACGATGCCACAAGAGCTCAAAAATGCTAGTTCTAAATTAATTTAATTTTTCACTAACCTTACAATTATGAGATGGATATATATACACCTTAACTTAATATATATACAAGCAATGCTGCATCAATCAGCTTAGTCATCGTATCGCCTTGGGACAACAATGGTTCTTCCTCTTCTAGATTTTCTAACACTCCCCACCGAAGAGGCATTGTTGTCATTACCTTCTGCAAGGTTAGCCAAGCCTTCTTCATGAGGCTGTAACTCAAATGTTTCATCTTGACTATCTGTGTTTTTGCTGATTTCTAAAGCATAGAGTTTTTGTATAGGTCTCTTTAACTTTCCTCCTGAAGTCTTTACCAGTGCAGACCTAACTAAATTGTCTTTGCCAACAAACAACTCTTCAATTATGCCAAGCTTCCAGCATTGCCTTGGTCTTTCATCCCCAATCATTACCACTTCTCCCACCTTGATACAATTTGCATTGGAGCCCTTTACCTTGCCTGATGGGTAATAATTGAGTTCTGGCAAGTATTCCATCTGCCACCTCTTCCATAACTGATCTTGTAGCTCTTCAAGGTACCTGAACCGTCTGGTTAACTCTCCTTGAGTGCTCTGGATGGGCTGCAAGTCTTCTGGCACACTGGGGTTTGATGTTAATCGTTTACCACAAAGAAAATGATTTGGTGTCAATGGCTCTGCATCCTGCCTACTGTTGTAAACAAAAGTGATAGGCCTACTGTTCACCATTGCTTCTACTTCACATAAAACAGTAGAGAATTCTTCTTTGCTCAAATGAGCATTAGCTAAAAGTTTCTTTAATGGACACTTTACACTTCTCACTAGCCTTTCCCAAAATCCTCCCCACCATGGTGCTCTCTCAACAATAAACTCCCACTGTACCCCTTGGTGTGAAAAGTAGGATTGGAATCCTTCCTCTTTTAGCAAGGACCAAATTTCTTGGAGTTCCTTTGCAGCCTTTTTGAAGGTTTTTGCATTATCCGATATGATTTTATTTGGGAAACCCCTTCTGTTCACAAACCTTTTAAAGGCCAAAAGAAATACATCACTACTTAAGTTGCTTACCAACTCCAAATGGATTGCTCTGGTGGTAGCACAGGTGAAAAGACATATATAACCTTTGTTAGACTCCCCTCGCTCATACACATAGACTGGCCCTGCAAAGTCTACTCCCACTACATCAAATGGGGCAGTATAGACACACCGTTCTCTTGGAAGTGGAGCCACCTTTTCATAATAAGGCTTTGCACTCCAACGCTTGCAAACCACACATTTATGCAAGACCTTTTTCACTACTTGTCTAATTTTGAGAATCCAAAATTGTTGTCTAATCTCTATTATCACTTCTCTAACTCCAGCATGTAACAGCTTATGATGAGTATCCAGGATCAAAAGGTCCACAAAGTGCCCCCCAGAAGGTAGCAAAATTGGATGTCTTTTCTCCTCTGGAAGCCCAGAAAACTGTAGTCTACCTCCTACTCTCAATAAATCCTGATCCAAAAACACATCCAAACCCTTGAGCGCAGAATGTGTTGGTAGAACCTGTAATGGATGGCTGGTGAGCAATTCCCGCTCTTCACCAAATTTTTCCTTCTGCGCATATACCACCCAGTATTTCCTGGCTTGCCGAATCTCATTACTGTTCAGAATTCCTTCCCTTCTTGTTTCTCCCTTAATGTTGTTGGTAAATCTATATATCCATGCTGTCACTCTTAACAATCTTTTCAGACTGCTAATGTCCTCAAGCCTCAATATGGGGTCCTGCTGCATAACTTGACAACTGTTCACAGCGCATTTTCTCACCTCACTCACCCATGCTTCTTCAGCCTGGCATTCTCCTACAATAGGCTGATTAGAAGGCCAGTTTTCACTTCCAAGTTTTAGCCACTCTGGCCCATTCCACCACAAACTTGATTGTGAAAGATCTTTCACCGAAATTCCTCGTGTTGGTAAATCAGCGGGGTTTTGGATGCCTGGACAATGCTTCCATTGCTTGGGATCTGTGTGCGCTTGAATTTCCTCCACCCTATTGGCAACAAATGGTTTCCATTTCCTTGCCTGACTTCTTAACCAGTGCCAAACTATAGTGGAGTCTGTCCAATAATAGCTTGGAATTTCATAGAGGGCCAAAGACTTTCGCACTGTAATTGCAAGCCGACTAGCAATAACGGCACCCATCAATTCCAACCTTGGAACAGAAAGCCTTTTCAAAGGTGCTACTCTACTCTTTGCAGCAACCAACCTGCAACTTACTTCTTCTTGCAATGCGCCTCTTATATAAATACAAGTTGCATAGGCTTCCTCACTTGCATCACAAAAGATGTGCAGCTCCAAATTGTCTGGACTATTGTTCAACTCTCCAAAGTACCATCTTGGGATTTCAATGTCTCCAAGATGTGCCAATTCTTTGAACCAATATTTCCACCTTACCACCATATGATCAGGTAACTCTTGGTCCCAACCAAGTCCAATTTCCCAGAGGCTCTGAAACCAAATTTTTGACTTTATCACAAATGGAGCCAGGAATCCAAGAGGATCAAAGACCTTCGAAGCCAAACTAAGAGCTGTACGTTTTGTCCACCTTGTCTCATTCTCGGCCAGCTCTACTAAAGATTTCCCATTGAAGGTAAACAAATCATCATCTTGCTGCCAAACGATGCCTAGCACCTTTGCGTCTATTGCCCACAACTCCTTAATACCAGAATCCTCAATACTTTCTGCTGCATCAGGTACTACAGAGGAATGACTCATAAACTCTTGTAATTGCGAATGATTGGTCTGCCATTTTCTGAGCTCCATGCCAGCCTCCCTCATTATAGCTCTAGCCTCCATGAATATCTGTTTAGCCATTTCTGTATTATCCACGGAACATAGCAAATCATCAACATAAAAATTTTTCCTTATGTGTTCAATAGTGTTAGGATAGACTTCAGAATATTTCTTAAAATGGTACTGCATAGTAGCTGCCAACAGAAATGGACTAGAGCTGAGGCCAAACAACACTGACTTCATTCTATATGCTTGAACCTTAGGTTCATTTTCCAACAAGTCTTTCGTATCCACCCACAGATACCTTACTGCATCTCTGTCCTCTGTTTTAACTTTATCCGCAAAAAAGCTTGCTTCACATCTGCAGTCAATGCTACTCTACCAAACCTGAATCTCAGTAACAAGGAAAATAAATCTGCATTTAAATTTGGCCCAGCATCCAAACAGTCATTCAAGGACACACCACCTTTGTCCTTGGCTGAGCAATCAAAAACTACCCTCAGTTTGGTGGTAGTTTTGTCTCGCCGTACCACTGCATGGTGTGGCAGATAATGTGCCTCCTGGCTCACCAGCTCACCTTGCACCCTTTCAGCATAGCCCTCCCTTACATAACTTAGGATGGCCTCATCGTATTCAATTAACAACTCCTCATTTTTTCTTAGCCTGTACAATGAAGTCTCCAACCTCCGATTAGCTAGCTGAAGGTTTGAACCGGGTTTGCAAGAATCCTTCCATGGTAGGCCAACTTCATAGCAACCATCTCTAAACCCAATCCCTTTTTCAAAGTGCTCTAAAACATCATTGTTCACTGTACTTGCCTGGTTGTCCTTTATACCAATAGATTCAAGTTCCCAAAATGCTTTCAAGTGCCTTTCCAGACCATGGCTGTTCTCCTCAATCTTAACAAAGAGAGCCTTAACTTCCATTTCATTGCAATAACTACCATGTAGCATCCAGCCTAGCTTACTTTCAATAGCTACTGGGCCTTGAGATGTACGGACAATATTACCAGTGATGAAGTCCCAATAATAGTCAGCTCCAATCAAAAGACTAATATCTTCTGTTCCCTCAAACTTATTATTGCCCAAATTAATTCCTTTAACTTGCAATTCTTGGACACATGCCATATCTAAACAAGTAGTGACTGTAGCACAAAGTTCCTCAATCTCTACAGCTTGGACCTTGATAGTGGGACTTTGCGGTAACAACCCTTTAACCAGAACTTCTACCTTCTTAAATTTGGTTCGGTTTTGAACGGAACCCCCAAACCCAGAAATTCTTAAATTTTCCCTCTTAAGTTCTTTAAACTTCAATTTTCTGGAAATTCTGGTCTTAATAAAACTACACTGGCTACCACTATCAAACAACACTCTTACAGTAGCTTCTCCCTCATTCCCAATTAATAAGGCTGCAGTTGTTTGCAATAATCCCCCTTTACTTTTACTCCCTTGCATAGCAGTGGCATGTGCCACTGATGTCTCTACTTCTGGGGTAGGCCTACTAAGAGTGTTTTCACACAATAATGGCTGATGCCTACCATGACATTTTTTGCACAAAATTTTAAACTTACAAAACCTTGCTCTATGACCTTTCAAAAAACATTTAAAACATGCTGTGGACTTAGTTACCCTGTCCTTTCTCTCCTCAAAGGGTAAGGCCTCAGCCACCTCACATTTATATGACTTGTGGTTGCCTTCGCAAAATATACATTCCTTGATTCCCTTTAATTTATTCTCAGAGGAGGCATGTAGAGCTGACACTGTACCTGGGCTATTCCTTTTGTGGAAACTTTGGTGCTGTGCCTGCCTTTGTCCTCTTGTTTACCATCCCACTGTGCAAACTCAACTCCCTCTCGTCTTGCTAATTCTGTGCCTAAAAGACTTAACATCTGCTGAAGGGGGATGTACACATGTTCTGCAGAGTGTCCCCTACTTAATTCAAGCAAAATTGAGCTAGGCAATTTAGACTCCAGTGTAGGAACCAACATTATACCATACCTTTCCATTCCTACACCCAAGTTGTCCAGAGACCTAGTTCTAATTTCAAATTCATCATATAACTGCCGTAACTCCTTGACACTATTAGGATTATTAACAGGAGGTATAGTTAAAGGTGCACGGAGGTGGCTTTTAATTAAGATCTCTGGCTTACCAAACCGTTTCTTTAATATATCCCAAGCCACATCATAATTAGCCTCTGTTAATGCTAATCCTGCTATAGTCTTTGCTGCCTCCCCTTCCAAGAGGGACCGCAAATAATTAAACTTCTCCACGGCACTTAACACTTGACTAGAATGAACTGCTGATTGAAAACTGTCTGCCCATCCTTGCCATTCCTGAATACTCCCAGAAAATGTTTTGAGTACAAGCCTCGGTAATTGAACTACAGATCTGTTAACCTTAACTTCACAAGCATCATTTGTTGAGTGTTGTGTTTCATTATTAGACCTGGTCTCTAACTGTACTGAGCTGCTAAACTCTTTTGCTCGGAGGCCTACGTTAGTCATATCATCAATAATCTCTTCAAAGTAAATTATGTTATTTTCTATTTCATCCTCTTCTATAAGAGCCTCAATTTTAACATTTACCTCACTTAGAGCAACCTTTTTAGTTTCTAATATGGCAAGCTGCGCAGTCACTAAGCGTAAATCCTCTTGCTCTATGGCAGAATCTATAGTGGCAATGACCTTTGTAATTAGACCTTTGTAGGCACTTCTCCTTTTTATAAATTTGTTCAATTCAGATGCACTCATCTTCAATGTAAACAACCCTTGGGCTCAATACCAAATGAGCTGAATTGGCAGAAATACTTAACCAAACTGATCAAACGCAAATTTTACTTTCAAATAAACTGAATTGCTGAGTGGGGTACTAACCAAACACCAGTATGGAATACCAAATTTTCCACCCCAGGACCTTAATTCAATAATGACCCAAAATTAACCAAACCAGAAAAAATATAGGCCAAAAAACGACCGACGACTGGCCAAGTTTCGCAATTGGGCGACCAAACTTTACCCTGGGACCTTAATTCAATAATAACCCAAAATTAACCAAACCGGAAAAAAAGTAGGCCAAAAAACGACAGACGACTGGCCAAGTTTCGCAAATGGGCGACCAAACTTTTTACCCTGGGACCTTAACTCAATAATAACCCAAAATTAACCAAACCGGAAAAAAAGTAGGCCAAAAAACGACAGACGACTGGCCAAGTTTCGCAAATGGGCGACCAAACTTTTTACCCTGGGACCTTAACTCAATAATAACCCAAAATTAACCAAACCGGAAAAAAAGTAGGCCAAAAAACGACAGACGACTGGCCAAGTTTCGCAAATGGGCGACCAAACTTTTTACCTGGGACCTTAACTCAATAATAACCCAAAATTAACCAAACCGGAAAAAAAGTAGGCCAAAAAACGACAGACGACTGGCCAAGTTTCGCAATTGGGCGACCAAACTTTTTACCCTGGGACCTTAACTCAATAATACTCAACCCGTCTAGGCCTAACTTGGGATACAATTTGCACAATCAGAACTTTGCCGAAAAATGGTCACTGACTCAGTCTTGGGGTAGAAATCCGGTTCTGAAGGACCATGTTATTTTATTTATTTGTCGGGTTCGAAATCCCAGCTGAGCCGTGAACGGCCAAATTCTAAAGGGCAAGTTCTACCTAAAGCCCAAGTTAAGCTAAATTAAAACTTTACGGATTTGAGATCCTATTAGGTCCTACCTCAGGGTAACCTCAGGGTTGCTGACTCGATGCGGGCCTACCTTAGACCTTAAATTACATGAACTTAAAAGGTAAACAAAAGGGTACTATTTGTGGTCTTCTTTCTGAACCTTGCAACAACAACGCAACCTGGACTATTGCACGATGCAACAATCATGTATCTAAACAACCAAACTGAATTGCAAGAGAGCTCTCTATCAAACCACACCTTTACGTACGACCTTCCACAAACGAGTAGAAAGGACGCGCAGCATCCCAAAATGATGCCAACAATGTGACCAAACAACGATGCCACAAGAGCTCAAAAATGCTAGTTCTAAATTAATTTAATTTTTCACTAACCTTACAATTATGAGATGGATATATATACACCTTAACTTAATATATATACAAGCAATGCTGCATCAATCAGCTTAGTCATCGTATCGCCTTGGGACAACAATGGTTCTTCCTCTTCTAGATTTTCTAACACTCATTATTCATCATAGCACTTCATGCCGCGGCTGTCGTCACTTCTAAGATTCGGGCACTTGCTCTCAAACTCCACGCTACTAACCAAGTAAACTATTTTTTTTATTTCTGTAGATTTATTTTCTTCATTTCATTACATTTTTACTATTTCACTATTTCATTATTTTCATGACTTTCAGCAAAGCGTCAGATGTGTACAACATAATTAAATCAATTGCCATCCCAGACATAACGATGCAGTTGATGCTTGATTCTTATAAGAGTAGGCACACTTTTACTGTGAATATAATGTTTTATTTTTGTTTGTTAGAATCTATCTTGTTACCTCTTTGCATTTTATCTTCTGCATACAGGATATGCTTGGAGCCATAGAAATGGTGAACTGTGTCACTCAAGCGCTACAAACTTGTCGACAAAATGCCTCGGATGTGTTCAAACGTGAAGTCCTGGACCAATCTTCCAGGTGGTGCGATACGAATGCTACACCAAGGCGTTGTGGAAAACAGCAGAATCGAGCCAATGTCTTAAACAATAGCTCTGAGGATTTTTACAGGATCTCAATATTTCTGCCGTTTCTCGATAATACCATACAAAATTTGCAGCAATGTTTTTCATCACATAATGTTAAAGTGATGCGTTTTAGCCTTCTAATCCCATCTAGTATGGACTTTGAAAAAGCGTCAAATATTCATCATGAGAAAATATCAGAAGCTACTGTATTCTGGAAAGATGTGCTATCTCACGATGTTGTCGTTAATGAACAACTGGCTACCGGTGAGTGGAAAGTCTGGCATAAGTTGTGGCAAGACTATCTTGCTTCTGAAAAACCCTCAGAAACTATGACAGCCACTGAAAAGTGCGACAGTAAGACTTTCCCGATAATATATCGACTGCTGCAAATACTTGCCATTCAGCTGGTGTCAACAGCGACACCCGAGAGGTCATTCTCTAATCTCCGGAGGTTAAAAACGTGGCTGCGTAACAGGATGGGTGAGAAACGTCTGACTGGACTGGCCCTGATGGCAATGTCCCGAGACAATTTGCATTTAAGCGATGCAGACGAAGTTTTGGACGGATTTGCTCGTGAAAAAGCGAGACGATTGAACATGATGATGGAATAACACTAGAAACCAAAGAAATTATCGCACAACATTCGCTGCACTAGTTTTGTGATAAAAAAGTGTATCCGTAACGTCACAACTCCCGGTTCTACTTTGGCTGTTGATTTATTGGTCAAATGATCTAATACTCTCTTATGGGCTAGTTTTGTATCTACCTGACTGTCAGTGGTGGGCACCGTTAACCAAAAAGTTAACTTCGTTAACCGCTAATCCGTTAACCAAAAAGTTAACTTCGTTAACCTTTAATCCGTTAATTCGTTAAACATGTAACGGAAGTTACCGATAAACCGTTAACGTTAACTTTTATTATAAAAAAAATGAAAAACACAATATATATATAATTTAATTTTCCCTCTTCTTCTCGTTCTCCATTTTGTCCATGAGATGCATGTTGCCCTTCATGAAAATTAGCATATCAAAGTTTTCATCAGACAGGGATGATCTCTTGGCCCTCAGGATGTCCTTGCCCATAGAGAACAAACGCTCCACTGCAGCACTGGAGGGGATGGCTGTGTTGAACTTGATGAACAAGTCCACCAACACTTGTTCACCCAAGAAGGCAGCATCTGTCAGCAAGTCCTTGGAGTTGGTCTCCAGCCAGGTCTTGACCAAGTTCTGGGCCTTGCCCTTGAGTGACCTGTGGTTTCTGCTGCTCTCTTTTGTCTGGATGACAGCACTGAAGAAGTCATCATCCTCCTCCTCCTCGTTGTTGCTGCCCACTTCGTTGGACTGCTGCTTCATGGCCTCCTCGACTGTACCCTCCATGCTTTTCCTCACCCTGGCGACCTTGGTGTTGTCATACTTGTCCAACCAGATGAGGCGAAACCTGGGATGGAAGGCAGCAGCCAGCTGGCATTCGTCATCCTCCAGGAGGGGCCCAAACCTTTTGTCGATGCCTGCCAAAAGTGCGTCGACCAAGGCGCTGCAGTAGACGAGGCCCTTGGACTTCAAGTCCTTAAGCCTGAAGATTGTCGCAGCAACTGTTGGCATATTATAAATTATACATATTATAAATATACATGACTTACTTGACAACGATTATTTTTAAATATTCACTAGCACAAACATGTTGCGCAAGAGACAGACTGCAAATGAAACGAATGTAGTTATTTGTTGTAATTGTTACATATATATTATTGAAAGTGCCTTAAAATGCTCGTGATATTTCTTGAAAGAAGTTGAAACATTCAACTCAAATGGCAAATCTTTCCGCCTGATTTTACAGTCGACCATGTTTTGTTCAAACCAATGCCATAAATAACTACCATATTTGGTAAGACACAAATTGTGGCGACGGAAACAAATATATCGCCTGATTTTGCACTGCGGAAATGGAAATTCGTTCATCACTATTAACAGTGGCGGATTAATTGCGCACCTGCTCAACACTGAAAATAATAGAAACTTTTAAACGTTTATTTATGAATTTTTTGGGTTAACGGACTTGAGTTAACGGAAGTTAAATGTAACGGAAGTTAATTAGTCCGATAATGATTTTCAAAGTTAACTTAAAAGTTAAATCGTTAACGAAAAAGTTAACTTCGTTAATTAACGATTAACGGATTAACGGTTTGTGCCCAGCTTTGCTGACTGTATACACTTGAGCAATTGAGTATGTACATATATCTGTAGTGTGTAAATGTAATCATTTCCCTGTATATAAACTTGCCAAGCCGTTAGATTAAGTAACTTATAAATATTGATTTCGCTGTCAAATTTAATAAAAATTAATCCCAATTGTAATAAATCTGTATGTTTACCTGTCCTTTGATCGTATTGAGCTAGCATGAACTACAGTATTTGAAAACGTACACAGTGTAACCCGATTATATCACATCGCTTTGGATCATAATTCGATTGATATTACTATATTTGATAAACCACGTACGACCGATATTCAACACATGGAAAATGCCTTGCTTAATATCACTAAAGAAACTGCTTATTATCACGTTTTGGTTTTTCTAATAATCAATTGTTGTTATATCGGTGGAAAAACAATGACATATACAAGTTTTCAAATAATAAAACAGGTTAACATGCTAAAAAGCACTAATGCAAAAGACGTTCATTATCATTTCATCCTACACCGAGAACGTGATATTAAGCATGTTACAATATAGTAGTATAGTTGAATGATGAAACGTAGGTATAACCAGAGCTGGGCAATAAATACATTGAATGTATTTAAATACTAAATACTAAATACATGGGAGAAATGTATTTAAATACTAAATACTAAATACATTTTACGAATGTATTTAGATACTGAATACAAAATACATCAATTGTATTTAAATACATTTGTAAATACATTTTAAAAACATACAAATTTTAACATATGCATTCACTAATTCATGAGTAACAACAATATAAAATACTTGATAAAGGATAAAGAAATAGTACAATCTGATTTCCGATTATATATTTCCATTTTTAGAACAAAACAAAAACAAAAGAACTTAGAACTTACGATGTTCAACCAGTGACATATTATACTCATTATATCATTGCAAAATGAGTAACAATTAATGAGTAGATGAGACATAAACGTAAACATAAAACGTAAACATAAACATAAGGCATCTTACGAATTCTCTTTTATTTCACGGTTGCTGCGGATCAAAACCAATCTTTCAAAAGTTTTGTCTGAAAGAGTGTTTCTTTTGGGAGTCAAAGTGATTCCCGCGAATGAGAATATTCGCTCTACCAGTGCCGAAGATGGTAATGTCGTGTTATAGCGGAGGAACAATCTTTTTATGAGAGGATGTTTTCCCAAACTGTTGAAACATGAACCATGCTGTACTACACTGTCGACGCGTCGTACTGTGCTAGTACAGAACGTGTATTAAACCAGTAAAAGTATTTACATTTTTATATTTTGAGTATTTAAATACTCATTAAAGTATTTAAATACTATATTTAAATACATGAAAAACAATGTATTTATAAATACAGTTCTAAATACACAAATGTATTTAAATACAAATGTATTTAAATACTGCCCAGCTCTGGGTATAACCTACAACGTTCTCTTCGCCACCCCCTTGAACAAATCCTGGATACGTGCCTGACGATGCGCAAATACTGTAATTACAAATCCCGGGCGTAAGCCGAAATTAAGAGCCATACCAGACCACCTAAACTACATAACGTACACTGTTTGAGTATTATAAATGGGATATATTTTGTATAGTTCACTTCAGAGGCCACTAATTTTTGAATGAACATTTATCAATGAAATGAAGTTCAATTATAAGACTTGGTAAATTATATTAGAGAGTGTGATCAGACCAAAGCCTAGTAGGTTTTGATAAGACTGAAATAGTGAAAAACTAAAGGAATTGGGTACATTTAGTTTTGAGAGACGTTGTTTGAGGGCAGATATGATAAAGATCTTCAAAATGTTTTCAGGTCTGGACAATTTAGGCTAGATGTTGGTCCAAGTAACATTTTCTTATTCAAGTTGTAGGCAGGCTGACCGCTGCTTGGGATTTTTCTCAAGTTCTTGGGATTTTGGAGTGCACCATGGGATTTGAGGATTTTTTTTAAAAAATGTGCTAAATCTTGGGAAATTTACTGGGTAAAGAAAAATACTAGGAATAGTAGCTAAAAGTTGCCGTTTCTCTATTTTTTCACATATTAAAAATTTATATCTGGACGATTCAAATTAAACATCATGTCAACATTTTAATTCGAGTCAGAATGATGTAGGCGCCGCCTAGTATAAGTTTGTGTTCTGTCACTCAGGCCCCAACTAGCCTACTTAAGGTTTACAGGGCTTTTGGTGAAATTAATGTATCTAAGTACGTTTTATTTTTATTTTACTACACAGATTAAATGTGTATGCATTGACAGTGTTTTGTGTATTACAAATGTAACTAAACTGAAAACCCTACAATAAATACTAAATAGTACTAGGCGAGCTTAGTGATACCGTATGTGTGTATTAATTATATTATTTATATATAAATGTTGGCCTAACTAAGCAGCCTACTAAATGGTACTAGGCAAGCCACTGGTCAGATATAATAAATATTACAGTGAGTGAGTACTTTATTCAAATAAAGAAATAAAAATACAGTTCTTTATGAGGTAGTTGATGATGATTGATTTTTCATTTAAACTCTGTTTTGAATATAGTTATATATTTTTTGTGGTGTACAAAGAAAGCCTATTTTGTTTTTTCTTTTGTATTTTTATATTTTTTATGCACTTTATATCAGTTATGATACAATGTCAAATTTTTGTTAAAGCAAAATATAATTCAATAAAAAATAAAAGAATTTGAATGTTTATATAACCTTGGGAATTCTGGGGAATTTTTGTTGGGTGTTCTTGGGATAATTAAAAATGTAGAGTGGTCACACTGGTTGTAGGCTACTGTAGAAATGTAGCTCTGTAAGAATTTTGTTACCAGCAACATTAACAAACGTAGACACCGGGACACGCAGTCCCCACTTTTTTTTTCTCTTGCTCCTGGTAATCGGACGTCCGTTCGGCGTTATGTGCCTAGAATTGCTTGTTAACAAAAAAAGTTCAAATTATTTATCACTGAAACCAGGAGTGTGGTTTTGAAAAGTTGAAAAAAATTTGGGGACCTTTTCCAGTTTGTGTACCGTTTTTCATATAATTTAATTTTGAGAATATTTTTGTTAAAACTAACGAGACTTAACCTAACCAATTATCAAGGGCGTACAGTTGATCTATTATTAATTATAACATTGTTTGTTTCTGGAATAGTATTTACTATTTACTAATAGATCAACTGTACGCTCTTGATAATTGGTTAGGTTAAGTCTTGATATTTTCATTAGTTTTAACAAAAATATTCACAAAAATAAATTATATGAAAAACGGTACACAAACTGGAAAAGGTCCAAATTTGGTAATTGTATACAATATCCCCCTCACCTCAGTTTCTAATAAAAATTATTGCAATGCTTAGAAAATAATAAATAAAGGTAATTGTATACAACATCCCCCTCACCTCAATTTTATGAAATTGACTTCACAATCTATATAAGAACATAAGAACAAGAAATTTTTGGTAATTATTTGTTTTTTGACCCAGTCTCTTTTTATAATGAGAGCAAACTTTTCTGGTCAATTTTGAGGTTCTCTGCATGAATCTGCCATCCGTTTCCTGTGCAAATGTGTAGTTTTCGAGATATCGTCATCTTGAAAACCACATTTGCACAGGAAACAGATGGCAGTTTCAGGTATTATTCTACTATTACACCCGTCTAACATCCAGCAATTATTATATGTTCATTAAGTAGATTTTTTAATTCTAAGACACTCCTTCTATAGCATTTCCGTCGCAAATGCTTCGTTTTCGAGATATAAACATTTTTTTGGTGTGTGTCTAGTGTGTGTTCGTTCGTTTGTGTGTTCGTACGTTCGTTTGTGTGTTCGTACGTGTGTTCGTTACATGTCTGCCCAGTCACAGCACTCCATCCATTTCGAATTTGAATTACTTTTGTACCGGAATGGAATACTCATTCAACTCATTCAGAAGTACATTAGGCCTGGCTCTGTGATTTATAGTGATTCCTGGGCTGCCTACAAGACTATAAGTGATTAAAGGTTAGGTTAGGTTACGTCAATTTTGAAGGTGAAATTTGTTTTTCCTATGGTTTTTGATGTGTTTTAAACGAATCTGACCTTCAAAACTGTCGGAAATGACTCGTTTTCGATTGCCGGCTGGGGGGAGGGGGGTTATCTAAAAAATGAGTCATTTCCGATGGTTTTGAAGGTCAGTTTCGTACAAAACACCTCAAAATTAACCAGAAAAGTTTGCACTCGTCATTTTTGTTTAAACTAACGTATTTAAATGAAAATATCATAACTTAACCTAACCAATCATCTAGGGTGTACAGTTGACCTAACCGGTGTCACGTACTGAACTGTCCGCAAAATATTAGGACCGATCAATTTGTGATGCGTGATCTTTACGGGGGTGCCAACCTTGCATGGGTAGTCCGCTAAATTTTGCCTGCCCTTAAACTGAAATGACACGTTTATTTTTAGGATTTTTTTTACGGCATCTAAAGACCTTCTGGTCTTTTCTTAAAATACAAGCACTATTGTATTTAGGGCAGGTCACGGATGTCTTAATTATTGCGTGATTGAAAAAAAGGTCTAAACTCTTGTTTTTATCGAGGGCAATATGGCAGATCACATCTTCAAAATCAAGTTCACAAGATTGACACATCATGATACTAGAACGAAAATCACCAAACTAACAAGTAACAGAAAGAAGTAGGCAAAATCAAGAAAAAGTAGCCAAAAAATCTCCAAAAAAGGTAGCCAAAATAAATAAACAAACTAACTGAAATTTATATACATACATATTAGAAAGTAGAAAATATTTTTTTTATAAAAAAGTACATTTTATACAAATTTGCACAAGATAATATATATATTTTCTTATTCAGTTTTGATTGGTTATTCAATATACAGGGTGGGCCGTAAGTTTCCATACATAGGAAAAATAAATATTTTTTTATGGACAACCATTTTTATTTATATAATATGCTCTACATGGTTGCCATTGTTTTGAAAACACATTTCAATACGTGTTCCCCACTGTTGATGAACACGCATTAGCACAGTTGACGTTATGCTTGTAATGGCGTTGGTGATACGTTCCTTTAGATGATTTATGTCTCGTATCTTTTCCTGATACACCATGGCCTTCAAGTGCCCCCAAAGATAGAAATCAAGGAGGGTGAGATCTGGGGATCTGGGAGGCCACTCCACAGGACCACGCCGACCAATCCAAGCATCCGGAAACTGCTGATCCAAATACCGACGCATGTGAAGACCATAACGAGGTGGAGCTCCATCTTGCTGGAAGTAAACTGGGAAGTTACCTTCCTCGTTTAGCAGGGATGGGAAAATCTCTTCTTGCAACATGTTAAGATACCTTTCGGCATTAAGATTTCCACTGACAAAAATTGGTCCAATAATTCTGTCACCCCATATCCCGGCCCACACCATCACTTTACCGGCACCTTGCATCTTCATCGGACTCACCCAGTTAGGGTTAGCATTACTCCAATAACGTATGTTTTGCCGATTAACCTCTCCATTGACGTAAAAATTTGCTTCATCAGTAAACAAGATCTTACAAACGCATATTCTTAGGGTATCTGAAACATAAAAACAAACGTTTAAATTTTCCTATGTATGGAAACTTACGGCCCACCCTGTACAGTGGAACCTCAATAGACAAACGCATCTCTCTTTGAACAAATCGGTATACGAACAACTTTTTCGAGAAAAAATTGTCCTTGTATACGAACCATTCCCTCATATCTGAACCGAAAGAAGCCAGTCAGTTTCTCTCCAGCCAGCGTTCGGTGCGCTGGAAGGTGGAAGGTGACTCCCCTTCCAAACAATAATCTCCCTCCTCCACCCTACCTTCCTCTCCAGCTTCCACTTAGGCCATCATCATTCCTCAGCAAAGGTAAAGTTCAGGTTAAATTTTCATTTATTTGTATAATATTGCATTATTTATTATTGTTACAGGTTTCATGTATGATTTTATGCATGCAAGTATTATTTTACAGGTTTAATTAACCAATATTTTGACTTAAAAATGTTTCGTAAGGGGTAACTTTTGGGGGTCTGGAACGGATTAATCCAATTTACATTATTTCTTATGGGAAAAATTGATTCAATATACAAACAATTCAATATCAGAACAACCCTCAGGAATGGATTAAGTTCGTATATTGAGGTTCCACTGTATATTGCTGTTATAGCTGGGTGTGACTGGGTCAAAAAACGAATATTAACTAAATTTTTATAGTGGGCACACTAGGGGCCACTTCGGCCCATCGAGGTGGCTCCACTATGTAAAAACTGCCTGTACATTGGCAATAACAAATTTTTACAAAACTAATTATCAATTTAAAACTAATTAAGTATCAATTTAAAACTAATTAAGTATCAATTTAAAACTAATTAAGTATCAATTTAAAACTAATTAAGTATCAATTTAAAACTAATTAAGTATCAATTTAAAACTAATTAAGTATCAATTTAAAACTAATTAAGTATCAATTTAAAACTAATTAAGTATCAATTTAAAACTAATTAAGTATCAATTTAAAACTAATTAAGTATCAATTTAAAACTAATTAAGTATCAATTTAAAACTAATTAAGTATCAATTTAAAACTAATTAAGTATCAATTTAAAACTAATTAAGTATCAATTTAAAACTAATTAAGTATCAATTTAAAACTAATTAAGTATCAATTTAAAACTAATTAAGTATCAATTTAAAACTAATTAAGTATCAATTTAAAACTAATTAAGTATCAATTTAAAACTAATTAAGTATCAATTTAAAACTAATTAAGTATCAATTTAAAACTAATTAAGTATCAATTTAAAACTAATTAAGTATCAATTTAAAACTAATTAAGTATCAATTTAAAACTAATTAAGTATCAATTTAAAACTAATTAAGTATCAATTTAAAACTAATTAAGTATCAATTTAAAACTAATTAAGTATCAATTTAAAACTAATTAAGTATCAATTTAAAACTAATTAAGTATCAATTTAAAACTAATTAAGTATCAATTTAAAACTAATTAAGTATCAATTTAAAACTAATTAAGTATCAATTTAAAACTAATTAAGTATCAATTTAAAACTAATTAAGTATCAATTTAAAACTAATTAAGTATCAATTTAAAACTAATTAAGTATCAATTTAAAACTAATTAAGTATCAATTTAAAACTAATTAAGTATCAATTTAAAACTAATTAAGTATCAATTTAAAACTAATTAAGTATCAATTTAAAACTAATTAAGTATCAATTTAAAACTAATTAAGTATCAATTTAAAACTAATTAAGTATCAATTTAAAACTAATTAAGTATCAATTTAAAACTAATTAAGTATCAATTTAAAACTAATTAAGTATCAATTTAAAACTAATTAAGTATCAATTTAAAACTAATTAAGTATCAATTTAAAACTAATTAAGTATCAATTTAAAACTAATTAAGTATCAATTTAAAACTAATTAAGTATCAATTTAAAACTAATTAAGTATCAATTTAAAACTAATTAAGTATCAATTTAAAACTAATTAAGTATCAATTTAAAACTAATTAAGTATCAATTTAAAACTAATTAAGTATCAATTTAAAACTAAAGATAGAATCTCTGGATCCAGAGGATCGAAGTCATAATAGGCTACTATCCACAAATATGTTACACACTATATTTATAACTGACATGCAAATATATCAGATCCAAAGATCCAGTCAATTTCATTATGGTACCCATCAGTACCAGTACCATGCCAACCAAAAATAAGTCACAGTCCATATCAAATGTGGACCAAGTCACAATTTACATCCATATACATTACAATATATATACTTAAGAGGAAAAGTGTCGGTGTGGCTATAAAGACTGTACAGTAATGTAGAAATGTGTGTGCACCCATTTTGGGTCTCCCATTTAAAGGTGTTTGTGGGGCAAGTGAAGATCATGAGTTTTTCAATACCTCACAGTACTATGGGGGGCACCGCTCGGCAGAGGAATCTCTCTAAATAGGGTGTGTAAGGACAGAGAGTATCTCCTAACCCAAGATGCTGCCTCCCTATATCCCACAACACCTGTGTTGAGCTGTGGGATCTATCACCCAAATGCACATAATATATATGAAATAAACTAGTACCATTTATGCAATAAAAATGGGCTTAAACACCATCACCAGATGTCCCTTGCAGACATCAAACTATCCAACCTTCTTTTGAAAGAATCAAGCGTATCTGAAGTCACTACTTCTTCTGTCAGACTGTTCCAAAACTTAATTACTCTGTTTGTAAAACTATGTTTTCTTAAATTTGTTCCACATCTTGGCTTAAATAATTTCATACTATGACCTCTAGTCTGATTATTGTGATCTTTAATGAAGAGACACTCAAAATCTATCTTATCCAACCCTTTTATCATTTTATACACCTCTATCATATCACCCCTTAACCTTCTTTTTAATGAGAACATGCTTAAATACGCCAGTCTCTCCTTATATGTCAATTGTCTTAGAGATGGGATCATTCTTGTTGCTCATTTCTGTACTCTTTCCAGTTTCTCAATATCTTGTATCAAATAGGGACTATTAAATTGAATGCAGTATTCGAGGAAGGGGTCTCACATATGAAATGTATAGTTGCTTTATGATATTGGGTGATTTGTATTCAATGTGTGTCTGCATGAGATTGAGTCTAGCATTTGCTTTATTTCTGATTACCATACAGTGATTTGAGGGTTTAAGTTCATTTGTCACAGTGACACCCAAGTCTCTCTTTATCATCATTTTTAATCCAAATTCCATTCATATTGTATTCAAATTCTGGATTTTTTGGCCCAATATGCATAACCTTGCACTTATCAACATTAAATTTCATCTCCCACTTATCTGCCAAGGCTGTTACTCTGTCTAAGTCTTTTTGTATTGTCATTGCTCCCGCTACTGACTTAACATTATGGCCTAATTTTGTATCATCAGCAAATTTTGAGGTTTTACATGATAGGCCCTTCTCTAGATCATTTATATAGACAACAAAAAGCAGAGGTCCCAGAACAGACCCCTGTGGGACTCTGCTCAATACGGGTCTCCAAGTAGACTTATTTCCATTTAGATGAACTCTGTTTTCTATTTCTCAGCCATTCTTCTATCCAATCAGCTATAATGACCTCTTATACCATGGGCTCTAACTTTCACCAACAATATAAAACCTTTATGTATATATGTATGGTAATTACTTTATTTATTTTCGGAAACCAACCTAACCTAACCTAGAAATATGTATACTAGAAAAATGTATTTTTGACTAAAAAAGTGCATAATTTAACATGTTATTACATAATCATTTGTATAATTTAGGTCTCGGGGATACTGGGGCTCTGCCCCCATACCCCCCGAGACTAAATTATACAAATGATAATGTAATAATATGTTAAGTTGCGCACTTTTTTAGTCAAAAATACATTTGGTAATTATTTGTTTTTTGACCCAGTCTCTTTTTATAATGAGAGCAAACTTTTCTGATCAATTTTGAGGTGCTCTGCACGAATCTGCCATCCGTTTCCTGTGCAAATGTGTAGTTTTTTGAGATATCATCATCTTGAAAACCACATTTGCACAGGAAACGGATGGCATTTTTGTACAAAACACCTCAAAATTAACCAGAAAAGTTTGCACTCATCATTTTTGTTTAAACTAACGAATTTAAACGAAAATATCATGACTTAACCTAACCAATCATCTAGGGCGTACAGTTGACCTAACCGGTGTCACGTACTGAACTGTTCGCAAAACATTAGGACTGATCAATTTGTGATGCATGATCTTTACGGGGGCTCTGCCCCCGTACCCCCGGGACCTAAATTATGCAAATGATGATGTAATTTCATGTGCCAACCTTGCATGGGTAGTCCACTAAATTTCACCTGCCCTTAAACTGAAATGACACGTTTATTTTTAGGATTTTTTTTATGGCACCTAAAGACCTTCTGGTCTTTTCTTAAAATACAAGCACTATTGTATTTAGGGCAGGTCACGGATGTCTTAATTATTCCGTGATTGAAAAAAGGTCTAAACTCTTGTCTTCATCGAGGGCAATATGTCAGATCACGTCTTCAAAATCAAATATGCATAACTGACACATCATACTTCATCATAAAAAACTGAACTGAATAGACGAAAAATTGCTAAAAATGATTTATTTGTAAAACAGGACAAATTGAATTACGCAGAAGTAGCCAGAATCACCAAAAATAAGAAATATTCACTAAATAGTCATATATATATATATATATATTGAAAAAACACCAAAAATAGGAAATATATTTTAATAAAAAAACACATTTTATACAAATTTGCACAAGATAATATATATATTTTCTTATTCAGTTTTGATTGGTTATTCAATATATATTGTTATAGCTGGGTGTGACTGGGTCAAAAAATGAATAATAACCATACATTTTTCTAGGTTAAGAACATAAGAAATTTTTATAGTGGGCACACTAGGGGCCACTTCAGCCCATTGAGGTGGCTCCACTATGTAAAACTGCCTGTACACTGGCAACAACCAATTTTTACAGAACTAATTAATTATCAATTTAAAACTAAAGATAGAATCTCTGGATCCAGAGGATCAAAGTCATAATAGGCTACTATCCACAAATATGTTACTCTATATCTATTTATAACTGACATGCAAATATATCAGATCCAAAGAATCCAGTCAGTTTCATTATGGTACCCATCAATACCAGTACCTTGCCAACCAAAAATAAGTCATGGTCCATATCAATTGCGGACCAAGTCACAATTTACAACCATATACATTACAATATATATACTTAGGGGGAAAAGTGTAGGTGTGGCTGTAAAGACTACAGTAATGTAGAAATGTGTGTGCACCCATTTTGGGTCTCCCATTTAAAGGTGTTTGTGGGGTAAGTGAAAATCATGAGTTTTTCAATACCTCACAATACTATGGGGGGCACCGCTCGGCAGAGGAATCTCTTTAAATGGGGTATGTAAGGACAGAGAGTATCCCCTAACCAAAGATGCTGCCTCCCTATATCCCTATATTATTCTAACAAATAATCCAGATACCTTCTAGGATATCTCAGTTTCAGAAACACTAGGTTCAGGTGATCATTGTATCCTTTGGTTTAATATTATCTGTAATTCAAGACCTAGTGAAAATAAAGTAGAAATACTAGATTTTAAAAGAGGAAATATAAATGGACTAGTAAATGATCTGTATCTAATAAATTGGACAGATATTCTACAGCCTGAACAGACAGTAACTAGTATGTGGGAAAAATTAAAAAATATAATAATGAACATATAAGGGAAGCATATCCCACAGTGTAAAATCAGAACTGGAAAAAATAAAAAATAACCTTGGATAAACTGCAATGTAAAAAGAGCAATCAGAGAAAAAACAAGTATTTCATAAATTCAAAAGGACTAAAAATGGCACAGACTCCGAAATATACTGTATAAAAGTAAAAGAAGCATTTGCAAGAAAGCAATCAGAGATAGCAAATGAGATCTGGAAAAAAGCCTAGCCAAGAATTCAAAAAACAATCCTAAGAAGTTTTTCAGTCACTTCAATTTGAAAAGTAGAGTGAAAAAGAAAATTGGCCCCTTTCATATAGATGATCATCTTGAAATAACTGAAGAACTAAACAAATACTTCTTATCAGTATTCACAAATGAAAATTTAAATAATATTCCTGATCTTATACTACCAGGACAAGATAGAGAAATAAATGAATTAAGGGTAACAAAACTAGATATCCTAAAAGCAATAGATAAATTAAAAATGGAAAAATCTTCAGGGCCAGATGAAATGCGTCCAGTAGTCATAAAAACTGCCAAAAAGAATATAGCACAGGAACTAGAAATTATTTTTAATAAATCATTGATATGTACTGAAATTCCAGAGGATTGGAAGAAAACAAATGTGGCTCCAATCTTTAAAAAAGGAAATAGAAACTTGGCAAAAAACTACAGACCCATTAGCCTCACCTCCATTATTTGCAAATTACTCGAAAGTATCATTAGAGGTAAAGTTACTGAGTTCCTTGAAGGGTGCAACCTTATAAATGATAGCCAGCATGGCTTTCGAAATGGAAGTCCTGTCTAACCAACTTGATTGAATTTTATGATGGAGTCCTATTGCATTTGGACAATAAAGAGCCAGTATAGTATACTTAGATTTTGCAAGGGCATTTGATACTGTTCCTCATGCAAGATTGTTGGTAAAAGTTAGAGCCCATGGTATAAGAGGTCATATAGCTGACTGGATAGAAGAATGGTTGAGAAACAGAAAACAGTGTGTTCATCTAAATGGAAATAAGTCTACTTGGAGACCCGTATTGAGCTGAGTCCCACAGGGGTCTATGCTGGGACCTCTGCTTTTTGTTGTCTATATAAATGATCTAGAGAAAGGCCTATCATGTAAAACCTCAAAATTTGCTGATGATACAAAATTAGGCCATAATGTTAAGTCAGTAGCAGGAGCAATGACAATACAAAAAGACTTAGACAGAGTAACAGCCTGGGCAGATAAGTGGGAGATGAGATTTAATGTTGATAAGTGCAAGGTTATGCATATTGGGCCAAAAAATCTAGAATTTGAATACAATATGAATGGCATTTGGATTAGAAATGATGATAAAGAGAAAGACTTGGGTGTCACTGTGACTAATGAACTTAAACCCTCAAATCACTGTATGGAAATCAGAAATAAAGCAAATGCTAGACACAATCTCATGCAGACACACATTGAATACAAATCACCCAATATTATAAAGCAACTATATATACATTTCATATGTGAGACCCCTCCTTGAATACTGTATTCAATTTAATAGTCCCTATTTGATATAAGATATTGAAAAACTGGAAAAAGTACAGAAATATGCAACAAGAATGATCCCATATCTAAGACAATTGACATATAAGGAAAGACTGGCATATCTAAACATGTTCTCATTAAAAAGGAGGAGGTTAAGGGGTGATATGATAGAGGTGTATAAAATGATTAAAAGGTTGGATAAGATAGATTTTGATTCTCTTTTCATTAAATATCACAATAACCAGACGAGGTCATAGTATGAAATTATTTAAGCCAAGATGTAAAACAAATTTAAGAAAACAGTTTTACAAACAGAGTAATTAAGTTTTGGAACAGTCTGACAGAAGAAGTGGTGACTTCAGATACACTTGATTCTTTCAAAAGAAGGTTGGATAGTTTGATGTCTGCAAGGGACATCTGGTGATAGTGTTTAAGCCCATTTTATTGCATGAATGGTACTAGTTTATATCATATATTATGTGCATTTAGGTGATAAATCCCACAGCTCAACACAAGTGTTGTGGGATATAGGGAGGCAGCATCTTGGGTTAGGGATACTCTCTGTCCTTACACACCCTATTTAGAGAGATTCCTCTGCTGATGGTGCCCCCCATAGTACTGTGAGGTAATGAAAAACTCATGATCTTCACTTGCCCCACAAACACCTTTAAATAGGAGACCCAAAATGGGTGCACACACATTTCTACATTACTGTACAGTCTTTATAGCCACACCTACACTTTTCCTCTTAAGTATATATATTGTAATGTATATAGTTGTAAATTGTGACTTGGTCCCCAATTGATGTGGGCCATGACTTATTTTTGGTTGGCAAAGTACTGGTATTGATGGGTACTGTAATGAAATTGACTGGATTCTTTGGATTTGATATATTTGCATGTCAGTTATAAATAAATGTAGTGTGTAACATATTTGTGGATAGTAGCCTATTATGACTTTGATCCTCTGGATCCAGAGATTCTATCTCTAGTTTTAAATTGATAATTAATTAGTTTTGTAAAAATTGGTTGTTGCCAATGTACAGGCAGTTTTTACATAGTCGAGCCACCTTGATGGGCAGAAGTGGCCCCTAGTGTGCCCACTATAAAAATTTGTTCTTAGATATATGCCCAAGTGGGTTCAAAAGTTTTCAATGTGTAATGTAGGGCCTAGTGTAATTTTGGTGTCAAAATATCTAATTTAGGTAAAATTAGCTACTTTGGTGCCAATAAAATGACTGCTAAACTAGGAATTTACCCAAAATTTAACATTCTTAAAATATTGGTATCTGTGAAATTTAATACGTATTTATTATTACCTAACCTACCCATAAATAATAGTATCAATATTTTCCAGTGCCCTAATCTAATCCTTGGTGCAGAATTTACCTTAAAGCACTTCTGCCTCAAGGGTGCTGTTCCCATGAAGTCTGCTCAGCACCTGCTGAGGTGGGGCCATGATGTAGTTGCCACCCTTCTTTTCTCTTGCTCCTGCCATACAATTTGATCTAAGTACTATTGAATTTGGGTTAATATTGGATTTTACTCCCAGTCACAAGCAGTTGAACAAGTACTATATATTGAATTTCCATTAAAAACTGACTAAAAAAATATATATCTTGTACATTCGAACAAATTTGCACATTTTTTAATAAAATATATTTCCTGTTTTGACTATAATGTACTTTTTTTCATAAAATATTTTGGTGCTCTTCCAATATGTGCTCTACCGCGAAACTGTGATGTACCATATTCCAACTAATATTCCATATTCCAGGCTAACTAATGAAAATATCACGACAACCTAACCAATCATCAAGGGTGTATAGTTGACCTAACGATTGGTTAGGTTAAGTCATGATATTTTCGTTAGTTAGCCTTATAAGGCTAGTTTCATGGTAGAGCACGTATTGGAATATGGTAGAACACATATTGGAAGAGCACCAATATTTTTTCTGATTTGGCTATTTTTTTGCTACTCTGGTGACTTAATTAGTTTATTGTTTTCTGTTCTGGCTATTTTTTTTTTCCTAATTGGATTGTTTGCTGGTGTTTGCAATAGAATTATGATGTGCCATTTGTGTGATTTTGACTTTGAGGACTTGATTCGTCATGTGCCCTAGATGAAGACAAAGCATTGAATGTTTTTATCAATTATGGCATTATTCTCTCATCCTTAACTTGCCTGAAATGTGACAGTGAGTGCCTAATATGAAAAGATCAGAAGATATTTAGGTGAAATAACCAATATTAACCTGTTAGGTTAACTGAATGCCTGGTTAGGTTAACTGAATGCCTGGTTAGGTTAACTGAATGCCTGGTTAGGTTAACTGAATGCCTGGTTAGGTTAACTGAATGCCTGGTTAGGTTAACTGAATGCCTGGTTAGGTTAACTGAATGCCTGGTTAGGTTAACTGAATGCCTGGTTAGGTTAACTGAATGCCTGGTTAGGTTAACTGAATGCCTGGTTAGGTTAACTGAATGCCTGGTTAGGTTAACTGAATGCCTGGTTAGGTTAACTGAATGCCCGGTTAGGTTAACTGAATGCCCGGTTAGGTTAACTGAATGCCCGGTTAGGTTAACTGAATGCCCGGTTAGGTTAACTGAATGCCCGGTTAGGTTAACTGAATGCCCGGTTAGGTTAACTGAATGCCCGGTTAGGTTAACTGAATGCCCGGTTAGGTTAACTGAATGCCCTTGATGATTGGTTAGGTTGTCGTAATATTTTTGTTAGTTTAAATGAAAATGATGAGCAAACTTTTCTGGTTAATTTTGAGGTGTTTTGCACGTTTCCTCTGGTAATGCGTCATTTACGAGATCTCGTAACAGGAACATATCCTATATGTTTGTTATGATATCTCAAACTACGCATTTGCATAGGAAACCAATGGTAGATTTGTGCAAAGCACCTCAAAATTGACCAGAAAAGTTTGTTCTCATTATAAAACCAGACTGGGAGTAAAATCCAATATTTACTTGAATTTGTGAGGGCTGGTCTGGCAGAGGAATACCCTGGCACTGTGGGTTGGTTGAGTATGTTGGATAAAAACATGTCTAAATGTTTTTTAAAAGTTTCTACTGGGACTGCACTTATATCTAAGCTACAGTATGGAGTCAAGGAGTTAAACAGGTGAGAACCCTGCCTAGAGATATTATAATGAAGGGTTTGAATCCTTCTCAGGCTCTTTGGTGGGAGGTGATGTTTTTGGCACATTTTGCTAGTTCTTGTTGAGGTGGGCACAATTGGTTTGCTATTGGGGGCAACTATAAACCCTTCTAGAATTTTCCAGGTGTAGATCAGGATGTATCTCTCAAACCTCCTCCTCTATGGAATAAAGGTCAAGGTCTCTGAGCCTATGCCAGTAGTTTAATTTGTTTTTATTCGCCTGTTGCTCATCAGGTTGTTTAATATATGAAGTAAAGGTTCTTTGTAGGCCCTCAATTTTTTGCAATTCATTCTGTTTGTGGGGAAGCCATAATTGAGAGCAGTAGTCAATGCATGGAAGAAAAAGTGATTTCCTCAGGGTAAGCATGGTCATTAGGGTGCATCAGCCTATAAGGGGTGAAATTTCGAACTTCGGATATTGATTTGGCCCTATGATATTATGGTTACAATCCCCAACAAACTTTCAGTGTCCACATTTCAAGCTGTTCTGACAATATTTAGTGGGTCTACCTCGAAGATGAAAATTTGACAATTGTGGAATTTTATGGTTTTACTAGAAAATCTTATGTGTAAGCGTTGTAGATTTTATTTGAAAAAAAAATTGTAAATATAGTTAGTTTTAGCCAAGTTTTAGCCTCAATTCATGAAATTATCTGTCTTTTTAGACTTTTTTTTGTATTCTGAGAATCATGAAGTGAGTTACCAGGATGCGGGATGAGGACCCAACTTGCCAAGCATCCCACCGACCACCTCCACCTATTAAAAATGGTATTTCATGATAAAATACTTGTAAAAATTGATTTATTGCTTATTGATATCTTAATTCTTCTTCTTTGTCCTTTTTTCTTTTAAAACAGATGATAAAGAAGCTTCTCTCTTTCTCAGATTAGCAGTGGCTTTTCTGTCAGCTTCTACAACTTGGAGAACATTTTAAAGATGTTCTTCAGTCCTTGCAGCCTCATAAAAGTCACTGCATAGTTTTACTGCCCTCTCAGAGCCATCATTTATGACATTTATAGCCAAAAGTTTTTCTTTGGAAGATATAAATGATGCTGTTATTCTCCATTCAACAATCTCAACCATTAAAAAATCATAGTCTAACTGTAGTGAAGAGAATATGAACCATGAGTTTTTGTCAACCAAGTCAGCTAGTGTGGTTTCCGATCGTAGATTGGTAGGGAAATTAGGCTTTCCAAAACTAGATCCATGTCTACCTTCTGGAACCACTGTCTCAATCTTGTGTGGTTTATAGGAAAGTAGATGGTTTGTTATAGCACGAAGTTCATTTTTTGGAACCAACTTGCTGAATAATACAAGAGGAATCATCTCTGATGAAAGGTACCAGAGATGATGTTTCAAAGATGTTAGAGCACTTTTTGCTATTTGCTTGTTTACTTCCTCGTATCTAAGAAGCTTTTTGTAAAGCTGCAAATCGTGCCATGGTGCATCAAAAACTGAAGAGCAGGTCATCCACCATGGGTAGTAAATCAGTGAAATGAAGGTTGCAAAGTCTCTTAGTTTCAGAATTTGTTGCTCGTTTGTGATTGTTACTGAAGGTAGTTTCGAGATATTATCTTCTAGTAATGCAATTTTTAGAGCATATATTGCTTTACTCATCCATCTGGCTCTATGTATAGCACCAGGTCGCTGAAGGGTTACATCCTTATCACTAGGTCCTGCATTTAAGTATAACACAACTAAGTCAGAAAATTGTTTGTAGTCATATTGTGCATGTTGCTTTTCTATATTACTTATTTGAATTGCATAATCAGTCCATTCCTGAAGAATCTCCTGGACAGCTTTGGAGTACTGATTGAAGTCAATTTTTTTCAATTTTTCATCCTTGGAAATCCACTGAAACTTTTCTTGAAATCTGTTAGACATTAATTTCTGGTCCACTCGAAGTTTCTACTTTCATGTCCTGAAACACATGACTCATAATAACTTCACCAACATGATGCCTGCATGCAGACCATAATAAAGGCCATCCAATCTCTTGTTGGATAGTTATGCATGCAGCGCTCACATGTCCCGTGTTGGTTGCTGTAGTGTCGAAAACCAAGTTCACTATTGAATCGGAGCAGTTCCACAATTTCAGTAGCTTCATAACTTCTTCAGTCAAGTTTTTCCCAGATTGGCCACTGCCACCAGCACTAGGATGATATGATGGAATACCAAGTAGTTTGAGATCCATTGAATTTCTAACTGATATGGCTAATCGTTCTTCTGTAACATATTTATCCTGCAGAGTAGAAATTATTTTCGAATCCCAATGAAGAGAGGCCAATTTAGGAGGATTCCAGGATTTTTTAATGGAACTTGAAATTTTTTGGGCTACTTCGCATCTTGCTCTATCAGCTGTAGCATATGAAGTTGCCACTGCCTTAGTGTTACCACCACATTCTTCAACAAGAGCTTTTGTGAATGCAGCCTGTTGTGCCGGAGTCATTTTCATTCTTGATGCCAAAGAAACAAGTTTCGGTCTTTTCAGAATGTCATGAGGAATGATAGCTTGAGTACCTAAACAGACTGTTGACTGTGTGGATTTTCCATCTTTTTCAGCTCCATCATTAGCTTCTGACTCACTCTCAATGGTAGTTGTATCACTTGTGCTACTGCTTTCTAATTCAACATAACTGCAAGAAGCTTCAGTGTGTCTCAATTCCTTTTCTTTTCTCGTACTTTCTTCACATTTTTGAAAATTAATGCGCTTCATTTTGGATGCTAAAGTTTGATCATGAGCTCCAAAAGAAGCAATTCTATCCCCTTGCATAGATTGAAGAAATTGTATAGCTTCTGGATTACTCATAATTTTTTCTGCATTTTTAATCCACAGTGGAAAAGTCATTTTAAGATGCATTTCCATATCTTCTAGTCTTGTCTTTGTACTTTGTAGCTCTCTTCTTTTCAATGGAATTTCTCTGTTTCGCATTCTTTTCTGACAACGAAATTATTTTCTCACATGCTTTTTTCTCAGTAATCATTGGTATATTGGCTTTATTGTAGAATGGTTGAATTTCTGTTAAAACAATTTTAGCTATATCTCGTTTAGTTCTCTCTTTTAGACCCTGTTGCTGGTGAAATAGGAAACATCTAAGAACTTGTTCACTTGTTGGCAAGTGACATCCTATAATCTTTGCATCATTATTTGTGATGCCAGGACCTAATCCAAATATACAGGTTTTTTTTTGTGTTTTTACATCAACTTTATCTGCACCACTTGAACAAGTTTTACCACTAGAAGTGGCTTCACTGGCTTTACCACTATTATCCATTATATCATATATCAACTATTATCACCAACATATATCAAAAATTGACCTGTAATAGAAACATAGATTAATATTAAAGTAGTCTACATGCCTGAAAATAAGAAAAAATAGCTATAGGTATTTCATGATGGCAAATGATGTTTATTAATAGTAGCTATGGCTTAAACACAAGCAAACTAAACATACTAGGCCTATAGTACCTTAAGGATCATTCAATTCAATAAAATAAAGGTATACAGTGGAACCCCGATTTGAGTACGCTTGTCCATAGGCTCCTATTGACTTGACTTGAGTAGAAAACTCAATTTGAGTACGCCAGCCGGCTTGTTTGAGGACAAGGTCATGAGCTACTTTAAGTCATTCATAGCAAACAGGCAGAAGCAACAGAAAATTGATGCTTATTTCAAGCCCTCAAGTCCCAAACCCTCTACCTCTTCCATGTCATTGGCTGTGGGCCTAAGAATGCCTAGCCCTGATGAGTTACCAGACATCATCATGGAAGGAGACTCTCCCTCCAAGCAATAATTCCTCCCTTCCATTCCTCATCTGGAACTTCCAGCATATCAAGCAAGACTCCTACAGGATTATTCTATTTTGTCTATATTGTATGGTATGTATTTTGTATTCTATTCTGTCTATTTTTAATACAATTACTAAATTTCGTAGGCCAATTTCTATAGAAAAAGTAGGGGTGGGGTGAAATTTTTGGGTTTTGGAATGAATTAATTAATTCCCATAGGTTATTAAGTTCGATTTGAGTACATTTCGAATTAAGTACGCCATGCTGGAATGGATTACGTACTCAAATTGGGGGTCCACTGTATATGAAAAAAATAATTTAAGGCAATTTATCCCAAAAATTGTCATTTTTGTAAAAGTTTAGGAGCTAGGTGGACCCAGTAGATATTAATCAATTGACCTAAAATTTTGCATGTGAATTTTTTTTAGGGAATATAACCATAATAACGTAGGGCCAAATCAATTTTTGAAAGTTGCCATTTTTGATGCACCCTAATGCGCCCACAGCAAAACAGAGTTGTGTATAACTGTAGTCTTAAAGATGGCAATAAGCATAGCTTGAATGACTGTCTCATAGAGGGGCCTAATCTTATTTCAGACCTTGTAAAAATCCTTCTAAGATTTAGATTAGATGACTATGCAGTTCAAAGTGATATAAGCAAAGCTTTTTTGAGAATTCATCTGAAAAATGACTATGACAAAGATCAACTAAGATTCTTGTGGTTTAATGATCCATATGACTTAAATAAATGGTTTAAAACATTTAAATTTAATGTGGTTTTGTTTGGAGCAAATGCAAGTTCTAGTTTACTGGCTTTAACCATCAAACATCACTTAAATTTGTATGATGAAAATGATTTAACTGTTCAGTTCTTGAAAGACCACTTCTATGTAGATAACCTTGTAGGATCAACCAAAACAGAGTCAGAATTAAATGAAGTTTACATAAAAGCAGATAAAATAATGAAAGAAGGTAATTTTGAATTAAGAGAGTGGATCACAAATAATGAGAGACTAAATCAAAAAATAAAATCAGAAGACAAAAGGATTGACAGAACCAACAAACAGGGTGAAAACATTAGGCATGATCTGGGATTTGAACTCAGATTCTAAAGTTCATGATTCACTCTGCACAAAAGGCTACACCTTAGATACAACAGCTAACACAAAAAGAAAGATCTTATCCGAAAGTTCAAAAATATTTGATCCTATGGGTTTACTCCTTCCTTCTATCAGATCCAGGGTTCTTTTACAAGAATTTTGGAAACAGAAAGTAGACTGGGATGATCCTATAACCAATAAACAACAAGATAGCTGGAAAGGTTAGCTAAAGATCTCAATAAACTACAAAACATAAATATTCCGAGTTTGTGGACACAGAGATACACCTCAAACCTTGCATGTATTTGGTGATGCCAGTGAAAAGGTGTATGGCTATTGCGCTTACCTTGTAGGTGAGGATGGCAGCCATTTGATCTATGCCAAGGGGAAAGTAACCCCTTAAACAAAGAAAAACTATTCCTCAGCTTGACCTACTTGCAGGTTATCTAGCTGTAAAAATAACAGGATTTCTCCATGAAGTCTACCATGATGTAAACATCACAAATACATATATTTGGCTTGACAGTCAAATCTGCTTGGCATGGATCAACTCTGATGAGTTAAACTCAAAAAACATCTTTGTCCGTAACAGATTAAGAGACATTAAAGAAGCTAGACAAAATTTGGACATAACCTTTAGATACATTCCAACAAAACAGAATCCTGCAGACTTTCTTACAAGAGGATTATCCTGTAAATTACTAAAATCCAACAAAAACTGGTTTCATGGACCTGAATTCATTCAGAATGAAACAATGTGGCCAGCAGAACAAATTAATGTAAAGCTTAACATGATAACCACAAATAAAGTTGAGCCACTATTAGATTATAATAATTATTCTGACTTTGGCAAACTTGTAAGGGTAACATCTTACTGTCTCAGATTCATTCACAACTGTTTAAAGAAAATAAATAAATAAAAAGAAATAATGATAATGAAATGTATACAAGTCTAGCTACCAAATATTGGATTAACCGCATACAACAAACAGAATACAAAAATGAAATAGATTTTCTAACAATTGGTAAACAAATGAACAAAGTACCCTCTGTGGTAATAAACTTGAATCTTTACATTGACAAAGATGGCTTATTAAGATGTAAGGGTAGATTAAACAAATCACAAATCACATATAACAGTAAACAACCCCTTCTTCTTCCTAGGTTCCATCACATTACAACCCTAATTAATTATTAGAGAAACACAATGAACTTTATCACATGGGTGTTCCACAAACATTAAATGCCATTAGAAAGTTGTATTGGATACCCAAAGGCAGAATGACTGTGAAGACAGTTTTGAATAACTGTGTCACCTGCAAAAGGATTCATTCCAGATCTTCCAGGGAGTCCAATCCTCCTGATTTGCCAACAGAGAGAGTCACCTTTAATAGGCCTTTTGAAACAGTTGGCATAGACTATAGGGTCATTCCATGTCAACTCAGCCACAAAATGGCACTTTTTGCACTCACCCCTTTCAATTTTGCTCATACTTGGCACAATAGCAGATATACGTGCCAAACTTAAATTCCCAAATTATTAGAGCTGACTGACCTTTGGTTACTGAGATACAAGGTCACAAAGTTGTGACATTTTGACCTTTTTTGCGTTAAATGACTATTTTCAAAATGGTGTAACTATAAAACTATTAAAGCTAGAGCATTGATTTTGGTCTCATTTTAAAGCTCTTTAGTAGCCCCTTGTTTATTGTCTCTTGTTAAATATATCTACTGTGAAAAATAAAAAAATCCCTTCAAAAGTTGACCTTTGACCTTGAATAAAAAAAAAATACCTTCTCCTAAAAAATTCAATTTTTTTACATTAATACCTTGAGTCATGTACAACAAAATCCCAAGAAGCTGTAAGTGGCTGATAACTAGTTCAATGTATAAAAAATAAATGAAGTTGGCATCATTCTTCAATTTTAGATTTTTTTTGTCAGTTCATTTATTTAAAAGTTCTGTTCTGATATAGTGTCAGTGAAGACTTAGTTCAACTTAACATTATTAGTTCAAAAACCTTTTTGTGACCTGTGCCAAAAGAAGTCTTTTAAAAGACAACCAGGGTTAAACCCCTCGACAGCCCCAAATCTACTGGAGTAGCGCTGATCCAAAGGCCCAACTAGTATATAAGTACTGTCAACTTTACAGAGTTGACTCCTGACTTCAAGTTAAAGTTAATTTATTTTTACTAAATACATGTATAAAAATTTATTTAATAATTCATTAATTGTTCATTGTTTTCTTTTCAGGATTTTCTTTGTGCTTTTGTGATTTCAGAGTACAAACATGGAACATTTAAAACTGAAACAGAAGTGTGCTGATCCTTTGCTGCGTCACAAAGGTCAGTGTCGAAAGAAGAGTTTGAGAATTGTACCACAGGAACTTGTAAATAAGTTTCCCGATCTGCACTTAACACTACATCACAGACTTTGTAAGCAGTGTAGAGAACATCTTGAGTCCTTGCCTGAGAAAGGAATAGGCACTTTGAATTCAGACATAAATGATGATTCTTCTTGTAGTAGTGAACCACCTGAAGATCTTGAGAAAATTGAAAATGTTGACAATAGTGATGCATCAACTTCAGAGCAAAACCATGAGATGTGTACTTTGAATGCTTCTTTTGTTTCAATTGGTGAATCACCCATAAAAAAGAGAAAGCTTGTAGAGCAAAAGTCATATGGAGCTAAAAAACTAAGCAAGGTGACAGAGACAGTTAAGAAGAGAATGGAAACAGTTGCAGGAAAAGAGATTTCTGACTCACAATTTAAGGAGCCATCTGGAGATGTAGACTGTTTAGAAATAATAAATCAACTCAAGGAAAAATTCAAAAATGAAAATACTAAAAGAAGTGATAAAATAAAAATCCTCACTGTATTGCCCAAAAGTTGGAGCATTAGGAAAATTGCTTCAGAATTTAACACAACAAGGCATACAGCATCTATTGCTAAAAAAATAGTTGAAGAAAAAGGTGTCCTTTCAGACCCAAATCCAAAGGGTGGGAAAAGAATTAAACAGGATACTGTTGACGCTATTAAAGCATTTTATCTTTCAGAAGACATCAGTAGAACAATGCCAGGAAAGAAAGACTATTGTAGTATCATTGACAATGAAAGAGGAAGGATACATTTGCAAAAGCATCTTTTACTTTGCAATTTAAAAGAAGCCTATCATATTTTCAAAGAAAGAAATCCTTTGGTTAAGGTGGGATTCAGTAAATTTGCAGAATTGCGTCCAAAGCAGTGTGTTATTGCTGGAGCAACAGGAACTCACTCAGTATGTGTCTGTACAATTCATCAGAATGCCAAACTTATGTTTGTAGGAGCTGAATTAGAAAAACTAACTGCAAATGATGACACACCTATTAAGAATGTACGTCATTGTGTTGCCTTTATGGAATGCAATCCTGCCTCACAGAAATGCTGCCTCAGACAATGTGAACAATGTGGAGATCCATCAGATTTAAAAAACAGACTACTGGACATATTTACAAACAACTTCATTGATATCATAAATTTTAAAAAGTGGACCAATACAGATCGGTCAAATCTTGAATCAGTAGAACTGAATACAGATGAATATATTGACCAATTCTGTAACCAACTGAAAGAATACCAGATACATGACTTCAAGACAAAGATGCAAGCAACTTATTACCGTGAAACAAAAATGTCTTTGAAAGATGGTGAGGTCCTTGCTGTGTGTGATTTTGCTGAAAATTATTCCTTTATTCTTCAAGATGAGGTTCAGAGCTTTCACTGGAACAATGAGATGGCTACTCTACATCCATTTGTTATTTACTATAAAAAGGAAGATGAGATTGCTCACCTTAGCTTTGTTATTATTTCAGAGTGTAACATCCATAACACAGTTGCTGTACATTTGTTTCAAAAGCATCTGATAAAATTCCTAAAAGATAATATCTCATCCATCGGTTCCATCCACAAAATAATTTACTTTTCAGATGGGTGTGCAGGACAGTATAAGAACTGCAAAAACTTTTTGAATCTTTGCCATCACAGAGATGATTTTGGAATTGAGGCAGAATGGAATTTTTTTGCAACAAGTCATGGAAAGGGACCCTGTGATGGTGTTGGAGGCACAGTTAAGAGATTAGCTGCAAAAGCTAGTCTACAACGACCTTATGATGAACAGATCCTTACTGCAGAACAGTTATATACATTTGCAAGTGAAAATATTGTAAATATAAAATGTCATTTTTCAACCAATAAAGAGCATGAAGAGGAAAGCCAACTTCTCCAAGAAAGACACTCAACTGCAAGGACTATTGCTGGTACACAGAAATTACACCATTTACAGCCAGTTTCATTGACTTCTCTTAAGGTTAAACATTATTCATTATCAGATTATTCAAATATTGAGAAAGTTACTGAAAAGGAAGAAGTTGTGACTGAGGAGAAAATACATGGTTTTGTTACTGCTGCATATGATGGCCATTGGTGGGTGGCATATGTGCTGGAAAAGATACCAGAGAATAGAGAAGTAAAAGTCACATTCCTTCATCCTCATGGCCCAAACCCATCATTTGTGTATCCTGGTCGACCAGATGAATTAATCTTACCATATTCAGATATTCTAACACAAGTTGAGGCATCTACTACTAATGGACGAACATACAGGATTTGCAAAGAAGTTACTTTGAAGGCATCCAAAGCTTTGGCAGATCTACAGCACAGAAAGGTAAGAATTCAAAATTAAAATGGTCATGTAACTATATATACACTGCATACATTTTAAGTTGTGATAAATGGAAATCAATGAGCACTATACCTATACATATTGTATGTACATTTTAATATGTTACTTGTATTTGTTAATTAGGTAGCTATCTAGGTATACATTAAAAATTGTTTTCTCTTCTAGAAATCACAATAAATTGGGTTGCCCACAAGAATCTTGTCAACTACTGAAAACCATCACATACATGCACAACATACAGGTGAGGTGGGTAAAGAACAAATATTTAAAAATAAGCATTTGCTTGTTTGTAGAAGGCTGCAGATAGTATGTAGATATGGGTTGTATTTGTAAGAGATTGAGCTGACCTTAGACAAAAATGGTTACTGACATACACGGTCACAAAGTCATGACACTGACAATTTTTGTATAAAATGACTTTTTTCAAAATGTTGCTTGAATTCATTATTTTTTATACATTGAACTAGTTATTAGCCACTTACAGCTTCTTGGGATTTTGTTGTACATGACTCAAGGTATTAATGTAAAAAAATTGAATTTTTTAGGAGAAGGTATTTTTTTTTTTATTCAAGGTCAACTTTTGAAGGGATTTTTTATTTTTCACAGTAGAGATATTTAACAAGAGACAATAAATAAGGGGCTACTAAAGAGCTTTAAAATGAGACCAAAATCAATGCTCTAGCTTTAATAGTTTTTTAGTTACACCATTTTGAAAATAGTCATTTAACGCAAAAAAGGTCAAAATGTCACAACTTTGTGACCTTGTATCTCAGTAACCAAAGGCCAGTCAGCTCTAATAATTTGGGAATTTAAGTTTGGCATGTATATCTGCTATTGTGCCAAGTATGAGCAAAATTGAAAGGGGTGAGTGTTTTAGGTGGCTGACTTGACATGGAATGACCCTATACAGGAAGTTTGACTGTTGGTCTAGGAACAACAGAACAAAAAATGTACATCATACTTTACACATGTTCATCTTCTAGAGCAGTCAGCTTAGACATAGTGAGTGATCTCTCTGCAGAATCATTTGTCTATAGCTTTAGAAGATTTTGTGCTAAGCATTCTGTACCCAAAATTGCTTGGACAGATAATGCAACATATTTCAAGGCTGGTGAAAACCAAATAAATGACATATTACAAAATTCACATACTATAACATATCTATAAAATAACAAAATAAAATGGAAATACATCCCTGTTGCATCACCATGGTATGGAGCAATCTGGGAAAGGAATATCCAAATAATAAAGAATTGCCTAAAGAAATCAATAGGTAAAAAACAAATTGAATTCTTTGAACTTCTCACTCTCATTAATGAAATTGAGAATGTTGTCAATAACAGACCTCTTACTTATGTAGGGGATAATATTAATGATGTAGAGCCTCTCACCCCAAATCATTTGATTAAGGGAGAAGTCATTAACCTTCTACCTGATTACAATATCTCCGTGGATGATCCACCTTGGAGTGATAATAATCATGATTTGCAAAATAGATTTTAACAAATCTAAAAACAAAATTTAAAAAGCAATGGAGTGATGAATACCTTGTTGGGTTGAGAGAGACATAAATATATACAAAACAAAGACTGGTTAATGAAATCAGGGTAGGAGATGTAGTTCTAATTAGACAAAATACACGAAGACAGTGTTGGCCATTAGGTAGAGTTTTAGAACTAAAAACTGGGGAAGATGGATTAACCAGGGTTGTAAAACTTAAAACTGCTTCAGGTAAAACTATAAGAGATGTATCACTCTTATACCCCTTAGAAGTAGGACCAACTACTGTTAACAAAAATGATCATGAAGATGAATCTATAATAGATTCTGATGATGATCAAAATTTGACCCAAACTATACCAAACCTAACCTGTTCAATAAATGATGTAACTAGTCCTACTACTACAATAACCTATACCACAAATAGTAGACCACAATGTTCAACTGCTCTACGAGCTAGGCAGACGTTACAACAAAAGATAAGGGCTGGAGTATTGTAATATTTCCTATGGAAAATAAATTAAAATGCAACACCCTTTCATTTTGGAAAGAGTGAGGACTTTATAAAATGCTACACTTTTTATATTAAAAAGTGAGGAAAACAAAACTGGAATAACAAATAAAACATAAATTATAGGTAATCTAAGATGGGTTAACAAATATTAAAGAAAAAAAAAATTGAGTTTCACACAATTTTTCCTTTCTGGCTGGCCCCAATGTGTGGAAAATTTTGGAGTACTGAAATGGAAGACCCACCTAATCTTGGATAAGCCATATTGACATTAAAAAAAAAATAATAACATTAAAAAATAAATAAGAGGAGAACATGAACTCTTGCTGAGAAAAATTAAAAAGACACCAACGAAGAAACAAATATGGGATGAAAAGAAAAAAGGATCCCATAGCTAGAAATGGCAACACGGTTTTGGGAAGAAGAAGAAAAAGATCGGGATAAGCTTATTAAGCAGAATAATAGAGAGGACGAGGAGGCACGAGACGAAAGAAGCCGGAATAAAAATGTTCATTATTGGTGTCAAGAAATAAAACTTATATTAAAGTTTCAAGGTAAGAAGTTCATAAATTTCCCTTCAGTTATTAAATTTAGGTTAAATAAGCTGACATTTCAGCTGTAATTGTTTAACAAAAGAGTATGGAAGTCCTGTTTATGGACATATAGTTAGGCTGGTTCATCTTTGGCCTAGGTCTTCCATCTCCAACGTAGCCTAGGTTGTGTTTAGGCTACTCTGGTTGGAGCAGGACCTATTTTTTCCATAAATGTCATTGACAGGTAAGATTTCAAAATTATCATGATTACATTTTCATCCACATTTCCTAAGCTTTTTTAACAAAATTACAATTACTACTACAAATAAGAAGTAAAGTAATTTTATTTAATTATATATATTATACATTGTAACTAGGGATGTGCTGGATACCACTATCTGGCCGGATAACAGCTATTATCCGGCCGGATAGCCGGATATTTATGATGGTATTCCCATTACAAAAAAGACTATCTGGGCCCGCCCCTTTCCAATCTTAGCTTGCATAGCCTTTAGCTAGCAAAAGTTGAATATCGTTGTACAAAAATCTAAAATTAAAATAATTGATAAATAAGCATGTACCACTACTAGTATGTAACTATATTAACACTGCTAAAAAGGCAAAAAGTTTGGTCCAGCTAAAAGTGTGACGCATAGCTAAGATCCCAGCTTCCCTTACTTTTTAATTTTAATTTTAATTTTTTATTTTTATATATATTGCAAATTACAATATGAAAAAATATGAATTAGCGAAACCTTTTATTAAGATTTGAGATATAAAAATAAAATACACAGCCTAATCAAATATACCAGTAAGGTAAGTGAAATTATTAAAATAGCAAAACCTTAAAAAGTAAAAACTCACATTAAACAATAAAAATTAATACTCTGTTCAAGACACTAGATTCACAAGTTTAAATCAAATTTTTGTCCAGTGTGATGGATAAAAAGAAGCATCTCCCCTCGCTTTGGTAGCAAAGTACTTCTTTTTTCTTCAAAAATATTTCCGCATTCGGAAAACATTCTGAGAAAACTGAAGATGCTGGTGTCACTAGCCATTTTAGAGCAATTTTCTTGAGAGATGGAAAGGATTCTTCATTTTTCCAAATTTCAAGTGGAGATAGTCGTCTGTCTGATATGGGTTTTTTTGCATATTGCTCAATTTCCTCTGCTATTTCTGCGAATGAAGCCATCTTGCGGCTTTTTTTAAACTTTTTCTCACCAGGTATCTTTTCTGAATTTTCTTGTGTTAGTTCCCTGAAATAAGCAGAGAGTGGATCATCATCAAACTTTGCCTTTTTTCTTCCTGTTGAGGAGGAAGAAGAATTAGAATCGTCGCTGCTGTGAGCCTGTTCTTCAAAATATTTATCTCTAATTTTCTCTAGGTTGTTTATTTCATTTATTTCTTCAATTAACCATGTCTTAATATTTTCCTTTTGTTGATCTTTGAAAAACAAAAATTTAAATCGTGGATCAATGACAGTTGCTAGAGCATACTTCCGATTTGTTAAGACATTTAGACACTTTCTTTTTTCATTGCTTTCATTGGCAAAAAATCGTGACTGCAATGACTTCAACAGTTCATCTTTTGTAGTTGGACTCCTTGATCATCCTGGCTAATTTTTGAAAGAAACCTTTCAAGCGCGCACATGTTTGGGATAAGAGTAGAGAGTAAACTATATTCTGTACTCATTTCTTGGGTGAGTTTAAAAAATGGCTGTAAAAGCTTTAAAAGATTTTCAATCAAGTGCCACTCATTAGATGAAATAACAAGTAATTCACTATGATCAGCAAGGTATATTTGAACTGATTTTTTCAACTTAACCATATGTTCTAGCATCAAATAAGATGAGTTCCAGCGCGTTAAAACATCTTGTACCAATAGAAGAGGAACATGACCTTGTTGTGTTTGGAGAGCTTTAAATTCAGAAGTAGCTAGTGGGGAGTGGTTAAAATGTGTCACTAAACGTCGACACTTTGCCAAAAGATTTTATAGATCGTTGAGCCATTAATGCATCATTCACCACTAGCTGTAGCAAATGAATTGAACAGTGAACAGAAGGTATTTCCGCAAGGTCACATCCCAAAGCTATGTTAGAAGCTCCATCTCTGACCAATATATTACGCCTTGATCTGTCAATATTCCATGATTGCCACATAGATTGCAATTTGTCCGCTATATTAATTCCTGTATGCGATCCTGAAAAATGAGCTGAATGCAATACTGCATTACAATGAGTGTAGTCATTCATGATCCAATGACCTGACAAGGAAATGAATGAGTCATTTGAAGAAGAGCAGGTCCAAATATCGGAAGTGAAGCTAATGTATTTCCCTTCTTTCAATTTATTCATAACAATTTCTTTGAGTTCTTCATAGATTTTGGGTATGACTTTTTCTGAAAAATATGTTCGATTTGGTAGCAAATACCTTGGCTGTACGTGGGCCATCAGTCCTATAAAGCCATCTTGTTCAACTAAACTAAAAGGATGGTTGTCCAATGCCATCATTAATCCTATCTTTTTATGTAAAGCTTGAGCTTTTGAGTCATTTATATCCCATATTTTCTTAAAGGAAAAACTTCTTCTAACGTAAGTTGTTTTTCCATAGCAACTAATTTTTTCTCCTTCGGAGCCATTGAGGTGGTCGCTATAGGTTGATTTTGATTTTCAGATGATTTGTTAAGTTGAGACACTTCTTTATATTCTTTTGAATGCAGCATCTTTGCATGATTGTGCAAAGGTTTTGTGCTATAGCACCTAGCACCCAATTTCTCTGATCCCCTTTTAATCTGTTTGGAACATAGGGAGCAAATAGCTATTGTTGGATTAGTCTCATGTATTGTAAATATTTTCCAAATAAAACTAGCCATTTTAGGGGGTAAATAATGTTAAAATATTGCTGTAAGCCTGTAACTAATACTAACTAGCTATATAGCTATATGATTTAAGCAATGAAACAATCCTGAAAAGGATAAAATATAGGTAATTAGTAAAGTTATTGAAAGATAGCTATAATTTACATCAAACAGTGATTAAAATTTGATAGTATAGTCAATTAGTCAAGTAATAGCTAAATAATAATAATATAAAAAATTATGAATTATTTGAATGATATTATCCGTATCTGGCTGGATATTTTTTTTGATTATCTGGCCGGATAGTAAAAAATACTATCCGGCACACCCCCTAATTGTAACATGGAAAAATAAATTTCAAATATATTGGGCTCAGGCATAAAAGTCAGTGTATTTAGCCCATCACTGTTCATTGTTTCCTGTTGTACATATTTCTGTTTATCAGTGCTACCTCCAGCCTTATAAATTTTTAAACAATTTTCATTAATACAGGAGTAAACTACGAATGCAATGGTGTAAGTACCGTGAACAGATCAGAGCTGAGGAAGAAGTATTCTTTGGTTTAGTGGACAGCATTTATGTTGATGGCTGACAGGATGGTACTGTGACAATTACAGAGTTAGAGGGGTGACATTATCAACAAACCAAAGTAGAAGAGCACTATGTTATAGTCGGAGAACTGGGTAAGCCACTGTTTTCTGTATGGTATGTTTTAAATTTTTAGTGGATAACATAAATTTGGTCTTAGTAACATTAAGGAGTAAGAACTATGCGATAGTTATATATGTTCATTGGTCATACCTAGTAATCTACTGATCTCAAATACATTTATTATTTCCTTAAATTTTGTTTAAAATGTTTCAGGAGGACATTATCTGACACATGTTACCCCAGAGAATGGGAATGGTGTATCAATTGCACTAAGTCTCTATGAAGCAGTGAAGGACACTGATCTGGAAAACAACCTGCAAGTCATGGGGTCAGATGGAACTACAGTGATGACTGGACATAATTCAGGGGCGATCAGAGTCTTTGAAGAGCTTATTGGAAGACCACTGCAAAGGATCATATGCCTCTTACATTGTAACAAGCTACCTCTTTGTCATGTTTTCATGGATCTCGATGGGACTACGAAGAGCCCTGATAGTTTTTCAGGGCCAATAGGAAAACAGCTAGGTAGTATGGTTTCTGAATGGGATGTTGTCAAATTTAAGCCAATCAGAAATCAGAATTTCGCTATATTGCCCAATGATGTAATTGATGATCTCAGTTGTGACCAATACTATGCTTATAGAATATGCATGGCAGTCATGCTAGGGACTATTGAAAAGGACCTTGAGCTTTTAGAAGTTGGGCCATTAAATTACTCAAGATGGCTGACATTAGGTTGTAGAATACTCAGATTCTGTTTCACAGAAAAAGCTGAGTTCAGGTTTGATAACTGTTGCTGAGTTCTGTTTAAAAGTGTATTTCCCCAGCTGGTTTGAAATCAAGAAGAATCACTCAGTGACTGATGGCTCAAGAAACATCTTTTCAATGCTGAGCAGAATTTCCAAGTTTCCTAATAAGAAAGTAAAAGACATTCCCCTAAAAACCCTAAAAAGGAATGCTTTTTTTGCTCACCCTGAAAACATTATAATATCAGTGCTTGGTGATCAGGACAGGGAGAGAAGAAACACTGCAGTAAATAAGATCCTGGCACAGGGGTGAAGTAGAGAAAACAACCAAGGACATCATAGTCAAAATGGATTTCACTGGTGGAGATTTGGAAGTTGAGGATGATGTGAATGATGATGATTATGACAGTTTGAGTTATACAAGAGACTGCACTGTCAGAAAATTTAAGGTGCTTATAATCACTGAAAATGCTAAATTGTATGACAAGATGAGTAACCTTGATAACGTGACAGCAGAGCCTCCAATAGTTACCCATCTTACATCAACTGAACTTGCGAATAGTAGAAAAAATCCTTTGAAGTTCAAACAGCCATGCCACAATCAAGTGGTAGAATGCCATATCAAGCTTGTGACTGAGGCATCTGCAGCTGTCATTGGGTTCAATAGAAGAGATGGCATGATCTGGTAGTGTATAAAATCCCGTAAACTGATAAAAAAGTTTAATTCAAAGCAAGAATTTGTTTAGATTCTACATTTATTTGATGAAATTTTATAGTGTAAATTTGTAATATATGGTCAATATGCATTACTTTTTCATAAAAATGTGTTAAAACTGTTTTACACTTTTGGAAATAATTTTATCAGTCTCAGCATCAAAAAAAATCATAAGAAACAGTTTTTAGATTGTTTCTACCTATTATAGAACCCAAAATAGGCAAAATACAGGGTTTTTTACAGTTGTGTATGGATGTGGTACATATAGGGTGTGGTTGCTGATGCAGTATCACTTGCAACCACCCAAAACCACTACCAATGTTCATTTTTAGACATTTGACAACTCTCTAGCACCCCTTGATTTTTGAAATATTGATTTTCATAAAAATACACCACCCTAAATTGCCAAGTACTAGCAGCAGTGTTGGCTTCACTGTGTCACCACTCCAGTTTCCTGAGAGTGCAAGTACTAGCAGTAGTACTCCTTCGCCAGCCATCCTACCAGAGCCTGAAGTGGAGTTCAGGACCCTCACACCAGACCTGGATTTTCCGGCCATCACACCAGAAGATCCTGACGATATTTTGGAGGATTGACTATATATGGTGAGTACATAAAAATAAATATTTGCATGTCAGGGTTGGCAAAAACCCAGCAAAAAACCAACTGGGTTTTTGCTGGGTAGTTGGGTTTTTGCCAACCCTGGCATGTGTTCATAAGTAGGTAAGTCTATTTATACATTTTCATGTTATGTTGAATGTGGAGATTCAAGGGCTATACATACATGTGTAACTGTACTGAAGTATTTTGGTTACAGAAAACCCCACTTTAATGTCCCATAGTCCGGTAAAGTAGGGGTCATCCGTACTTCACTTTAGCGACCACACGCTCCTCCCATAGTGTACATTAATGTGAGGGTCTACTATACTACTATAATTTAGCAAATGTGTGTGTGTCTGTCCATCTGTCTGCAGAAAAAACTTATGTTTCTGAACCAATTTTGACCAAACTTCGTATGGTGGATGGATGGGAATGATGACTAATGAGTGAAAATGTGTGTGACTAGTCCCCCCCCCTCCAACCAATTACTGGGCCCAAAGGCCCCAGCACCACGATAAAACTATAGAAAAGAATGCAGGGCTCCATGAAAATCTTGAGCTTCACATTGTCAAGATTTGTGAAGTTTAGGATTTTTATGACTAATTTTATTGACCAAGTAATGGAATTCCCAGTAATTGGGGGGCTGCAGACCCCCAATTACTGTCAGTTCAGTTATTTGGTCAATAAAACTGTAGAAAAGAATGCAGTCATGAAAATCTAGAGCTTCACATTGCCACCTGTAATAATAATAATAATAATAATGAAAATCAAGTTGGTGAATAAATTTAGAAAAGGATGTAGCCTTCAAAAATTTTAGCTATGCATCAGAAGCCATGATAAGTTAAAAAAATGTGACAAGTTGTATTTGAAATTTAACTGCTTCATGAGCTTCAAGTAAAATCTGTGAAGCTGCATTTAAAATTTAGGTGATTTGTGAGCTAATTGTAAATGTTAAACTTTAACTTGCTTAGAGAATATCCTGCCCATAAGACAGGTGTTTCTGCTAGTCTTACTATAATTCACCAAATATCTGTCCAATTTAGTGTGGACCAAAAAAATGAAGGTTTAAAAATCTTTGTTCCACATGAGTAATGTTATTCCTTTTGCTTACCTTAATCAAATTACAAAATTTGAAACCTCTACGTCAATTTTTAGGGGTCCCGAGAAAATTGCACTTTTCCTTTTAATGCTGAAAAAATTAGTTTTTCCTTATTTTCATAAGTTCTGCTTTATTTTTTGTTGGAAATTCTTTACGATTCTTGAAAACTGTTTTGAGCAGGTATTGTTTGTCCTCTTCTTTAGTTGTCACTGCTTGATTAAATTTTTCAATCAATGCAACACCCCGCTCAGCTGTGTCATTTGTCACTCTAAGGGCACGAACTCTAGCACAGCCTCTTTGGTACTCAGGATCTATTCCCCATGTTGATGCAGAATTTTCAGTGAAGAGAGAATTGAGATGTAGAGCATCAAAAAGATTTAGTCCTTGAAGTAACAAAATCAGAAATCCTTTTTTCTTTAAAAGAAGCTAGGGTTACTTTTGCTTCTAACGTTTCAGTCCCTTATTTCTTGGAGGCATTTGATATTATTTCACATTTGCTCCTTTTCTTCAAGGGATATGCTTTTGTCAAAGAAGCTTAATCCAACAAGTGTTTCTGAGAGGTACCACAGATGTCGTTTAATGGCATTTTGGGCTTGCTTGATAACACTTGATATCAAAGAATTTTCCTCCATTATTGCAAGATCTTGCAAAAATTTAAGATCAACATTTGGGGCTTCCTCTGGTTGAGAAGCTTTTGCTCAAGATTTTGCGTATACCAATGCAACAAATAAACAAATTTCTGTTATTGCATCAAGTTCTTTTTTAGTCATCATAAATTGATTTTGGAGAAGAAAAAGCTTAAATGCATAAATTCCTTTTGCCATCCATCTTGCATGATGGTACGCTCCAGGTCTCTTCAAGGGAGTATTAGAAATGCTTTCTTCTCCAAAAAACAAGAGAACAAGTTGAAAAAATTCTTTATAATCATCTCTTGGCTGTTTAGAGTTGAGTGCCTCCTTCATGATTAAGACTGTTTGATTTTTTAAATCTTGAACTCTTTCAATTATTCTGCAGCTTTGGGAATCAACAGCAGTTGTGATTTGAGAATGATCCATAAAATCCCATTGAGTTTTGAATCTTTTGAAGATTGGAATATCAGGTTCAGAGGAATGGCCCATAGAAGTCTGGAAGACTTGAGATAGGACAATCTCATAAATATGGTGTCTGCAGGCTAAATATAAAAGCTCTTTTCCAAGTTCTTGTTCAATTTTAGTGCAAGCTCCAGCATGGATTCCGGTATTGGATGCTGTTGTGTCAAATGACAGCCCAATAATTCTCTGGGTCATATCATGTTCTTGCAGGAGAGAAATGCAAACATGAGCCATCTCCGTACCCGTGCCAGCAGTGACTTTAGGAATTCCCAGCAATTTCTCTTCACCATTCCCACTGACTAACACTGCAATCCTTTCCATTCTTCCTTCGCCTGCAAGAAAAAGTTAAAATATATAATTTATATATAATTTATATATATTTATTTTTAATATTTTATTTTATATATATTATATTATATATTTAATATTTTATTTTATTATATTTAATATATTTATATATATTATAATTTATATATATATAATATATAATTTTAAATTAAACTTGATTTATTTTAATTTGAAGGTAAAATGGTGTAGATTGTGAAAACTAGCTTCAGACAGTGAAATGTAACCTAATTAAATAGAAATTTAGCTATCAAAATGTTTAATTAAAACCAACCAGATAATAACACATTGCCTAGGTGTGAAAACCAGACCCACAACTAAGTTTTTCACCTGAGAGATAAAATATAAATATGCTAAATTAATCAGACAAAAAAAACTAACCTGATATCTCTGGGAGCATTTTTCCATCCCAATGAAGAACTAAAGGCTCTCCAGGACAAAATGCTTGCTCTTGATATTCTGTTGCTATTTCTTTGCGTAACTTTTGACGAGTTCGAAGCATAGTAGATTTTGACACTGTAATGTTTTCCAAATTATGGCCCAAAGACTGAGCAACAACAGCATAAGACATAGCTGCATCTCGATTGGAAAGATTCATTCTATCATAGGCTGCTACAACATTTTTGTCAATAGGCTTTGACTTTTTAGGAGCCAACATTTTCTTTTTAAATTGCTCTTCAGAGGGACCTTGAAAATTCATTTCAAGGTTGTCGTCATTAGTTGATGGTGATGATGATGATGACGATGTGAAATCATCTCTATTGGCAGGCAAGAATGATCTTTTAGATCGCTTCTGCTCTTTGAGGGCTCTTTCACACTCTAATTCTTCACGATGAAGCCTTCTTTTCTCTCTTTTTGCAAGAATTTGGTCTACTGTACCCATGCTACTTTGTGTAGGATATTCTTGCTGGCTTAAGTAGAAAAGCTTGTCTTCTTCATTTGACATCATCAAAAGGGCATTAGAGTGACCAATATCAAGAATTTCAGCCTTAATTTCATCTTTAAACATAGCTTCTTCAATACGGCATTTTTCCTCTGGCCTTTTTCTGTTTTTCATCAATTTATCATAACTTATTAAAGAGTCAATCTTTTGGATGGCACTGTCTCTACGCATTGTGGGAATCCTGGCTTTCTCCCAGTAGGTCATCACTTCATCTAAGCAAAGATTAATGGATCTTCTTCATCCCAATTTTTCCTCTTTTTGATGGAAGAAATATTTTTGCAAAACTTGCAGTTTTGTAGGTAAGCGGCAACAAAGTATATCTTTATTTAAATGGCCAATGAGCCAAACTTTAGTTTTAGAATGAGTAGCCATTTTTAGTTTAAAAAATTAAATTTCTGAAATAGTAAAATAAACCAGTTAAATTAGGAGATAAAAAGGATAACTAAAAGGTTCAAGCCAATTGGGCAAAGCCTTTAATTTAGAGTTGACCAATTAAGGATAATATATTTTATCCAAAATTTTTGTTTTCCTTATTAATAATTTTCTCTGAAATAATGATCTAAGATTGTTTTTGTACTCTATTAACACCAAAAATTTCTTAAATAAGAAGAAATTTTTTCATAAGTTGCAACTCAAGAGTTGAGTTGATCATTGATGTTCTAAGCGCGCCTATTCATTGGAAAATTTTTATAAGTCATTAAATCTCGGGACCCCTAAATATTCTCATATTTGACCAAAATTTTGCTGACATGTCTATCTGGTCCGAAGGAACAAGGGCATTAATGTGGAACAAGGATTTCTTCAACTTTATAATTTACCCCCCATTTTGGTCCACACTACTGTCCATCTGTCCACAGAAAAACTTTTAGGTGTCTGAGCCAATTTTGACTAAACTTCATATGATGGATAGGGATGATGAGTAATGATGAAAATGTGTGTGATTCCCCCCCCCCCCCCCCCCAATTACTAGGCCTGAAGGTCCCAGCACTGCAATAAAACTATAGAAAAGAATGCAGCTATGAAAATCTTGAGCTTCACATTGTGTCAAGATTTGTGAAGCTTAAGATTTTCATGACTATAGTTTTATTGACCAAATAATTGAAACCCAAGTAATTTGGGGCTGCAGACCCCCCAATTATTGTCACAAATAATGTAGTCTTCCATGACAGGTTGTAATGTGAACCTCTAGTTTGAGAATTTGGATGAAGCGGAACTCATACGAAAGAGTAAATTGAGTGGAAACAACATATATTTTTTTGTCCCTGAAAAAAAATATATATAAAAACAAAAGTCTCTGCTGATTCAGGAAATGAGTTGAGAAATAAATGCTAACAAGTAAAAAGTAGAGCTTTTCAGTTATAATCCATTCATAAGTTTTATTAGATTTATAACAAATTTAAAAAATAACATTCCTTAATAACAGAATACTACTGGACAAGGATGAAGGAACAGAAGATGGTGTCCTCCACAAGTAATGTAAACAATGACAAAGGAGAAATTCATAATGTCAACTGGACTGGTGCATGAAAGAAAAATACCAATAAATGTGGAAAATGTGAGCTAATAGTTAAAGAGAATGATAAAGCATTAGAATGAGATATGTAACTGCTGGTTTCACATCAAGTGCGAGAATATTCCTGATCAGGTCTATAAGTTTATGATGGAAGAAGAGGCAGGACACCAGCTACATTGGAACTGCAGTTTTTGCAAAAGAGGGTGTGACAAAATATTTAAATAACTAAAGAAAACAGAAGTGCAACAGTTGGATTTAGATGTAATCTTGACAGAGAGCTATGGGGGAGGAAATCTCAGCTTTAGGGGAGGAAATACCAGTAGTGAAAGAAACTGCTAAGGAAGAAATGGAAGGTAAGAGAGAAATAGAAAAAGATTGAATTCCCTGGAGGCTAAGTTCCCCACACTAGAAACTGAGGAAGCTGAAGTAAATGTTGAGAAATTTAATCAAGGTGAACTAGTTACAAAAACAACCTTGGAAATTCAAGGAAGACTTGATAGGAAGAACAATGTAATCATATTCAATGCCAGCGAAATTCAGTCAAGTTTAAGATCTGAAGTTGTCAGGAACGATATAAATTTTCTTAAAGGTATTGGTGTAGAAATTGCTGAGGAAATCAAGGATTCAGATATTGTTAAAATTACAAGAATAGGTGAGAAAGGAAAGAAGATAGTAAGTGGTGAGGAGAAAATGTATCGAAGACCCATAGTTGTGACATTGAAAGAGGAGGCAAAGGAGAGAGTGAAGAAGAACATCTACAAGATACGCAGTAGCCAAAATGAAGCAATGAAAGCAGTTAGAGTGCAACATATGTCAAAAGATGAGAGAGAAAATGATAGAAGACTAAGAGAAGAGGCAAAGAAAATGAACTCAGAAGACTAAAAAACCTGTATGTGGTTCGCAGATTCCCATGGGAGAGGAAGATTGTTACCCTGAGGTATGTGAGGAAGAGTCTGAATCAGGCGAACCAAATCAGTCAGTAAACATGGGTGATGTAAATAGCTATGTACATAATATACTGTAAATACAGTGGATGTTTTGTTTATCAATGTTGATGTTTTGACTGTTGATAAGGTACAAGAGTTAAAAGTTGTGATATCAGAAAAGAATCCAGATATTATATCACTCATGGAGGTAAATCCTAAACACTCAAGATATGAATCTGAATTTAAAATAGAAGGATATGACATTGCTAAAAATAGAGGCAGTAGAGGGATGCTGATGTACATTAAAAATGGAGTGAAATATACACCAGTGACTTTGAACTGTGAATTTGAAGAATACATGTGTATTAGATTAAAAAGTATGTCAGATGAAGATATTATCATATATAGTATATATAGGAGCCTGTCATCATCAGAGGAAAATAATTCAAGGATGTTGTGTTCATTTGATATGGTAAGTGAACAAAATATACAATATGAACTGTACATAGGAGATTTTAATTTACCACATATTAACTCGCATATTAACTGGGATTATATAACTACTGTACTAATAAAGACATTTATGACATTCACTTTAAGTTCATAGAGAAAACAAGAGACTGTTATCTAGCTCAGTTTGTCAAACCACTACCGCAATATAGAGGATTAGATAAGGGAAGTTTATTAGATCTGTCTTGAGTAATAACAAGAACTTTGTAATGCAAGTTGATACTTCTCCACCACTTGGCAAAAGCAATCACTGTAGCTTACATATCAAATATGATGTGGGTGTAAAAAAAGCAGAGCAAAGAAAAACTAAGATACGTGTATGATAAAGGCAATTATCTGAAAATGAGAGAATTAATGAGTGATGGATGGCAAGATTTTATTGACATAGACAATGTAGAAGACAAATGGAATTGGATGAAAAATAAGCTTCAGGATGCTATAGACCAGTGGTTCCCAACCTTTTCACCACAAAGGACCCCTTTTATTTTTATTTTTTTTCCCACGGACCCCATGTTTTTGAAAGATTCCGTCTACCAAACAAACTGTTTTTATTAACTAATAATTAACTCGTTTTCTCATTTTTCACTATCAAATAAAGGACATATAAGTGAGTATGCAAATAAAATACAGCGTATTAAAAAAAGTATGAATAATTCCAGCCAAGAGCAAGGAAACTTGAAATTTTAGCCTGAGCGCCCTTATTGTGGGTAAATGTACGATTTTCATTGGAGCCTCTCGAAATATTGAAAGCTCACGGACCCCCAGTACTACCTTCGCGGACCCCAGGTTGGGAACCACTGCTATAGACAAATGTGTACCAAATAGAAAAACGAACAAGAATGAAAATGTGTTAAACGCTAAGTTACCAATGAATAGGAAACTATGGAGCAAAATAAAACGGAAAAAAAGATTGTTGAACATGTTAACCCATTTGAAAAGAAGTGTTGAGTGAAACACAGAACAAGACAAAGAGGTAAAGGAAATGCAGGAGAAATACAGGAGAGTCAGTAATGGGGTGAGATTGGCAACTAGGAAACTTGTGAGAAGTAATGAAAAGAGAATAGTTAATGAAGTAAAAGATAACCCCCAAAAATTCCGGGGATACGTAAATAGACGAACTAAGTCTTAAGTTAGCAATACTTAATCTTTATGTTGATGATGATATGAATGAAAAGACTGAGAATGACCAACAGAAAGCTGAAACATTAGCAAACTTCTTTATATCAGTGTTTACGAGAGAGAGAGAAGAAGATATGCCTGAAGTAGAGTTGAAGACAGACAGGAAACTTGAGTTTATTGATCAAAGTCAAGGAAAAATCAGGAAGTTTTTGAAGAAATTGAAGAAAAATAAATCCCCAGGCCCAGATCAGTTACACCCAAGAATATTTGAAGCACACTCACATGAACTTGCCAGACCTCTCTCTGATTTATTTAGTCTATGTTAAGAGGAGAAATGCCTGATGAATGGTGATATGCTAATATAACAGCAATATTCAAGAAAGGAGATAGATGTTATCCCGGAAATTATTGCCCTGTCAGACTGACCTGTATAGTGGTTAAACTGTGTGAGTTGTTAATAAGAGATGAAATCATGAAGCATATGAAGATAAATGGACTATTTAGTAAAAAGCAGTTTGGCTTTATATCAGCAACATCTACGGTACTACAGTTGATAAAAGTTTTGGATAATTGGACTGAATCTATAGATGAAGGATGCAGCATTGATGTGGCATATTGTGACTTTATGAAAGCCTTTGACAAGGTCCCTTACAATAGATTGTTACACAATTTAAAGATGTATGGCATGGGGGAATTAATTATTAAATGGCTCTAGGCATTCTTGAAGAATAGGAAGCAGCGTGTGATAGTGGAAGGAGAGGCATGTGGTTGGTGGGATGTTCTCTCGGGCATACCTGATGTGAAAAAGAATGATAGTGACATTTATCTGTATGCAGATGACACTGAAATATTTAGGTGGATTACATGTAAAGAGGATGCAGATAAATTACAGGGGGATATATACACTGGTCCCTTGCTGTATGAATGACCCAAATGAGCAAATGGTTTGCTCTATGAAATTTAACTTGCTGTGTGAATTTCCCGCCAAATGTCCAGTGCCAATTTCGGTCAATAGGAGCGCAGCGCTGATGATTTCATCCACTAGGAGGCGCTCCATTACATTCTGTTCAATGTCTGTTGATTGTTTTCTACAAGTGGTTGTGCACTCGGTTGTGCTTTGTTAATTGATTGCTAACTATGGGTCCTAAAGCTAAATGTGGCCGTAATATTATTTCTATTAAAATTAAAAAGGATATCATAAAAAATCTGAAGATGGGGTATGTTTAAAAGATTTGGTGACTGAATTTGGTTACTCTGCCTCATCCCTAGCCACAATTGCAGACCACGGAAAAGAACTAACAACAGAGGAGCTAGAGGAATTGGGGAGGTCAAGTGAGGAGGACAATGGAGAAGAGGAAATTGATGATGATGCCCATGCTGTAACATCACATGAGTTGACAGATCTTTTTAAAGCCTGGGATGTTACTAAAAATGTTGTTAAAAAACATCCAGACATTGAATCAACAGAAATTTTAACCTGCAGGTTTGAAGACACCATCCTCAGTTATTTCTGGAACATGCAGAGAAAGAGAAAAAGACAAACAACCCTTGACACCTTTGTTAGTAAATAACCCAGACTCCAAACCCCACAGCTGGAAGGTCCTCCTAACATCATAATGGAAGGAGATTCACCTTCCAAGCAGTAACCCCTCTACACCAACTCCACCACCACTGCCACTGACTATTCTTCTATGTTGTGTACATATTTACACACTGTTTACTGCTTAAAAACTCCTAAATTTCTAATACATTTTGGTAAAAATTACCTATTTTGGGGGGCTTGGAATGGATTAGATTTCCATTAATTATAGGCTTGCTCTACGAACAACCCTCTGGAACGAATTAGATTCATAGAGCAAGGGACCACTGTATGGTATGAAATGAGAAGGTGGTCCGATAAATGGTTACTCAAGTTTCACCCAGACAGGTGTAAGCATATGCAAATAGAAAAAGAGAGGATGGACTTGGAGAAAGAAGGCGTAAAATGTTTCTCGAAAAGGACTATATGGACAAGAGTGATAGTGAAAAGGACATAGGAGTGATCATAGACAGTAATTTGAGTTTTGAAAAACATATGATGGAAAAGATCAACAAAGCAAACAGGATAGTTGTACTCATAAGGAGGACATTCATATATCTGGATAAAGATATATTTAAGACACTGTTTGTTTCACTGGTTATCCCTCACTTAGAATATGCGAATCAGGTTTGGTGTCCATATCTCAAGAAACATAGAGTCCATTGAAAATGTGCAATGGAGAGCCTCTAAGTTGGTTCTGGGGTTGAGTCACCTTGTAGGATTTTGCTGATTCTCATTTCTCAAGTCCTTTTATTTTTAAATTCATGTTTTTTTCTTTCCAGCCACTCAGCTTTCACAGTCTCGAGTTAAGTATTCATTAAGTCAATCTAGTCAAGCATAGGCAGATACTGTAATTAATGAAAATGCTTAAATCATTGTAATAGGGCATCTTGCTAGAAACAGCTCTGGACTAGTGTTAAAACAGTCTAGTATTTAGCCCTGATAGTCCCTGTTGAACTCAAGAAAAGGCAAGATCATAGTCCATTACTGAAGCCAGAAGGTATGTTTTGAAGTTTAGCACTGAGGATCCAGAACTTAAGTGCTCCTTCTAGGCAGACAATCCAGTGTTGTGCATGAGTCCAAATTTCTTGAAGCATTGCCAGTGTGCTTTGGCTTATAAACCTTTGATTAAGCTATTGCATGTAAATTCATTAACTGCCTATACATGTCTTGTCTAGATAAATTGGGAAATAAACAAGTGAGAAGAATTCCAGTGAATAATACAACTGAAATCTCGGAAGTTAAGACCCTCCAAAGTTTAAGAAAATTGTTTAGAATTTAGGGTTTTGTACATAAATCACTTAATATGCTCATTATCATAACTAACCTTATTAACCGCATCATCATTTAATTTAAGATTAAAGTTTCTTATTGTCTAGAACCTCCAGAATACATTGTAAATAATTACCTATTGATACAGTTTTTTGTTCAAGTCTAGAAATGGGAGGTTTCAAGTTCTATTAAATCAAGTTATAAATACAACTGAAAAACATAAATTTCTAGTTTGCTTTCTATAAATCATTAAACATCGGTCATGTTACATGATGGGGAGATCAGTTCCACATTTGATCATCACAGAGAATAAGACTAAGGGGTTCCAAAAAACCTTAGCCCCCCCCATTTGCAGCTTACATGTTTACTTATATCAAAATAGTTTTTAGTGATTATAAAAATATATAAAATTCTTTATTTATTGGTTATTAAAATTACTCTAGCTGATAAAGTGATAATATAATGGCTTCTCAATTAATTGGTGATTCAGAGGCAATGTGTGATAGATCGCATACGAGAAATAACATTTTGGGAAGCTCGTGATGCTGGAGCCACCTTTATAATACGTTCATGGGTTGCCAAAAAGTTGTGAAGAAGTGAGGACTTCGTTAAAAGAAATTGGAATAAAACTTTGGATGAATGTGAAATGGATACAACCAAATCTGGGTGCCCAAATTTGCCACTCTCTCAGGAAACAAAGGACATCATTGAAAGCAGTACGCGTAAGTGGAAAAACAGCTGTGCTAAACTTTCTAAAGAGATCGAAGTGTTGAGAGGAAAGATCGTTAGTGGTGAGATCATTCGACTGTACTGTCATAGGCAAAGTTTAAAGCCTTGGCATGAACTTCAAAAGCCAAGAAAAATTCAACTCAACATCGATGACAGAATGTGGTTTGCCCATTATCTTGAAGATTGGGATGTGGATGGTTTCATGCATTTAGCTGTCTCCGATGAATGTTTTGTTTACGTAACACATTGGCCTAACTACCAAAATGATCAAGTGTGGGCCACAACACCAGATGAAATTGATGACAATGAACATTATCGCGAATTATTAAAAAGTCCTGATTGTGTTGGTGTGTTTGTTTTGTTCACTGCAAAGAAGCTCATGTGGGTGCTGAAGCCAAATGGTCAGAGTTGGGATGGACAGTATTTTCATGATATTATTCTATCCCAGTATGTCATTCCTTTTCTAAGAAACCCAAACAATGTTATGGATGTCGATCAGGTCACACTTCTGCACAATAAGGCCCCCTGCTTTAAGGCATTAGCCACTCAACAGTTGTTGCAGAACCATGAGATCGATTTCTTTGGAAATGAAGAATGGCCAGGAAATTCTCCTGACCTGAACGTCTGTGAACTCATTGGATCAGTTATAAAGGACAAGGTTGAATGTCTCTTGTTTCAAGAACCTGCAGCAAATCTATTTTCAAAGGATACAGTGACGCAACACATTGAAACTGTTTTAGCAAATTTGCGTAACGATCAAGATCTATTCATGTCACTTTTGGCAAGCTACCCAAAGCAAATTCAGGTTGTCTTGGAAGCCAATGGTGGGAACACCAAGTTTTGTTTCTCATTAAATGCAGGATTAAATTCTCTTTTGAAAGGTATGTTTAGTTTTACTGTACCTCTAATGGTTTAGGCCATGGGTGGGTGGGGGGGCTAAGGTTTATTGGAGCCCCGTAGATAAAAAGTCATACACTGGAATAAGGCTTACTAAATTTGGTGATATTTTCAAGTCAAGAGAAAATTCTTGAATTAATATTCAGTAGCATAGGTCTTGCCTGTACTGTGCTTGTTCCTCTTTATTGTTTATCCTGAAGTCCTTTCTCTTCCTTTTCTGCCTGAACACCTTTTTTCTTGCACCCACTCCTTAACATTCCAGCATATACTGTTTACTTTCCATTGCTTGAATGCACTGTGGTGGTGGTGCTCTTCCTGCTTGACATTTTTGTGAATGGTCCTTGCTCACTTGATGTCCAGTGTACTGCTTGGGAAAAGATCTTTGAGTCCAGCTTCATCTCCTGCCTTCCAGTCTATTCACTTTGCATGTACTTTGTGGCTGGCCAGTAGAATTGGATTCCTACAATAGGAAGAACTGTTTCCAGAGTCAAATCCAGGTGGGTTCTCCAGTTTTCCCATAACAACCTGTCATATGGGGGTAGATTAAGGGAGCTAGAATTATCAACAGTAGCATACAGACATGTATGGGGAGACATGATCGAATGCTACAAGATATTAACTGGTAAATATGATAAGGTGATGTGATGATGATGAGTGACTTGTTCTAGATGAGAGACTAGGGTACTCAAGGACATCAGTTTAAGATATACAAGGAAAGAGCCTCACGAAATATCAGAAAAAATTTGTTCATGCAGAGTTGTTGACATTTGGAACAGTATACCAGAGCATTTGTCAATGCACCAGAGATAATAGCATTTGAGAAACTTCTGGATACATACTGGAGTGCTCAGGACCTATTATACAACCACATGACAAAATTCCAGAGCTAGATCTACAGGCTGAGAAGCCTCTTCTAGAATCATTTCTACGATATTCTACAGTATGAAGTACTGAAGTAAACTGTAAATACTTGGTTCATACATGTTCAAAATAAAATTCTACTATTAGGCAACTGTTATCATATCTGTGCTCCAGCCATACCTAATTTTAATGTGCAGTGATAACCAATTTGCGCAGTAGTAATTTCAATTTGTGCAGTGATAAATTAGATTATATATCAGATATAGAACCTAATTTATGACCACAGATTTTCAATTTATCACTGCACAAATTGAAATTATTACTGTGCAAATTGGTTATCACTGCATACTAAAATTAGGTATGGCTCCATCCAACCTCCATAATTACTGGGCCCAAATGCCCAAGCACCGCAGGTCTAATTAAATGGGCCCATAGGGTCCTGTTTAGTTAGGTAGTATGGGTAATATGCAGTAGCAAAATGCGATGACTTGCATTTCTAGCAAGAATTAGATTCTATTTTGGATCATTTGCACAAGCTTAGATTTGAATAAAGCATATCAAATTACACAAGGAAAATATATTTCTTGCTAGAAATGCGGGTTGTAGCTTAATTCTACATTGTTAGGTTCGGTTCTCTTTTGGAACATTTGCACAACAAATGAAGCTTAGATTTGGGGTTAATATACAGTAAATACCATGACCTGCATTTCTAGCAAGAATTAGGTTCCCCTTTGGAACATTTGTACATCAAATTACACTAGAAAAATATATTTCTTACTAGAAATGCAGGTCATGGCATTTACTGTATAATTACTATGAATTGAAAACTTATTTTGACATATTTCTTTGTTGCCATGGCTATGTACAGTGAGTGTGAAGTAAATTTTGAAGACCTAATTTGCCTTAATGGTGTTTGGTTAGGTTAGGTTGGGTTGGGTCTGATTAGGTCTAGTTAGGTTAGGTACTTCCCTCACCAGAAAGTATGAGGGTAATTCAATAAGTATCCACACTTTTTATTTTCACAATTTTATTTTCACATCTGATAGATTATAAACACATCACTTCTCAACATAGTCTCCCTGTTTCTCAATACACTTAGTCCAGCGATCTACAAGCTTCCTAATGCCATCACAAAAGAATGTTTTTGGCTGTGTGCGTAGCCAGTCAAGCACCACCTCCTTCAGGTCATCACCACCTTGGAATTGCTGACCTCTCAGTGTCTTTTAGTGGTCCAAATGGGTGAAAATCCAAAGGTGCCAGGTCTGGACTGTAGGTTGGCTGGTTGAGAACTTCAAATTTAAGTTCTTGAAGGCATTTTCTAGTCTGTGCAGCAGTATGAGGGTGCACATTGATGTGTAACAGAATAACACTTTCCGACAATCTCCCCCTCCATTTTGTGTGAATTGCTTGCTTTAACTCATTCTGAAGCATGTCAGAATACAATGCACTTATTACTGTAGTTCCATGTTCTAGATAATGTTCAAGGTTATCATTATCATTATTCATATTCTGACACTTATTTTGTTTTAAGTAGGCAGTAAACTGCTGAAAAATGTCACAAACTATGAATTTGTGAATAAATTATGAGTAAATTTTGCAATTGTCATTTGATAACCTCTTAGAATCTTTATTCCTCAAATAAATTCCTCAATCTCAAGACCTTTTTTCTGGTCTTGGTCTCAGCCATGGTGGTCTTGACTACATCACTGGTTAATAAGTTATCCACAAATTTACATTTTCTCTACCTAATCTCTAAGTATTATAAAAAATTGTAGTCTCCAACTCTACAGGGTGTCCCATAAGTCTGGCATCATAGGAGAAATTCATATTTTTCTATTTCTACAAACCATAATTCATATTTTTCTCTTTCTACAGGCCATAATGTCTGTGAGCAAGGAAGAATGAATCCAGATAATTCTACTCATAGGAAATCGGAGTCAAAGAGAGGCTGCTGCTGAATTTAACAGACTGCATCCAGACTGCGAGCCAATAACACAGAGTTGTGTTAGCAGACTTGTTGCAAAGTTTAAGGAAACAGGATCCATAGATGGAACAATATGCTCAGGATGCCAATTTCCTGTCCACCATTCTGTTCAGTGACGAGGCTGTATTTTATGGAAATGGTGAGGTAAATCGACAGAACACCCGCTACTGGTCTCAAAACAATCCTCACTGGTATACCTCTTCAAAGGAACAAGGTGCATCTCGGGTGATGGTATGGTGTGGCATTTGGAAGGATCACATCATTGGCCCCCTCTTTTTCGATGAACATGTCACTGGAGGCACTTACCTACGTATGCTCAAAGAAGAAGCATTTCCCAGTGTCTTGAATGAAGAAGGAAATTTCCCAACATGGTTCCAGCAAGACGGCGCTCCTGCACATTACAGCACCCAAGTAAGGGAATACCTGTACCAACAATTCCCTGGTCATTGGATAGGACGTTGAGGGCCTGTGGAATGGCCAGCTAGAAGCCCAGATCTCATGCCGCCACTAGATTTTTATCTCTGGGGCCACTTGAAAGCGCTGGTATACGCAGAGAAAATTAGAAGTGTTGAACATTTGCGGCAGCGCATTATTGGGGCATGTAACACCATTACTCCTGACATCATTCACCATGTGCTTGCTGACTGGGTATCACGTCTGAATTTGTGTATTGAAAACAATGGTGGACATATTGAGCACATTCTGTAAATAAAAGCTTTTGTTTTGCCTTTTTTTATTATTTTTCCTATGATGCTGGACTTATGGGACACCCTGTATATTGATATTCTATATGAAGTTGTACTTTATAATTTTTATATTAAACCATCTTATTATGTCTACTTTATTTTAAGTATTTTAATAATTAATAAACCTAAATTGTATATACATTTTTTTATGATCATGTCAGGGCAAGCATCCCCCAACCTCAGCTATCCCAGTGCCACTGTGGCTGTTTCTGGAAACAAAATTTATTATATATACTGGTACATATATTATTGGTGCAATAATCAGAGATTTCCATGATTCTCATGAATTTTTCAGGATATAGTGAAGAGGTACATGGAAAAATCATGAATTGAGAAAGTTTGTGATGATGGGATAATTCGTGATTTTCAGTAGTTTGATTAGGCCAGGGCTCCCAAGTGTAATGAATTAGTGGGAGTTTAATATTTTATATTAATATCTGTAACATTTTCATGCATAAGCCTCCTCCAACCGACTCACACTTGCTGTCTCTGTCTGTCTGTACCCAAAATGGACACTGATAATAGTTTTTAGGCTACGTCTTCTGCATACTTCAGACTATTTTCTTTTTCATTATTATTGCAAGAATACTGTACTGCTTTAGGCCTATAAGTTATTACTATAAAATTGTTTTCCAGACATCTGAAATAGTTGCAGTATACCTTGATTGTGAGTTATTATTCATTATTATTCATTATTATTTATTATTATTAAATCTTATGAGATAAAAATATAACATGTATTTGTACAACTTAACTTTGCAAAGAGCATCAGGTATTACACATGCTGTTCATGGAAATTTTTCTGGATTGCGTATGCAAGAACTGGTTGTGTCAAGAGGGAGATCCTTAGAACTTCTGAGACCAGACCCCAACACAGGAAAGGTATTTAATTCTTGGAACTAAGCTTTGGACAAGCATTAGCTCAGATTTAAGGCAACTGTAGTCTCTTCATATGGTTCTCTTAAAATAGTTTGAAATTATAGAATTTTTTCAAATTTGTAATTTTGGTTTAGTATAGGAATTCACAAATACAGTCCATCCCTGTTATCCATTTTTTTGCTTATTCATCATTAATCAATTCCCCCCCCCCCCCCCCCCCCCCCCCCGGCACAATTTACGCTGCTCGTCTTCTACCCATCCCGGTGGAAGACCTCCAGATTGACCTCGCCTCCCAGGGTGTTGTGAGGGTGTACCGCTTTCCCGACAGATCGCGATCCCCAACCACCCCTTCTCCTCGCCTGCTCCTCACTTTCGACTCGCTGGTGCCCCCCATTTCGGTATTCTGGGGCTTTGGTGAGACGAGCGTGCGAATTCTCAGTATGACCATACGTGCCAGATCCTACATGCTGTTTTCAGTGCAATAGGTTTGGCCACGTGAGCAGCTCCTGCCGTCAGCCGGCCCCGTTGTGTGTCCATTGCGGCAGCCCTCCCCACCCCTTGCCCTGTACTGCTTCGCCTTCCTGCACCAACTGCCATGGACCACACCCTGCTTCATCCTGCTCTTGCCCGTCCTTCCTCTTTGAAAGGGAGGTTCGGGCCCTCTGTTCATCAGAGTTTCTCAGCGCTCGGGAGGCGTGGGACCGGTTGCGTGGCTGCGAGGCCCGGCGTGGTGCCTCATACGCCGAGGTTCTCCGTTCCCGGACTTTGTCCTCATTGGCGGTTCCCAACGCGCCTCCACCCACCGTGTCCGCTACTCCCAGTCCATCCTCTGCCGTCCAGCGGACTCCTACCGCGGCTCCCCGTACTACCAGCGGTCCAGCGTGTCCCCACATGCTCCCCCCGCGAACGCCGATGCCTCGTCGGCAACCCCCCCTGCCCCTTCTACGTCCTCTCCACCGGCGCCTTCGGCCACCCCCATTCCGGATCGTGACCCGCTGTCACCCATGCGGGCCGCACGACGGAGGGGTAGGGGCCGCAAGCGCCGCGCCAGTGGTGACCCCGAAAGGTTCGAAGCCATAAGCCTCACATCACCTTCCTCTCCCAAACACAAACGCCCCCTTCGCCCTACCGCCCCGGTGTCCTCACCATCCCCACTGCGCAACCGTTATGCACGCTCCCCCCTGGGGTCCCCGACGGCCCTCGTGGTGGGGACTGAGATACACCCCTCCCCGGCCCGGTCGATGGACCCACTGGAGGGGGAACTCGCCCGCCTGGTCGGGGTGGGTGGGACGTGCACGCCCCCGCGCTTGACCCGCCCCATCTCTCTCCTCGACCTGCCAATGCCTCTGGGTGAGGTATTATTTTCCACTCCCCCTCGTAGTCCTGCCTCCCCCGCACCTCCGGTGAAGGGAGGGGCATTCTGGATACCTCTCACATCCCTTCTCTGCATCGCTCTCCCCCGGACGTCCGGGAGACTCCTCTTCTGGAGGACTTGCCGGCGTCTGGTTCCACATCGCCCCCTCGTCGGGGTGACCCTCGCCTTCACCCTCGTTCGGCGTCCCTCGCTGAACTCCGGGGCTTTCCGATTCCCTCTTTAATCTCGGGCCACCCGATCGGCCCACCCACCCCATAACCATCCTTTACGCTGACTTTCCTACCCCTCCCTATACCTCGCTCCTGCAGTGGAACATCCGCAGGCTCCTGTTAGGCCTCGAGAGTCTCTCCTCTCTCCTGGCCTCCAGGTGTCCGGCGTGTTTCTGCCTTCAGGAGACGATTCTGGGATCCCGTTCCCTCCCTCGAGTGTCAGGTTACTGCGGGCTCCCTTCCCCGCCTCTCGATGGGGCGGGGAGGGGGGCGCCGCGGTCTTCGTGCACCGCTCCGTCCCTTTCCGCCTCCTCCCGCTCCATACAGTCCTGCAAGCTGTGGCCGTGCGCTAGGGTGACACTTATTTTCGAAAGTTTGAATTTTTATCGGGATGGGCGCGTTTCTGGTTCCATTTTGTCAAAAAATATCGTGTGTAAAATATTTTTGAAATAAAACAATTTAGAACTGCCTCAATACGGTCAAAGTTTGTATATTTTCTCGAAAAGTAGAAATTTTAGATCATGATGTTCTATGCCTCTAGCAAATAAAATATCACTTCTAGTTTGTTCAAGCTACTAATCTTGACCTAAAACATATAACTGGACTTCATACTTTCAACTCTAGGTCCCCCTCAACTCGAGTATTAGCCCCTCAAGGGGGGGGGGGGGGGGTATCATGGGCGCCCATCTCCCTCTCATTGTTGCCTACTTTGCAGAGGTCACGGTGGACTTGCGGGCGGTTGGGAAGTCACAGCGGTGCTTCTCGACCACTTGTAAGAGGAACTGCCTTTGGTCTTCACTCTTGGTAAGGGCCAGGTTGAAAGACTGCATCAACGCCACCCCGCGCTCCGCGAAGTCATTGACAACTTGAAGGGCCTGGACTCGGCGGGATGCGGCGATGAAGGCTGGGTCCGTCCGCCACTCCTCCGGATCCTTGAGCAGGAAGGCGGTGCTGATGTCCAGAACCTTGAAGAACTCCTTTGATGTAGTCGTTGTGAACTTGGCCAATGTATTGTTGGCGATTGAGGCGGTGGACAGGTCCACATTGATACGCCGTGGGGGATCCTCCGATCCTTCCTCTTCTTCCATCGCTTTAATCATCTCCCGCTTTGTCGCCAAGTCGATACCCTCGTCGAAGATGGCCAGGGTGACGAGGCGCTCGCTCAAGTACCATAGGTGCCTGGCGAAGACTGTCGCCGTCGCCTTGGCCACTGCTGAGTCCGGATAATAGACGAGGGCCTTGAGCAGCGCGAGGTCCGCGGCTGGGGCCGTTGCCGGGAGCGGCGCTTTGTACCAGGCCGTCACGTAGATGGACACGGCGAAGATGGTGAATCGCCGGATTCCAGCCGCTTCGCCTGACGACATCTGAAACTGTTCCCAGAACAGGAACAGTTTGATGGCATAGATGACTTTTGCCATCCAGCGCGCGCGATGGAAGGCACCGGGACGAGCGAACCGGGCACCCCGCTTGTTCGGACCACCCAGCACAATTACAGAGAGCTCCAGAAGTTCCCTGTAGTCATCACGTGGATGTTGACCGTCGAGGAGGCGGCTGAATTCGATCAGCAGGTCGTCGCGGGCGTCCTTCAGGTGCTGCGGCATGGTTCCATCCTCGAAGGGCTTCGCTTTGGTTTGATCGATGAAGTCCCACTGGGCGGCGAATCGTTTGAACAGGAGGATGTCAGGACCAGTAGAGGGACCGAGGCACGCCGTGAATGCCTTCTCGCACACCAGTTCGTGGATGTGGTGGCGGCAAGCCAAATGAAGCACTGTCTTCTCGAGTTTCTGCTCAATGATATAGCAAGCTCCTCCTGAGAGTCCTGTGTTTGAGGCGGTGGTGTCAAAAGAGAGGGCACAGATCCGTCCCTTGATGTCCCAATCCTCGAGGGCAGAGAGGACGGCTTCCGCCATGGCGCGGCCGGTGCAGTCGGGGAGGCTGGGCACAGCCAGAAGCTTGTCGACGTTCTCCCCAGACACCAGAACTGGAAGGCGATCTTCAGCAGGGCCTCCGTCAGCCGCTGGTACGATTTTCCCGTCCCAGTGAACGGTCAGCGGCACAGTAGGATGGAAGGCTGCCTTCATTTCCGCTGCTGCCATAGCACGGAACTTTGCTCGGTCGCGGCGGGAGGATTCGCGGTTCAAGACCAGCTCCTCAGGGTCGTGGCCCAAGCTCCTCGCAGCCGCCGACAGCAAAAAAACACCTTCTCGGTCGGTAAGTTTCGTCCGATCCATCGCTGCGGAGAGATCAGGGGTGATGATCATTTTCGACGCGCGGAATCGCTTGGGTGGTAAAGGGGTCGTAGATGCTTCTGCATTCGACGTGGACGGGCCCGGGAGAGAGAGCTCTTCCTCTTCTTCTCGGCGACGACGCCGTGTCGGTGACCGAGTCGGGCTGCTTGCACCTGAGCTGGAGCTCGATGCCAGTTCGACGAGTTCTTCTCGGCTCTCTCTGTTCGCCCTTTCATCATCTTGCCGGCGGCTCCTTTCCGCTTCCTGTCTCCTCGCACGCTCCTCCTCAGTGTGCAGCGTCATGTCACGTGTGGATTAGATGCGGCCGCGCCGCACCTCGGCCCTTTGTCCCATCAGGAACTCCCTGTCCTCTTCGATTGTGATCATCGACATCGCCTGTTCGTGTGCGATGTCGAAGAGGCGGTCAAGGGATGAGAGGAACTCGGCCTCGTTCCTGATTTGGGTCAGTGCGCCGTTTCGAGTTCTTGTTCAGAGCCCGCCACTTCTCGTACATTCGGAGAACCTTGTCCCTTGCGCGTTGGTCTTTCTGCGTAGGAATACGGGACCGCTCCCAGAATTCCTTGACTGCTGCGTCACTGTCTCAGCGGCTGCTTCCTTGATCGGCTTCTTGATGTCAAGGTGAAGGTGGAAAAAGTACTGAAGCGCCTGCTTTCCCGTAGGCAGCATGCTTCCTGTGATGCTGTGGTCCACGGTCCCCAGGAGATAGACTGCTGTTTTAGATCTTGTTGCCGAAGCCATCACGTCGTTTCAGAACTCACTGAAAAAGAGAGTGAAACACTGTTAGTGTTGGCAAAACTCGTCCCAACCCATTTTCTACTTAGAATAACATGTTCTTTCGCCTGTATCAATATTTGGATAAACTCGTGTTACACCCTGTATACCTCATTTTAGTCTTCTGTACACCAGTGCGGAAGACTAAACCAACGACTCTGACCATCCGTCTGTCTGTCTGTTATCATTTTTCAACTCAGAAACTACAGCAGCTATCGAAACGAAAACTGACATGATAACAGAACGCCATGAGTACTTTTCGACAAAAAGTATAAACTTTGACCTCGTTGAGGCAGTTCTAATTATTATTTTATTTCAAAAATATTTTACACACAATGTTTTTAGACGGAATGACACCAGAAATGCGCCCGTCCTGATAGAAATTCCCAAAAAATGAAAAACACCCCAAATAAGTGGCACCCTACCGTGCGCCTTTCCTTGGGGTGCCAGCTCACGGTCTGCTCTCTTTACCTCTCCCCTAACGTACGCCCTCCACCCGATTCTCTCTGTGACCTAATTCTTCAGCTTCCCCGCCCTTTCCTGATTCTCGGGGACTTCAACAGTCGGGACCCGGCCTGGGGGGACGTTTGCTCCACCTTTCTCTCCGGGACCCTTCTCTCCCTTATGGACGAGCTCGAGTTCACATTTCTGAACGATGGCTCCCCAACCTGCCTTCACTCGGCCCACGACAGTTTCACCTGTATCGACCTTTCCCTGGTTTCCCTCGAAATCGTGACGGAGTTCACCTGGGAGGTCCTGCTGGATTCTTCCGGCAGTGACCATTTCCCAGTGTGTCTTACCCCGACCCGTCTCCTCCCCCCCACCTCTGTCCGCCCGCACTGGCTGTTCGCCCGAGCAGACTGGGCCTCATACGCGAGGGGCACGGCGATCTCGCCATCAATTCCTGCCTTTCCCTCCGTCAGTGAGGCCCTCGCCTTTCTCGAGAGTAAGATCCTCTCGGCTGCCGCCAGTTGCATCCCCCGTACCTCTGGCTCCCCCAGGCCGCGAAGCGTCCCATGGTGGACCCCAGAGTGCTCCCATGCCGTTCAGGAGCGGCGCCGTGCCGGCCGCCGCTTCTACTGGACCCGCCAGCTGGAGCAGAAGATCGAGTTTCAGTGCCTGAAGGCAGTGGCCCGTCGGGTCCTGAAACTGGCCCGGCGTACCTCCTGGCGGAGTTACGTGTCCGGGATCTCCACGACTGCCCCCTCGACTGTTTGGCGCAAGGTGCGTAGCTTCGAGGGGACCCGTGTCCCCCCTCGACCCCCGGTGCTTCGGGTCGGGGACGACGAGTTCGTCTCCGATCCGGAGGCCGTCGCGAATGCACTCGTGGCGCACTTCGCAGCCATCTCCAGTTCCGATTCTCCCCATTCCCGCCGCGACCCACCGGATTTTCCACCTCATAGGGATGACCCCTATAATCACCTCTTCCGCATGATGGAGCTTCGGGAGGCCCTCCGCCCCCGACGCTCCTCCGCACCCGTCCCCGATAATATCCCCTATGACTTGTTACGGCACCTCCACCCCTCTGCTCTCAGCTTTGTACTGGACCTCTATAACTGGATTTGGTTGGAGGGTTCATTCCCGGACCGGTGGCATGAGTCCATCGTCGTCCCGATCCCGAAGCCCGATAAAGACCCCTCACTCCCGTCGAACTATCGCCCCATTTCCCTGACATGCTGCGCCTGCAAGGTTATGGAGGCGATGGTCGCCTCGCGGCTCTCTCTTACTCTGGAGGCGAGTGACGAATACCCTGCTACCCAGGCTGGTTTCCGGCGCTTCCGTTCTACCACCGACCCCCTCCTCCTCCTTAGCCACGACGTGCAGGAGGCTTTCTCCCGGCGTCACTTTGTACTCGCCGTCTTTTTCGACCTCCAGAAGGCCTACGATACTACTCGGTGGAGCGCGGTCTTTGACTGCTTATGCTCCCTGGGTTTCGTAGGCTTTCTCCCCTCCTTTATTTATAACTTCTTGTCCGCCCGTTCTTTCCGTGTCCACATCGGTTCTACCCTCTGACCGCTTTCCGTTGGAGGAGGGTGTCCCTGAGGGTAGTGTCCTTAGCGTCCTGTGTTTCTCACTAGTGATGAACACAGTCGCTACGGTCCTGCCTACTTCCGTTCGTAGCTCCCTCTATGCCGATGACCTGGCTATCTATTGCTCTGGCCGCCTCCCGTCTTTGGCTGAATGTCGACTCCAGCTAGCCATCAACGCGGTGGTTCGCTGGGCGTCCTCGGTTGGCTATGCTTTCTCACCCTCTAAGTCTTCCAGTATGCTTTTCCGTCCTCGGCGCCTCCGTCTGTCGCATACCTTCGCCCTTACCCTTGCTGGCACTCCTCTTCCCCTCGTCCCATCCATTTGATTCCTGGGTATGACCCTCGACGAATTTTTCGGTTGGGTTCCACACCTTAGGCGGTTGCGGCAATCATCTCGCCACACCCTCTCCCTTTTGAGTCACCTGTCCCACATGACCTGGGGGGCGGACAGGCGTACTCTGCTGCGCCTGTACACCTCCCTGGTGGAATCCCACATCGACTATGGCTGTGTGGTCTACAGCTCCGCCTCCTCTCCGGCACTCCGTATGCTGGATCCTCTTCTCCACCGTGGCCTTCGCCTGGCGTCGGGTGCCTTCCGCTCGTCCCCTGTCGCTAGTCTTCAGGTGGACTGCGGACACCCCCCCCTGCCCCTTCGCGGGGCCTTCTCATGGCGAAGTGTTACCTTCGCATCTGCCGCCTCCCGAGGTCCCTACTCTTCTCCGCGATCTCCCAGACGCTACCCTGGCCTGACACGGTTCATTTCGCTGCCTCCCTGGCCGACGTCTTTTCGTCCCTGGGGATCCCCCCACCCTCTATTCTGCCGTTCTCCTTCGACCTGTCGCCACCCTGGCTGACCACCCCTATCTGCCGCTGCCAGGCGCTCCGTGGCCTGCGTAAGGAGTCCTCCTACCGTCCTCCGGTCTTCTTTTCTGGCCCATCTTCCTGTACACTCAGACGATGTTCCCGTCTACACCGACGGCTCGCGCTCCCCTGCAGGTGTCGCGGCCGCCGTCTTCTCTCCGTCGCTGTCACCTACCTCCCGGGGTATCCCCCTGCCGGTTCAGGCCTCCATCTTTTCCGCGGAGCTCTTTGCCCTTCTGGAAGCCCTCCGTCTGGTATCGGGTTTTTCGCGGTCTTCCTGTACCATCTTTTCGGACTCGCTGAGCGCCCTTTAAGCGCTCGAGCGCTATAATTCCCCGGACCCCCTCGTACGCATTATTCAACAGGAGTACCATGTCCTGCACACCATTCACCGGATCCGGGTCACCTTCTGCTGGGTTCCTGCCCATGTCGGTGTTTCCGGTAATGAGGCGGCTGACCGCACAGCCCGGTCCGCCGCCTCGATGCCTCCCCTCCCCTGCCCGCTCCCCTTCTCTGACTATGTGCAGGTCTTTCGGTCCCTCTACGACCGCATATGGCAGCAGTCCTGGGACGATGCCACCGGAAATAAACTCTGGTCCATCCGCCCCCGCCTGTCATATTGGGCGTCCTCTTTCCACCGCTCCCGACACAAAGAGGTCGTCCTTGCGCGGCTTCGCATCGGCCATACGCGCCTCACGCACGGCTATCTTATGTCCCGGCAGGAGGCTTCTTGTTGCGCCTCCTGCCAGTCGCCCCTCACCGTCTTTCACATCCTTGTGGAATGCCCCACCCTGTCGTCAGTACGTCGTCGCGCCTTCCCGTTCCTCTCTGATTTCCCCCTCCCTGATCGTTTACGTCTTATGCTCGCTGAGACCCCTCTCTTCTCGCTTGACCGTCTTTTCCTTTTCCTCTCCCAATCTCGCCTCCTCTCTGAGCTTTAGGTGACTTCTCACCTGTCGTCCGCGGTCCTCCCACTTCTAGTGCCTTTCCCCCATCTCCGTTTCTCTTTCTCATATTCTGCTTCGCCATGATATCCGCTAGCGTATAGCGGGAAATGGCGGTAAATGCCCCAATACAACCCCCCACCCCCAATATCCATTGTGCATTCCCACTTATCCATTTTTTTGTCCATTAGCACCGAGGTGAAGCAATACGCAATTACATATTTTGTCATTCATTCATCCATACATTGTCTGGGGCAGTGTTTAGAACTTTCGAACTTCAAATCTGTCTTCAGTCTGTTCTCTGAATGCCATACTGGATGGTTGTCATGTGTTGCTCTGGTTATTATGATATTTGGTAAAATAATTTATTAAATTTATTTACAATAGCCTCTAAATTTTCATCAAGCCATCTCTAACCCTTCATTCACATAGGACTTAATTTAACCAAATCATGGTAAGTTACCAAAGGTTCTTAGTTCATTGTTTAATTTTTATTGTTTGACAATTATTTTGTCTTTGGAGACTTATGTTATATCAAGACTAAAAACATGTTAGAAAGTACTATTAAAGTATTTGATACTTAAGACCTGGAGACCTGGAAACGTAACCCTCATTTATAATATTGGGTCTATGGGAAATTATTATTTGTTATCCATTGCATTTTTAAGGAACCAATTAACAATGGATATTGGGGATTGACTGTATAAATGTAGGCCAAAACAACTGAAACACTTGTATCACAATTTTTAATGCCAAAATAAAAGGTATTTACAATGTCGTTAGTTTTGTCAAAGTTACAGATTGTAGCTATGCCTTGAATGAAAATATAGGTTGCCTTGTTTGTTTATTTTTAAAAAATTATTAAAGATTGGTTTTATTAACATTTAAAACTTGAACACTTTGTATTTGATTATTAGCCTCCTCATTTTAAATAATATCTATTTTGATTGCTAAAATAATTTTTCCCCTTAAGCCAATTAAAGATGCTCAGAAAACTGGAGCTATCAATACATTATGGTATATAGGGCCAATTCTGCCTTTATTATTTTTATATTTATGAATATTTTGTTTAAATCTAATTTCTAGGTTCATACAATATTAACATGCGACATCTTTGGAATCATCCGATCTCTGATGTCTTTCCGATTAACTGGAGGTAATAAAGGTAAGTCTGCTCAGGTGAAAAGAAACACAAATTGATACTGTAAGCTAAATAATGTTCAGAAATAATGTATGTGTATGTATAACCTAACCTAGTATGAACATATTTTTAACATGCTATACTTTCCTTGAGATTGCCCAAGAAAGGTGTTTTAAAGTAAAAGTTGGCACAGCTATTAATTCTTTTCATGTGAATGAGAAAGGAGTAACATTGAATTTAAGGGTTTCACAACCCTTGCCTGGGCTTTAAGGTACAACAGTTAATTACTTCAGTTTTGTCCCTGAAGTTATGACTTTTTCACTCCTTCAAGAGGAAAAAATTAGCAAAGTTTTGGGGTGCCTAATTTTTGGTAAGCTAGTTAGTTATATTGACTGTCCTTTAATAAATAATGTTAATATCAACTTTATTGGATAATTATTGGATAATAACCCAATTAGCTACTCTCACTGACTATTGAATAACCTTTATTAATAATAAAATAAATACTGGTTTTACAATTTACAATGACATAAATAATTGTGAAGTGAACTATTTATTTTATTTAATTTAGCTACTCTCATTTTTGTGTACTGCTCATCATACATGTTTAAAAGCCTTGCAATTGTACTAAGTTCTCTATAACCTGTAAAAGGTAAACCTACCTTTTAATACAATCTTTTAAGTCAGTTCATTACAATGAAGTGGGTCTGGATTGTGAAACAATTCTGTTTTAATAGTTAATAAAGGTCTTTGTGATAAGTATTTTAATTTTTTGTTTTAACTATTTTCTATATATTTTAAATGTAGTGTAACTTTTACAGATTATGTGGTTGTTGGCTCAGATTCTGGTAGAATTACAATTATTGAATATAATGCTGCAAAGAATCAGTTTGAACGAATTCATATGGAGACATTTGGTAAAAGTGGTTGTAGACGCATTGTACCTGGCCAGTACTTGGCTATTGATCCCAAAGGAAGAGCAGTAATGATAGGTTTGGATCATTTATTAATTTTTTTAGAATTTAGATAATCTTTTATTATAAATGCAAAAAACTTCACTTTTTTCTATGTGAAGGTCAAAATATGAAAATAAAAACCCACTCTAATAGACAGAGTTTATTTCCACAACAGTTTCGACATCCACTGGCATCCTCCTCGGGTGGATACAGAAAAACGAGTGGACATCAAAACTGTTGTGGAAATAAACTCTGTCTATTAGAGTGGGTTTTTATTTTCAAATCTTTTATTAATTTGTTAAAGAATACTGGAGCTTACTGGCAAGTATGTAATTTCAGGTGGGTTGTTTTTATAAACTATTTGTGGTTTAGATTAAATATACGGAAGTAGTTTTCTTTGCATTTTTTTTAATGAGTCATGTATGGTATATATTAATATTGTTATAGATTAAGTTGATTACAGGTGACCCTCGGTATACACCGGGGTTAGGTTCCTGAAAACACCCATGTAAATGAAAACTGTGCATACGGGGACTAATACCTTAAGGGAAAAAATACAATCAATCCCTAGACCAACTGACCCCCTCCCTATGACCAATTATATTTCCTCATACATCACTAAAACACATACAGAAACACCAAAACCCATACTATACATACATGTATATTTATATATTAACTGCACATAATATTATTACTGCAGTAACAAGAAAAAAATGGTTTAACTTACAAATAAAGGTAGGCAGATTGGGTAGAGTTGCTGTGGATGATGTTTACTGGTGAGAGAGTTGTTATTTATTGTGATTTATTTTTTTAATTGTAGTATTAATAGTATAAAAATACCTTGTAAAGAAGTTAAAATCATTAGAGATGCATATATTTAACATAACGATTAATTAAAATATTGGATAACATCCTTTCCTTTGTGATGTATAATTTGTAAATTTGCAAAATTGGTAATAGAATCCTTGCCACAATTAGGGTAGGGAGGGGAGGGGTAGAGTGACAGGCCACCACACAGCTGTGTCGGCTTGGGAAACCGTGTATGGATGAGATCCCCCTCCTGTGTATATGGGGGGTGGGGAGCAATACCAAAACAGTGTATAGCTAAAACCGTGTATACAGAGGGTCACCTGTAATTTTAATATTTTCTGAAAAGTAAAATTAAAGTTAGAAAAGTTAAAATAAAGTTAAAATAAAGTTAAAATAAAGTTAAATTTTGAATACCAGTACCATATGGAAGGTTACCATGTATGCGTACATTGAGGACATTAAATAAAGTGCACATGTGGATTTCATGTGTCATATTCATATGGGCCTATTAGGAATAGAAAAGGGCAAGAAATTTAACAGAAAAACCTTTCCTAGAAAATGGACTTAGTGAGATAGTAACTCTTCCTGCTTAGGAATCATTCATTTAACACAAGCTAGTTCTATGGTATGCTGGAAGCTTTTGTGAACTACAAATAAGAATTGGTAGTTAATTCACCCAATTTTTAGTATGATCACTTTTAATTTTGAAAATAGTAAAATAAATTTAGTATTTTTCATTTATAAATTAAAAGAAACCTAATGGTTTATGTTGTGGCTGTTTTAATTAATGAAAAGGAATTGTCATTTCATAATCTTGGTTTCATGAAGTAGCTACTTCATATTTTTCAATATTTTCACATTTAGGTGCTGTTGAGAAACAGAAACTTGTGTACATATTGAACAGAGATGCCCAAGCCCGACTCACCATTTCCTCACCATTGGAAGCTCACAAAAGTAACACTTTGGTCTATCACATTGTTGGTGTTGATGTTGGATTTGAAAATCCATTGTTTGCCTGTTTGGAAATTGACTATGAGGTACTGTATATTTGTTGGTCCTGTTATTTTTATTAGCTTCTAACATTTCTATTGTATATCACTTTTTGCCACATTGTCAATGATCAGGATTTAAGATTATTTAATTTTCACAGCAGCTGACCATCATTTTGTTTCTTTAATAACGAATATAAATATAGGACTAGAGGTAAGTTCTCTGTTGAGAAGATGCTGCAGATGCATTATTTTTCATTTTTATTGACTGAAACCATCATGGGTGACTTGTTTGTTTAAATAAATATTAGTGTTCATAAGTTGTAAAGACAGGAATTGTCGAAAGAATTGATGGATTCATTTTTCACCAGGAGTCATTCTTCTTAAACTTTATAAGGTAGGGAGGAAGTGGCTCTCTTGCTAAATAGGTTTTTTTTATTTTGTATTTGTTCTGTGAGTAAAATTAATTATTCAGATTGGGCCCTCAAGTAGAAATTATTAAAGAAATAAATAGTAGCCAAAATTGTAACTTGTTGTTTAGATATGTTACTTTCAGAGTAGGTTCACATCTGTTAAGGTTTGGGTTCCTTACTTGGTTCAATGAAAGATACAATTTTGGAAGTTTATCAGTTGTTCTCAACTTATAGCTTTAGATTAAATGCATTTTGACTGTGGGCTGCAATATAATGCACTCCTGCTAGTGGGCATATATAGGCCCTATATTGCCAAAAAAATAAAAAAATAGTAGTATAGACTAGGGTAGGTTTTAAGAACATACCCTTATCCAGTTATCAATGACATCATTCTTCTTGAGAAAAAGAATGTTAATTTCTAATTTAAAATGTTGTAAGATGGAGGAAATACTTTCTCTGGAAGCGAGTTCCACACAGTGGAATTTTTTACTATAAATGAATGCTGAAATGCAGTGGTTTTGTGTTGTGATGGCTTAATAAAAATGCCATGCACACTCTCAGATGCTCTGGTTTGTCTTGAATAGGGGCAGAGGGAAGGTATAAGGTTGTAACATATATTCTGCTTGATTTTTTAGTTCATTCAGAACAAAAATTAAATGACATAATGACAAATTAATCATCAATATAATTCCCTTCTTTTTCTATAACCTCCTCCCACCTGTAGAAAAGTTTTTATGCCATGTTTGAAGAAATACCTTGAATATAGAATAGAATAACCTTTATTAATAATATCAGGATATCAGGTCATCCCATAAGTAATGTCGTTTTTTACGATAGATTAAGTTTAAACTAGTCCTACTCGGTTTAAGCATAAATTTTCCGAAGGTTATATCTAAGAGGAGATCTATAGTGTTTCGCTACATACTTTACAGACCTTGACCAGTGAAGATGTGTGTTTTGCTCTATGTGAACCCCTCATAAACATGGTGGTATCAGAAGAGCATATCAGGCATATAATGCTTTAAGAGTTCAAAAAAGGGAATAGTGCTACTGAAGCAACGCGAAACATTCAGGACATTTATGGCAATGATATTCTGCATGTGAGGAAATGTCAAAAGTGGTTTCAAAAGTTTAGGAATGGTGATTGCTGTTTGACAGATGCAGCATGCTCTGGACACCCTGCTGAGTTTGCTGATGACCTGCTGTTAGCCGCATTTGAAGAAGACTGTTCAACAACTGTCGAAGAATTGGCCCAGAAACTCAATTCATCCCCATCCACCATCCATCGACATTTGCAACAACTCGGGAAAGTGTCTAAGTTAGGAAAATGGGTGCCACATGAATTGTCAGTCGACAATCTGAGCGTGCGGGTAAACATTAGCACAGCTCTTCATTCCCATGAATTCCAAGATCCATTTTTGCACCATTTAGTGACTGGTGATGAAAAGTGGATATTATACCAGAATGTTAAGTGCTGTCGACAGTGGGATTGTGCCGGAGAACCAGCGACACCACAGCCAAAACCAAATCTTCACCCTCGGAAGGTGTTGCTTAGTGTTTGGTGGGATAAAGGTGGTGTAATACACTTTGAAACCTTACCACACAACCAAACAATCACCGCTCAAGTCTATTGTCAACAACTGGATCGATTGAACACCACTAAAAGAAGAGACACCACCTTTGGTTAATCGGAGAGGAATCATGTTCCACCATGACAACGCACGTCCTCATACTGCTCGGATCACTTCTGCAAAAATTGAGGAGCTTGGGTGGGAAAAACTTCCACATCCTCCATATTCTCCAGACCTTGTGCCTTCAGATTATCATCTCTTCAGGAGTCCGCAAAACTATCTTGACGAGAAACAGTATACTTCTTTAGATGACCTGCACACCAGTCTTTGTACGTTTTTTGCCTCAAAACCACCTGAATTTTATAAACATGGCATTGAAAAGCTTGTAGGACGTTGGCAGAGTGTTATTGATTCTGATGGAAAATATATACTAGATTAAAAAGTTTCTTGAGTTTTTTTTTTGTCCTTCAAATTCCGATCTGAAAAATGACATTACTTATGGGATGACCTGATAATAAAATAAATACATTTTTTCAATTTACAATGACATGAATAATTGTGAAGCTCGACTATTTATTTTATTTGTCCCTTAAGCTTTAGGCTTTACTTGGTTTCAAGTTAAAAAAAAGCGATCACTTCATTTTCGATAGCTTCCCTGGATTGCAACTTTTGTCCAAGGTGGTGGTGTAGACTTCTGAATAAATGGTAGTCTGAAGGTGTGATGTCCGGAGAATAAGGTGGATGAGGCATTTTTTTCCCAACCAAATGCCTCCAATTGGGCAGTGGTGATTCGAGCAGTGTGAGGGTGCGCATTATCCTGGTGGAATAGAACACCTCTACGATTAATTAATGCAAGACATTTTTCTTGTAATGCCATCTTTAATCATTGGAGTTGTTGGCAGTAGACTTCAGCTGTGATTGTTTGGTTATCTGGTAGAAGCTCAAAATGAATAATTCCTTGTATTTCCCACCAAATGCATAGCAAAATTTCCTTTGGATGGGGTCCATTCCTTGGCTGAGGTTCAGGCTTTGTTTCATGGCTTAGCCACTGATGTCGACACTTAATGTTGTTATAGAGGACCCATTTTCATCCCCAGTGACGATCCGATTAAAAAATGGTGCCTGCAGTTACTGAGAATGCAGTGATGTGTAAATATCGATTTGATGTTGAAGATTCGCTTGACAAATCATGTGGAACCCATTTTCCAACCTTCACTACTTTTCTTAACAGCTTCAAATGATGATGAATGGTCATATGGCTAATGCCGAGTTGCAGGCCAAGTTCTCTCACAGTTACTGATGGGTTTTCCTCCACTGTTGCTTTCAGCAACTCTTCATCTAACTCATTGATAATCTTTCAGACTGAAGCCTCCATTTCTGAACTTCTCAAACACATCCATTCGCTCACGTCATCATTTCCATAAACTCTTCGAATGTTTTTTGTGGATTCACTAGTGCTAGATCCTTTATGGAACTCATATAGTATCACATGTTGAATATGCTCTTTTGTGGGCTACATGTTTCTTCAATTACTGTAATATTGTAGGGGTGGCGTTGTAACTGTATGAAAAAGAGAGAAAATATTCTTTAGCCTAATCCTACACTAGCCTAAGTCATTCTGTATCATGATAAAACCTGTGCGAACCTGTCGCCGTGTGTATTTTGCAACATTTCTAAAACTATTTCACATTATCTTGAGGTTGTTGTTGTTGTTTAGCCGATCAGCCCACCCTGATCGAGCAAGCTGGCGGCACGCAGGTAACCGATCGCCCTCTCCGGAGTGGACCAGAGGTTCAGCGCACTAGTGGTGTGGTGTTGTGTTCGTTGTTGTGCTAGAGCGGTACAGTCTGTCATAATGTGTTCAATTGTTTGTGGTGTGTCCTGGCACAGGTGGCAGGTGTCGTCTATGGAGTTGTCTAGTCTGTGTTTATATGTCCGTAAGTTGGGGTGATGTTCACATCGGAATCGTGCTAAGTTAACTCGATCCGATTTGCTCAGGCTGATCTCTGACCTGTTAATGGGTGGCGGCTTCGCACCTAGGACCGCATTCGGACCGAGTCGTGTCAGTGCTTTGTGGGTTAGGTGTGTGTGTGTGTGTGTGTGTTTTCTGTACTGTGTGATGTCTGTGGGGCATGGTATGGAATGGAGTATTTGGTTATAATGTGTCTGGTGTTACCTTAATGGTGCGAGGTGTTGGTGCATGATTGTACATGTAGTGGCAAGGGTGTTGTGGGTTAGTTGTCGCTGCTGCCATGAATTGTGTTTCCCTCATGTCTAAATGTTCTCTAACTTTTAGTATTTTTGTTTGTGTGTGTAGGTGTTCTATTGGTGTTGTTTGAGTGCATCCTGTAATGATACGAAGTGCGTTGTTTTGTATTGTTTGTAAGGTGTTTGTGTGTGTTTGAGATAATGGGTGCCCAGCATGGGCTAGCATAGTCCATAACTGAGCGAATATATTGTTTGTATATGAGTGATGTTGTTTCCTGCTGGTGTCCAAAGTTTGTGCCTGTTAGTACCCTAAGCGTGTTAAGTCTTGACGTACATTTGGTTTTAATGTCCCGAATGTGCTTTGCAAAAGATAATGATGTGTTGTATGTGACACCAAGTATTTTGGTTCTGTGAGTGTGTGGAATGTTGATGTTGTTTAGTGTAAGCTGTGGAATTACGTGGTGTTCTTTTGTGTTGCTTGTAAGCAAGGTGATGGTTGATTTTGTGGGTGCTACTTTGAGTCTATTGTGTGTGATCCAATCTTGTATACTGTTTATGTATGTTTGTAGGTTATTTGTAGCGGTGTCGATGTTGTTGTGGGTGGATGTTAGTGTGATATCATCTGCATATGATGATAAGGTAAGCTTGTTATCTATGGGTGTTGGAATGTCATGCATGTATAAGTTGAAGAGTATTGGTGAGAGAACAGAGCCTTGAGGGACCCCGTTCAGAAAAAGCTTGTTTTTGGATGACTTGCCATTAAATGTGACATGTGAGTATCTTCCTGAGAGATAGTTGCTCAGCCACCTTTTGGTGTTATTGTGCATGTTTGTGTTGAGTATTTTGTTTATGAGAGGGAAGCGTGGGATAGCATCAAATGCTTTACTAATGTCTCTTGTTGCTAATAGTGTACGTTGAGTATCATTGTATCATTGCCTTGCTAATAGTGTATCTTGAGGTTATTCTATTATCTATCATCCATTTTCTAATCAAGCAGAATTTGTTACAACCTGATACTATTGACCATAACTCCCTATACCTATAGCATTGGTAGTGAAATATACTAGCCAAGTACCTTCAGCACATATTTAATTATTATAGTACATTTAGGAATGTGTTTTTACACACACACACACACACACACACACACACACACCTATCAGGGTTGGATCATTTAAGTTAATTAACTTAACCTTTTTGCCAATTAACCGATTAAGTTAATTAATTTAACTTGTTAAATTTTTAAAAAGTTTAACTTAACTTAATTGAAATATCTCCAAATTAATTAACTTCTCATTTTCAATTAATTTTCCTATAAAAATGCTGTTTTTATCTTTGAGTGAAATGTAATAGGCTAAGAGATGAAAGGTTTGAGAACCTCATCTTCTGTAAAGTTAACAAGCATGTTTAATTTGTAATTGAAGTATATATTTTGTCTAATTTGACTATTGTTGGTAAGAAATGTGAATTATGTTCAGTGTCAATAGTGTACCATATAAAACATATAGTTTAGAAAACAATTTATTAAATTCATTTTGCCTTCATTTTTACAATGAAAAACTATTATGCCTAAAAGTTGAGACTTGTTGAGAAAAGTTGAGTTGAGACTAGGGCTTGAAACCGATTTTATAAAACTGATTAAAACTGGTTTTCATATTTAATCCCTAAAACCGAAACCGAGTAACCAAAACTGGTTTTAATATTTTTTTAGTTTGTCTCCCTTGAAATTTTGTTTTCTATATTTCTAATTTTATATGCAGATGGAAATCGTTCCAAAACGTTTTCAATCATTTTGGCTCATTTTAATTAAGGTTATAATGAAATATGATAAACTTGACATTTCTCATCAGTTGGTCCGTGGTCGTCACTGGTCGTCAGGTCTCTTATATTTGCGAGAGTGTGGGTGTGTGACATATAGTTTTATGAGTGACTCATGTCTCTCACATTTTAATGTGACATTGTTAATATAAAAGCTTCAATAATTAGGCCTAATATGTCAAAAGTGAAATCAAGTGTATGGAATTACTTTGTTCGGAAGAACAAAGATGAAGCTCAATGCACGAAGTGTCAGAAAACCATGAAATCTTCTGGAGGATGAACTACGTCTTTGATTTTGCATTTAAAGAAAATTCATCAGATCAACATAAAACAAGACACGGATCAACCTCCTGTGAAAATAGCAAGAACATTAGAAAACTTTTTACAAAAGAAATCTATGGAAGAAGAGATTTCAAAATTAGCTGCTTTGGATGGATTTTCTTTTAATTCAATTGCCAAGAGTAATTTTATACAGACAAGCCTGCACCTTCAGAAAAATAAATACGATAAACCACCGCCAACATCTTCAAATGGGGTCAAGAATATGGTCATGAATTTCTACATAACCAAGAAAAAAGAACTCATCTTCCATTTTAAAGAACAAATAGCCTTAGGAATTCGTTATTCATTGACATTAGGTGAATATACGTCCATACAAAATAAAAGGTATATGAATATTAATGTGCATACAAAGAACAGCCATTGGTCATTAGGTCTTATTGAAATTAATGGTTCCCTTGATAGCAGAAGAACTGTGCAAATTGTGAGAAGACATTTAGATGAATTTGGACTGAACTTGGATGAACATATTGCTGGTTGCACAACAGATGGGGCCGCTGTGATGGTGAAGTTTGGCAAGGAAATCAAGCCTGATCATCAGCAATGTATAGCACATTGTATACATCTTTCTGTGTTAGACACTCTCTATGAAAAAAATATCGAGCTCGTTGCCTCAGCCGAAGAGACTAACAAAGAAAATGAAGAGAGTAATACAGAAGAGGATAGTGAAGATGAAGCTGAAGGAAACCAACAAGACATGATTTTTCAAACAGATTTGGCTCATGAGGCTGCTTATTTTCCCAAGCCAAAACACGAATTTGCAAAAAGTATAAACAAGGTCAGAAAAATTTGCAAACTTTTTCAAAAATCACCAACCAAAAATGAAATATTGCAAGATTTCGTGAGAACAAACTTGAATGGGAAAGAATATAAGCTTATACTAGACTGCAAAACTAGATGGAATAGCATGTTTTATATGATAAAGATTTTTGAAATTAAAAAGCTGCATTGCAAATGCCCTACGAGCAGTACTTTCAACTGAAGCCGTATCCGACGATGAATGGAAAACACTTAATTTGATATATGAAACTCTTCGTCCGGTAAAAATGATTTTGAAGGCTATCTGCACGGAAGATGCGGACCTACTTAAAGCAGAGTCTTCATTAGAATTTGTCTTAGGCAAACTTGATGAAGCAGCCAATCCTTTGGCTTTAAAGCTTCGTCAAAGCCTTTCAAATCGTTATAATTTGAGAAGAAACGTGGAAACTGTGGCTCTGCTGAGTTATCTCCACAATCCAAGGAAGTTTAAGAATGATGAGTCAAGAACTTTTGTTTTTCCAACAAAACAAGTTTTGAAGAATTATGCTGAACAAGCATATGAGAGATTATTTCCAGAACATCATGAGCGGAGCACAGCAGAGTTGAGTGAAGAAACTGAAAATGAAGAAATTGTTCAACTAGAAACAGATGTTGTCTCATCTATTTCCGATGCTGATGATTAACTCATGCGTGAGTATACTTGTGCAATGAAGAAACTAAATGAGGAGCGTAAGAAAGACACCACTGAGCTCGAAATCAACAAAGAATTCAAGTATTTTGAAGCAACCTTGAATAGGAGTGAAAAGCTCGAGCAACTTTATAGAGCATTGCTTACAATTAAAGCGACCAGCGTCCAGTTGGAAAGAGCTTTTTCGATTACAGGACTGTTCAGCACAAAAATTAGAACAAGTCTCTTGGGTAAAACGCTCAATGCGTTGTGTTTTTTGAAAGATTATTACCAAAATAAAATCGATCATTAAGCAAGTTCCTAATGTTGTTATATTTTCCTTTAAGAATTTTTTAAAGAACTAGTTTTTCTTTGCAATTTTATTAAAATGAGAGGATATGTTTTTGTGTTAAATAAATCATGGATTTATATTTTTTAAAGGAAATTTTGTTGATACTTTTTATTCAATTATGTGCATGAAATAAATGTTATATTTGTGCTAGTTTTGCAAGTTTTATATTTATTTCATAAAAAGCAAAAATAGACGTCAAAACCAGTTTTGATAATGAGCGTTGGTTAAACTCGGTTTTGAAAATTATCGGTTTTGTGCGAGCCCTAGTTGAGACCATAAACAAATTTAATTTATTTATAAGAAAGAGAGAAATAATAAAAGCTTATAGGAAAAGTTATCCTTATGTCTTGCCCTGTATAATATGCAAAAAAATACATATAATTTATCAGACATTGACAACCACAAATACAAGGTCATCCCACATAATTATGGGTTTATCATTACTTTGATTAGTTATATATAATAATGATTCTACAGACTACTTCCAAGAAAGAAAAAGTTAATTGATTAACTTAATTGATTAACTTTAAAAATTAACTTAACCCTTTAACGCCGAACATTTTTGTAGGATTAAGTCTAAATGCGTGTATTTGAAACGCTAAGTATTCGACTCAGTCGGCGTTAGAGGGTTAACTAGTTAATTTTTAAAGTTTGCATTAACTTAACTTAAATGGTAAGAATCTCCAATTCACTTCACTTAACTAGTTAATTTTGGAAGTTAATTGATCCAGCCCTGATATACAAGGATAATTCAATAAGTATCCGCACTTTTTATTTTCACAATTTTATTTTCACATTTGATAGATTGTAAACACATCACTTCTCAACATAGTCTCCCTGTTTCTCAATACACATAGTCCAGCGATCTACAAGCTTCCTAATGCCATCACAAAAGAATTTTTTTGGCTGTGTGCATAGCCAGTTATGCACCACCTCCTTCAGGTCATCATTGCCTTGGAATCGCTGACCTCTCAAAGCATCTTTTAGTGGTCCAAACAGGTAAAAATCCGAAGGTGCCAGGTCTGGACTGCAGGGTTGGCAAAAACCCAACCCAACTGGGTTTTTGCTGGGTCTGGGTTTTTGATAGGTTGAAAGTTTTTTTAGAAAGGTTTGATAATTATGTAGTGCCTAATATATCTATTTTATTAATTTATTTATCTAATCTACAATATATATTAGAAAGACATCTTTATTTCACAGAAAGTTCAGATCTGAGAGAGAATAATGACATATTAGAATTTTCTCCATTTTAATTTTAGATCTTTCCTTTATTTCTTAACAGCAGATTTCAGCTTTATTTAGACCTAACTCAAATTAAAATTTTTAAGATGCCAAACTCAGAGTTATAGAGGTGGAAGATCTTAAGCTAGCGAATGGGACGAGGTGACTTTATTAAGTGATCAGCCTACTAGAGTACTATGCAATTATTGCAAAGAAAATATCACTTGAAAAATTGAGAGTGTGAAACATCATCTAGAGAAATGCAGTAAAAGAAAAGTGGAATATTTTGAAAATGAGGCAAGAGGTATGGCGAGACTCAAATTTGGAGCATCAGTTGAAACTGATTCATTTCCTCCAACTTTGGCTTCTGGCAAAGATGCTCCAAAGATTATAAGTGAAAATGTGCCTGAAATGAAGTAATCCATGAAATGAAGAATGACCTTAATCTTGATGATTGTACCATTACCCTTATACAAGATGTCTGGAGTTCAGTAGGTAATGATCCTATTATTGCGCACAGTATTCATATTGGAAAAAAGCCAAATCTGATTTCAGCAGTAGATGCTGGAAGTACAAAAAAGACTTCATTCACTTCAACTGCTTCTGAATCTTCCATACCATTTTTTCATTCTACTCCAGCCAAGAAAATGCAAGGTCAGATAATGCCATATGTGGTCAGAACAACTGTAGATCAAAAAGAACAACTAGATTTGCAAATGGCCAGATTTTTCTTTTCAGCAAATATTCCATTTGTAGTTGTAGAGAATAAAGAATTTACTAAATGCGTCCAAAACTTAAGACCAGGCTATTGTCTTTCAAGCAGAAAAAAATTATCTGATGACTCGCTAATCAAAGTGAATAATGAAGTAGGTACTGGATTCAATGAAAAAAGACTTAGTCAATTCTACTGTAACTTTAATTCAAGATGGTTGGAGCAATGTGTCAAATGATCCAATAATTGCCCATAGTGTTCACAATGGGTGCAAATCCTTTTTAATAACTTTTCAATTTTTCATAATCTTTATTTACACATTGCATAATTTAAGAATTGTTTTATAAGTCAGCTTACTTGAAATAATCAACATGGCAAAGCATTCTAATTAGCTACAATTCAACAATGTACAATCAGAAAAATTTCAATTATTTTAAAATAAACATCTTGGAACAAAAACCCAAAAACGCACTGAAAATTCCAGTGGGTTTTGGGTCAGGTTTTTGGGTGCCAACCCTGCTGGACTGTAGGCTGGATGGTTGAGAACTTCAGATTCAAGTTCTTGAAGGCATTTTCTAGTCTGTGCAGCGGTATGAGGATGTGCATTGTCATGTAACAGAATAACACCTTCTGACAGCCTCTCCATTTTGTGCGAATTGCTTGCTTTAACTCATTCCAAAGCATGTCAGAATATGATGCACTTGTTGCTGTAGTTCCAAACACTAGATAATATTCAAGGATAGGGCCTTGTGTATCCCAAAACTGTTAGCATAACTTTACCTGCTGACATAAGCAAGCAATTCCCACAAAACAGAGAGGGAGATTATTGGAAGGTGTTATTCTGTTACATGACAATGCGCGCCCTCATACCGCTGCACAGAATAGAAAATGCCTTCAAAAACTTAAATTTGAAGTTCTCGACCATCCAGCCTACAGTCCAGACCTGGCACCTTTGGATTTTTACCCATTTGGACCACTAAAAGACGCTTTGAGAGGTCAGTGATTCCAAGGCGATGATGACCAGAAGGAGGCGATGCATGACTGGCTATGCACACAGCCAAAAACATTCTTTTGTGATGGCATTAGGAAGCTTGTAGATCGCTGGAATAAGTGTATTGAGAAACAGGGAGACTACATTGAGAAGTGGTGTTTATAATCTGTCAGATGTGAAAATAAAAAGTGTGGATACATTGAATTACCCTCGTATATACTATATATTAGCCCTTCCCGAAAAGAAATTCTGGCTACACCCCTGTATTTACTGTATATATATATATATATATATATATATATACTGCATGTTCTTTGCAGTTGAAATGTATATATAGATACGGCATGCGGGAGGTGCCCCTCGGGCATTGGTTTCTGCGCGTATGTAGAGGAATTACAACTTCTGATCGACTGAGGACCATGGTGTAGTGGTTATCATATCTGACCGGCAATCAGAAGATCCCGGGTTCGATTCCCGAGTGGTTACCTCATTTTTTCATTTGTTCGTTCTCTCTTCTCATCTTGCGCGGAATGTTCTCCTATACAAGCATCGTTCTTTACGTTATTTATACTGCGTGTTCTTTGCAGTTGAAATGTATGTGTGTGTGTGTGTGTATATATATATATATATATATATATATATATATATATATTATATATATATAATATATATATATATATATATCGTAAAGAACGACGCTTGTATAGGAGATATTCCGCGCAAGACGAGAAAGAGAAAACACAAATGAAAAAATGAAGTACCACCTGGGAATCGAACCCATATATATACATATATATATATATATACACACACACACACACACACACCACACATATATGTACACACATTTTAACTGCAAACACACACAGTATAATTAATGTAAAGAACGACGCTTGTGTAGAAGAGTGTTCCGCACAAGATGAGGAGCGAGAATGCCCTTCTACACAAGCGTCGTTCTTTACATATATATAACCTTACCTTACAACCTTACAAAGGTTTCGTGTGATGATCTCTCATTTTGTGAAGGTCAAGCTTGTCACCCCCCCTCTCAAATTGGCCTGGTGAAGTAGTGAGTTTGATTCTTGCGCACTCCACCTCACATAGCCAGGTACGCCCAGCTCATCGGGGATTGTTCTGATCCAGGCATCTTGTCTTCTTTAGAATTTCCACTGCAACTCCCTTTGTGTTTCTTAGGTCTTTGGGCAACTGAGTAAACAGTTTTGGTCCTATCACTACAAAACTATTTTCTTTCAGGGTTAAGGATGTGCCCTGTCTCACCTTCAATTTGGGAATATGGCACAGTCTGCCGTTTCTACTGTCCACTGTTGTTTGGGGAGTTATAGGGTTCAGAGTAAGATTAGGGACTAGTTTCTCCATTATTTTCCAAGTGTAAATAATGGTATCTCTCTCTCTCCTCCTTTCCAGTGAGGAGGTATAAGTCTAGCTCGCGTAACCTTTCCTAGTAATTTAATTCTTTGCACCCATTGATCTTGGCTGTGAAGCTTCTCTGGATCCCTTCCAGCTGTAATGTCTTCTTTTTTATATGGGGATGTTAGGACAGCAGTATTCCAATTTGGGTATTATCAGGGTTTTCAGTAGAGGAATCATTACATTCCTATCCCTTCATTTAAAGGCTCTCATTATGTCCCGTTATTCTCTTTGCTGTGTTTACTGTTATCTTATTTTGTTTGTCAAATTTCGCATCATCCGTCATTACAACCCCTAAATCTTTTGCTCTAGAATTTCTCTGAATTTCCTGTCCATTTGGGGTATAATACTCCGTGATTTTAGGTCTTCTCTTTTTCCATCCCGTAATAGCTGAAATTTCTGTGTTAAATTTCATATTGTTGTCTTCCATCCACTTGTAGATTCTGTTTATGTCAGTTTATTGGGATCTTATGTCTTCTGGGTTTCTTATTTTTCTACTGATCTTTGCGTCATCCACAAAAGATGTTTCTGTGCTGTCTCTGGCATGACTCCAGATTTGAAAAAATTTACTGGAGCACAGCTCTGAATTTACTTTTTTTCCCCTTACACCACTAGATAGGTTAATGATAGTAAACTCTTGAATTGACGACATACCAATTACAAATTGTTTTAGCTAAACATAATAATACAATAATGTACAGTTTATAACTCACCTTAAGTTTATCTATTCATTGCAGCAGCAACAGTGGACGATGTTAGACCTTGCATGTAGGCATTTGTTGTGAATTTACCACCATGTATGCTTGGCCACTGATCAATGGCTTTGTGATCATTACAGCAGATCTAGTGCCTGGAGCTGGACCCTCCTTCACAATTCTGCACAGCTTAGTCAAATGAGATGGCTTAATGGATCCTTTGTGTTCAACAATGTAACCAAGAATGGAGAATGTCCCTTCAGCTGGTGCTTCACTCCAGGCAGTTGATCCATCTTTATCAAAATGCTTTAATCTCTCTGTGATTCCTTTCCACAGCTGTTCTATATATTCTGTCAGCCAATTTATCACTGAGTCTTTTGTAAAACTACTTTCAGATCTGGTTCTGGATGGTCTAGCAACTTCAGCAACCTGGTAGTAATCAGAACGTTTCTTGATGTATTTGTAAACTTCATTTAGGATGTAATCCTCAGCTGTTAGTTCCTTTTGCTGCCCTGTGGTATCGTGCTTAAATTCAGAAACATCATTATTTGCGTTTCCTCCATTAGCTAATTTGGAAATTGTTTCTATCACTCTTAACATAACAGTTTTCCCTCCTTCTTTATAAAATATATTTTCTACAAATTCTGCACTAACTGTGGTTTTTTGAGCTACTTGCAACATAATCTTTGTTACATAGGAAATCAATACATAGAACTTGGCACTAATTTCTTTCTCTTGTGGATGATCAAAAAACACACAATTTTCCACATCTGTCAAATTGATCAAATTTGTAATTAACCATGCGAGTATCAGATTTGAGTTTTGGTCTCTTAAAACCAATGATGTTGTCAAGAACCATATTGGTATAGTCAAGGCCTGATCTCAGATTTGAAGTGTGATTCTGAATAAAGTCTAAAAGCTCACTTAGTTTACAAATTTTCTTCAATGCATCAACATGGGCTCTGTTCACAAGATGCATTAAGTCCCATCGAAATTTGAAATTTTCTCCAAACAACTTTTTCATTTCGTTTTTAAATGGCTCGTTGTCCTTACAAAAAGCCCCATCTCCAACCATTCCAGATACCTTGGATTTAATTGCTTCTTCAGATAGTTTCAAGTGATTAGGAGACTTCAACACATCAAAAATTTCATTGGCCAAATAAACTCCTGATTTGCTGCGTACTAAATTTATCCCAGCAAGTTTTACAGTCTTATCTTCTTCACTCATAACTAATACAACTAGCATGCTTAATCCCAAAATTGTTCCAATGTCAGCTGTTATTGTTACTGAAGTTTGTTCTAAGAACCACTTTACAGTTTGTTCTTTAAGTTGATTATCTAATAGCTCACAAATTGTCTCGCACGCATGTGTGCTATGATTCAAATTTCCAACCTCACAACCTGAGCTATGTAATACAGCTAGAATTACTGGATATAGAGCCCATGCAGTGTTTGTTTTCATTATGTAGTATAAGATGTTGCCACATAAGTCTTCTATGCGTTTAGTAGTGTTCCGAGAAGATGTTTTCATCACTTCATAAACAGTAGCTCTTTGATGATGCTGAAGTTTAATTAAATGTCTCTTTAGGTGGGTTTTCAGATTTCTAAACCATCTCTCTTGATTTTCTCCTTGTTTGCATACATAGGTTAAATCTTTAACATTGAAGTAACCTTTTATATTAGAATGTTTGTCTGAAGCACATGCTTTGGGGTCTGTGCAAGCTATGCAATATAATGTAAACATTTTATCATCAGAAGCATCATCAATATCTTCTTGATTATCATCATCTTCATCCTCAACAGCTATATCTACATCAGGCATATTAGTGTCACTATTTGCAATGTTTTCCATTATATCACTTGGTACTGAAAATGAATCATCAGCATGCCCTAGATCCTTCTTTTCCACCAATTTGAATGTAGATTTGATCAAATCATTGTTCAGGATTTCTTGTATTGATTTACACTTGCTTAAATGGGCTATGGAAATGTCAAATTTGTTGCTTTTTGCTTTATTAGATTTGGATGCAACACTTGAACTTGAAGGCATATTTTGACTTCTCTTTATTAACCACAACAGCTTGGTGAGTTTCTTTTGTTAGGCGCAAAATTGCATTCAATGTCTTCTGGATTTGGGAATTTTCAAATTCCTCTAAAGCAGTTTTGTTAGTCTGATGCGCAGATTCCTCACTTACCTTTTGTTTCTTAGGTGGAGGAGAAGCACTTTCTTCAGTCTGTGAAACATCTAGTGAAAAAGTTTCATTTTCTAGATTAGCAGTTGATGAAGTTGGTTCATTTTTCTGAGGTCTAGCACTAGCACATTTTGTGAACAAACTAAATGACTGCTTTGCCGTATCTCTTTGTTGCACTTCATCCTGGTATTTCTTTACTGCAATATCTAAGCTGTGGGCCCAAACTCTGGGACCTCTTGTATTGTAACAAATATTTTTTTTGGAATTAAAATGTTCCTCTCAGTTTTGCTTCTTTGAATATTTGTTCTTGCATTGACCACAAAAGTAACCCCTTTTAACACCCTCACTTTTCTCTCCAACTTCATCAATATTAGGATCCATTATTGATTATTGACTACCTGAAAAAATACAAAATAAGTAAAAGTTAGTAAATATAGTATGGTAAAAGTGAGTAAAAGTAAGTAAATATAGTACAATGAAAGTAAGTAAAAGTAAGTGCTTTAAACTTAGTAAAAGTAAGGAAGAGTAAGTAAAAGTAGGTAAGTTAAAGTAAGTTTAAACTTAACTAAACTTTTCAATTCTAGAGTCATGGTGGATTACTTAAAACTGCACAAGTAATTATCTGGCCAATTTATCAAACCTGGCGGAGATCAATGGAACATAGTCCAATCCTGATAATTTTATATTAAAAAAAAATGTTTTAATAAAATTTTAATTATCAAAACATTGAAGCTTAACAAAAAATAAAAATAATTGTTAAATATGGAATTACCAACTAAACTTAAAATAACTAAATTTGTAATTTAAAAAAATTGGTTTGTACAAGAACGTATACGCAAAAAAATTGCATAACGTCTAGCAGATGAACAAAACCCAAACCCAAATTTACTTTTTCTCATGGTCAAATTTACTGGAGCAATGCTCCCAAGATCCCAGGAATCTGGAGTCATGGTCTCTGGTAACTTCCTCATCTATGTCAGTTAGCATGATTATGAAGAGTAGTGGAGCTAATACTGTTCCTTGTGGTACCGAGCTGAGGACCTCTGATTCTGATGAAGATACTCCTTGTACTGTAACGACTTGCCGCTGGTCACTAAGGAAATTATATATCCATTTCCCTACTTTTCCTGTTATTCCCATATATTTCAGTTTATATATGGGGCTCCAATAAACCTTAGCCCCCCGCCCATGGCCTAAACCATTAGAGGTACAGTGAAACTAAACATACCTTACAAAAGAGAATTTAATCCTGCATTTAATGAGAAACAATTAAAACTTGGTGTTCCCACCATTGGCTTCCAAGACAGCCTGAATTCGCTTTGGGTAGCTTGCCAAAAGTGATGTGAATAGATTTTGATCATTACGCAAATTTGCTAAAACAGTTTCAATGTGTTGCGTCATTGTATCCTTCGAAAATCGATTTGCTGCAGGTTCTTGAAACGAGAGACATTCAACCTTGTCCTTTATAACTGATCCAATGTGTTCACAGATGTTCAGGTCAGGAGAATTTCCTGGCCATTCTTCATTTCCAAAGAAATCAATCTCATGGTTCCGCAACAACTGTTGAGTGGCTAATGCCTTAAAGCAGGGGGCCTTATCGTGCAGAAGTGTGACCTGATCGACATCCATGACATTGTTTGGGTTTCTTAGAAAAGGAATGACATGCTCGGATAGAAAAATATCACGAAAATACTGTCCATCCCAACTCTGACCATTTGGCTTCAGCACCCACATGAGCTTCTTTGCAGTGAACAAAACAAACAGTCTGGACTTTTTAATAATTCGTGATAATGTTCATTGTCATCGATTTCATCTGGTGTTGTGGCCCACATTCGATCATTTTTGGAGTTATGCCAATGTGTTAGGTAAACAAAAAATTCATCGGAGACAGCTAAATGCATGAAATCATCCACATCCCAATCTTCAAGATAATGGGCAAACCACATTCTGTGATCGATGTTAAGTTGAGTTTTTCTTGGCTTTGGAAGTTTATGCCAAGGCTTTAAACCTTGCCTATGACGGTACAGTCGAATGATCTCACCACTAATGATCTTTCCTCTCAACACTTCGATCTCTCTAGAAAGTTTAGCACAGCTGTTTTTCCACTTATGCGTACCACTTTCAATGATGTCCTTTGTTTCCTGAGAGAGTGGCAGATTTGGGCACCCAGATTTGGTTGTATCCATTTCACATTCATCCAAAGTTTTATTCCAATTTCTTTTGATGAAGTCCTCACTTCTTCACAACTTTTTGGCAACCCATGAAAGTGTTATAAAGGTGGCTCCAGCATCACGAGCTTCCCAAAATGTTATTGCTCGTATGCGATGTATTACACTATTACACGTTGCCTCTCTGAATCACCAATTAATTGAGAAGCCATTATATTATCACTTTATCAGCTAGAGTAATTTTAATACCTGCAATAAATAAAGAATTTTATATATTTTTATAATCACTAAAAACTATTTCGATAAGAGTAAACATGTAAGCTGCAAATGGGGGCTAGGGTTTTTTGGAACCCCTTATTATGATTCTGTTGTCACACTTGTCAAATGCTTTAGCAAAGTCTGTGTATAGTACATCATAGTTTTCATTACTTTCCAGTGAATCAATAATGTTGTTGTAGTGTTCCATTAGTTGTGATAGGCATGATCTGCCTGACCAAAACACGTGTTGGTTATCATTGAATTTTTTCTGCGTTTCTAAAAAGTCATAGATTTTCTATCTAACTATTGAGTCATTCCAGCTCAACTGGTACAGATTTCAGAAAGTTGGTCGTTTGACCATCTCGGATTTTCTTCAAATTTTCAGGGTTGATTCATACACCATTCAATAGCTTAAATCTAAAATTTTAGCTTCCTCAGTCAAAAATGTTTAATTTTATGGTCGCTTAAATGGCCCCCACCTTCGCCAAAAAATGCCTATGTTGGGCTTGATCGGCCAACGCCTTCATTTTGAGAGGCCTTGAAAAGTGTCTTCTAATAGGAGTAGAAGCTTCAAATTTATCATGCCAATACAACTTCTGGTGGGCTTTTCAATTTTGTAAGCTAAAAGGCTGTGGAACAAATAGTTTCTGAGTTACAAGGGCTTAAACATGGCTCCATTTTGAAGCTTGCATCAATTCCTCCCACTTTTACGACTCTACCATTTTCAAAAGTTTTAGTTCTACATCAATCACAGCTGTTTTAATACTCCTAATAGTCTCTATGGGTTGTAAATTTATGAGTGAAATAAAAAAATAACCAAAAAAGGATTTATTTTTATTTTTAAAAATTTCCAAAAGTTGATATTTTCACAAAATTTGCAAAATTAACATCAACTTTGGGGCTTAATATAAAGGTGTCCGAAATTAGTCAGGGAGTTGATACTTCTAGTAAAGAAAGATACATATGTGTACAAAAACATATATTAAGGAATAGATCTCAACTCAACTCCTTCATATAGTTTTGGCTATTCAAAGAAAAGTACTTTTTGTGAAAAATTCTGAATTTTTTCAAAATTTTGAAATGTTTAAATTTCTTTTTACAATTGAATTGTAATTTTACTTTCCATTTTACTTGGTAAGTTAATTCACAAATGTTAAATTATCTAAATAAGTTTTACTCATAAAAAAGACATATACCTAGATTATTACTACATTTGCAGTTAACACAACAGATGGACCAGCTTGTAGGCTCAATACTTGGATCTACCTAAGTAAATCATGTAGAACCGTGTTCTACTGCTCTTTAAGCACTTCCTAGTAATTTAAATTATGCAGTTAGTACAGATAAACTAGCAGTAACCACCATTTTCAGTACAAAACCTTAAATTTAAGTAGCTTTGTTGTATTACTTCCCTTAATACAAGTGTACAGTACTTAGCTATATACAATAATGAATTCCTGAGTTTTTAAGCATGTGAATTATTGGCTATAAGTTCATATTCTTTTTTTAATATGTGTTGTTTTATGTAAATTCGTATGTAAACTTATATATAGCTAATAACTCTTATGTTTAGACACTGACTCAGGAATTTATTATTGTACTCAGGCTTTAAGTCTGATTGTCTTCAACACTCCATGGCCTCACAGCCATAAATTGGCAATTTATTATTCAGCTTGATACAGGTCTGTAGTTACTTAGGCTTTTTTTAAAATACTCCTCAATTTTAGATAAACAATCATTTGATAACTTGTACTGTCTCCCCATTTTCCCAGCAACTGTAGGTGGTTCAATTGAACACAAAACATGTTGGAATGGAATCCAGCAAATGTCCTCTTGTTCAGGCCATTTAAAAGGATTCTTTTTCATGAAATTTACTAATAGATCCTTCTCAGTATCACACACTTCAACTATGTTTCCAACAAACCAGTCACCTTCATAGAAACAGGCCACATATGTACCAGGTTTATATTGGTAAGCCACATTTTCTTGTGTAGCATTGAGGAAGGAAAGTTGTACGTTAAAGAAATTTTCATCACTAGAAATTTTGTACAGTTTAATGCCTGTTGATGAAGGTCTAAAGCAGTGATATGAACGGGTTCCTGGGATTGTCTTAATTAAGGAATACCTTTTTTCTAACTCAAATAAATTAGCATTTTCCTCAATTTTAGCTGAATCAATGTACAGAAATTGTATACCATTAATATTAGATTTGCACCAATCGAACATCTCTTTTGGATTGGTGATGTGACCTTTACTTGTTGCTTGTAGACTTGCCCGGGCAACTAACCTTTTGATGTGCCACCAACACCATCACAGGGGCTCTTTCCGTGAGAGGTGGCAAAAAAGTTCCATTCACATGTTAGTTGGAAATCTTTTTCATGTAACACTGAATTAATGATGTTTTTATAGTTTTTATATTGACTTGCTGCGCCATCGCTAAAGTAACAAATATGTTTTAGTTTAGGATTCTGACTTTTAAGTAATTTCAAGGCTTCACATAAAAAAGAATGAACTGCAGTTGTGTTGTGTGTAAGTGAATCTGATATTACACAAAAATTTGTAACTTTTAGTTCACCATCAACTTTTTGATAGCAGACTACCGGATGCAAGGTAGCCTGGGTATTGTCCCAGTGATGCCCTTGTACGGCATCCTGAATTATAAAACTATAGTTTTCAGAGAAGTCAACAAGCACTAATGCTGTAGAATCATTGAGGTTTTCTTTACAGTCGGACAAATATTTTGATTGGGCTTTTGCTATGAAATGGTGTACTTTCAACTTTTTTGCACTTTCACATATGTCTTCTACTTCGAAACACTTTTTGTCATTGTGACCAGTTGGGTATGGTCTGTATGAAGCCACTGCTTAAAGGAAACCTCATCATCCATGTCATAATCATTGTTTTCAAAAATGGTAAGAAGCCAATCCCGTAATTCATTTAAACCAGGACATGTTTTGCAGTTATTAATCATGCAGTTTCTGGTTTCAGTGTTGCAGACTATTTTCCCTAGTAACTCTCTTAATTCTACTTTGACGGGGAGTGATTCACATAAAAGTTTAAAGTTCTGGTGTATTTCACAAATGCATACATTGTGTGATCCTTTACTCCCCACACCCATACACCATTTTGGTCTCAGTTCAAAAAACTTTGATTTGGAGATTTTGTCATTTGGATATTTATTTTTGTAAAGCGTATATAATTCTCTGATATTTGTCAACAACAGTATTTTCTGCTTGTGAACCTTCCCTTGTGGTGTTTTTATTGATTTGTAGTCTTTTTTACCAGGGCATTCTCTAGTATATTCATTGTTTTGGAAAAATTCTATCACACACCTTTATTTCATCGCTTATACCCTTGCTACTCTTTTTATTTCTCATTATAGGAAGGATACCTTCTTTTCTCTTTAAGGCCCTCACAGCATTAACCATTCTGGCTGACACTTCAAATTCTTTCATAATTCTTTCTCTGGACCAGGTTTTACCAATTGGAAGGAGTGTTAGAATTTGTATCTTTTCTTGTCTGGTCCTAGTTTTACACTTTTCTTTCAGTTCCTCTATCATATGCTGATAACACTTTTCTTCCTCACTCTCTATAGGTTTCTCCGCTTCCTCATCCAAAATGCTAGGCTTCATATGAAGTACTTTTGACAGCTTTGATTTTGTTGTTTCAATTTGCTTTAGTTTCCTTTTCGCGTAAAACCTTTGATCTCTTGCTCTTACATACTTAATGGGTGAGCATTCTAGTGAACCTAACGTTTCGTCAAATGTCTCCTTAACTATTTCTTCTGGAACATATTCATCACTACCTGAGTCTTTTTCATCTTCAATCGTCTTGGCTCTAGAGAAGCATGTTGAGCAAAGTTTCTGTCCTGGTATCAGATTCAGTCTGGTTGCTGTCTCTTTGTCAATAATTTGTAGTGATTCTGCAAATAAAGTAGGGTAATGTAAACTCTAAACACATTGGAAAATAATTTTAAAACCTCAACATTTGGTTATAGGCTATTTGTATAAAATATTCAAAACATATGCATTCAGTAGCACAGTATATAGCCTACCCTATTAAAATTAAATAGCTAATTTAGGTTACAATTTACAATATAAACTTCTTTATGAAATATAAATATATTAGTACCTATATTTACTTACTTATCTTCTTTCGATGATTTCTCCATGGATCTTGGCAGCTACATTGCATTTGTTGGTAATGCATTCCAAACATTTTTTCATGGTGGTAGCATACAGTAGCACTATTTGGGTTGATTACAGTTGCTTTTGTTCTCCACAATAGCAGTTTCCTTGTTTCATCTGTCAGCTCATGTAAGGTATACATACCCACCTTCCTGGTGAGTCTGTGTTTATGACATGGTTCATCCAAGTACATACCAAAGCTGCACTTTGATTCTTGATTAGAATAAGCCATTATTACAGGCAGTAAAATTAAGTTAATTGCTCTAGTTAAATTTTCTGAAAATAAAAGATCATGATCTATAAAATAGGCCTGGACATTAATGATTAACCATCATGTTTTACATTTATAAGAATATACAAAGTGAAATGAGCTACCCAGAGCCCTTTGAGTCGCTGGTTGTTTTGACAGACATATTAAATTTCTTGTATGTTTTAGACTTATTTACATATTATTACAATTGTAAATCAACTTAATAAGTAATAAAATGGAAGTAAAATTACAATTCAATGTCATAAATAGAAATTTAAAAATTTATAAATTTTGCAAAAATTTGAGATTTTTCATAAAAAGCACTTTTCTTTGAATCACCAAAACTATATGGAGTTGAGTTGAGTTGAGATCTATTACTTAATATATGTTTTTTTACACATATGTATCTTTCTTCACTAGAAGTATCAACTCCCTGACTAATTTTGGACACCTTTATATTAAGCCCCAAAGTTGATGTTAATTTTGCAAATTTTGTGAAAATATCACTTTTTGGAAATTTTTAAAAATAGAAAATAAATCCTTTTTTGGTTATTTTTTATTTCACTCATAATTTACAACCCATAGAGACTATTAGGAGTATTAAAACAGCTGTGATTGATGTAGAACTAAAACTTTTGAAATGTAGTCGTAAAAGGGGAGGAATTGATGCAAGCTTCAAATGGAGCCATATTTAAGCCTTGTAACTTAGAAACTATTTGTTCACAAGCCTTTTTGCTTGCAAAATTGAAAACCCCACCAGAAGTTGTATTGGCATGACAAATTTGAAACTTCTACTCCTATTAGAAGATACTTTTCAAGGCCTCTCAAAATGAAGGCATTGGCCGATCAAGCCCAACATGGGCATTTTTTGTCGAAGGTGGGGGCCATTTAAGCGACCATAAAATTAAAAGTTTTTGACTGAGGAAGCTAAAATTTTAGATTTAAGCTATTGAATGGTGTATGAATCAACCCTGAAAATTTGAAGAAAATCGGAGATGGTCACCCCACCACCCATGTACCAATTGAGCTGGAATGACCCTATTCTTTCAGATATTTTAGTGAGATGGGATGTAAGTGATACTGGCCTATAGTTTTTGGCCTCGGGATTGATCTCCTTTATATATTGGAACTATGTTCGCGCTCTTCAAGATGCCCGGTATTTCTCCCATGTTTAGTGATCATATCCAGTATAGGTGCTCAGCAATTGCATTCTTGCAGTTTTTGATCAGTGTGGCATTCCATTTATCCAGTCCTGCTGCTGAGTGTGTTTTTAGTTTCCCTATGGCTTGTGTAATATCATCTGTCATAAAGTAAAAATCCGTTATACGTTCCCCTTGTGGTTCTTCAAAGAACACGTTTCTATCGCATATCAATGTGTCAGTTTTTGGGATACTGAAAGATGATTCGTACTGAGCTCTTAATATTTCAGATACTTCTGTTAGATCATCCGATAAAGCACTGTTCTCATTTTATAAAGGTCTGATAGTCGCATGGTTTTTTGACTTTCGTTTGGCATAATTATAGAAGTACTTTGAGTTAGCCTTTATCGCTTCTATAGCATCGTCATCGTCTTTTTATGTATGCTTCTCGATTAGTTCCTGTATGACGACATCGATACTTTGCAGTTTATCATTTAATATTTTTCTGATGTTATCTTTACAATTACTTAATTTTGCAGTCACTCTCTTTCTCTTTCGAAACAGTATTCTCTTTTGTCTTTCGAACCTGCTTCTCTTTCCTCTTTGTTGTATCTTTGGGACATGTTTTCCCACAATTTGTAATGTCTTCTCCTCTAACATCATTAGCATCTCCTCCGTTGTCTTGGCCTCGAAAATGGTTTTCCAGTCTATTACTTCCATGCTGGCTGTCACATCTTCCCAGTTTATAGTTTTGGAGTGAAAATTAAAAATTTTGAATTTCCCTTTTTGTGGTGCGTGTTGTTTCCTTTCCTGTTGTCTTTATATTAGTTGTTATTTCAATGATGATGTGGTCTGATATCATAGTTGGGGATATTTCTACCTTCTCAATTAGATTACTGTTGTTTGTGAATACCAAATCTAGGCAGTTGTTTTTTCTTGTGTTTTCTGTTATTTCTTGCATTAACATAAATTCATCAACTAGAGCTAGTAGCATTTTCACCTGCTCCTGGTCTTCTCATGTGACCCCCCTTGTCCTGGTGTATACATATATTTTTTCCTATCCTTTTATATTTCATGAATGGGAAATTAAAATCCCCACAGAGAAAAATATTTGGGGTTGGAGAGTGTAGATCTTTTACCAGATTTCTTACCTCTGTAATGGAATCTGAAAATTTTGAGGTTGGCGTGTTTGGGGG
>JAJOZX010004386.1:115000-152500 GCA_023014485.1 Bathynomus jamesi | reverse complement strand
CTAGTCTCTGAAAACAAGGAAATGGCTACCTTGCTAAATGAATTTTTTACGTCAGTTTTTACTATAGAAGATGTAATGAATATCCCTACGGTCATAGACATAATACCTTTTGATAATGGTAATATTTTGGATAATATTATCGTTAGTGAAGGGGAAGTAATGCGCTATATTGATAAAATGAAAACTCGTAAATCACCGGGTCCGGATTCCATATATCCTATACAACTAAAAGAATTAAAAGATAGCATTGTTGTGCTGCTAACAAAGATTTTTAATGCGTCTATTTCTGAGGGGTGTGTACCAGATAATTTCGTTAGCAAACGTAACACCTATCTTTAAGAAAGGTGATAAAGGTGCGGTGGGAAATTATAGGCCAATCAGTTTATCGTCTGTTGTAGGTAAGCTACTTGAATCAATAATTAGGGATCGTATAGTCGAACACTTAGAAGTGCATAATCTGGTTAGAAACACGCAGCATGGTTTTAGGCGAAACAAATCTTGCCTAACTAATCTTTTAGAATTTTTCCAAAGCGTGGTTGACGTTTACGATAGACATCGGGCGGTTGATGTAGTGTACTTAGATTTTCAAAAAGCGTTTGACACCGTGCTGCACAAAAGACTCATTGAAAAAACTAAGGCTCATGGAATCAGGGGTGTAGTAATAAATTGGCTAGTTCTAAGAGTGGTTGCGAGGCAGGAAACAGAGGGTGGTCGTTGATGGAGCGGAGTCGTGTTGGGCTAATGTAGCGAGTGGCGTTCCTCAGGGTTCTGTTTTGGGCCCCTTGCTTTTTCTTATATATATTAACGATTTAGATGTCGGCCTAGTCAGTACAGTTTCAAAGTTTGCGGATGACACGAAGCTGGGTGGTAGGGCGATTAATGACGAAGATAGAGGTAAAATTCAGGAAGATCTGAATAAAATCGTTGATTGGTCAGTCACATGGCAAATGAGATTTAACGTGGATAAGTGCAAAATTTTGCATATAGGTTCGCGTAACGGTAATTTTGCGTATAGTATGTCAGGGAAAGATTTAACAAGTGTAGAGCAGGAAAAAGATTTAGGAGTTATAGTCACTGGTGATTTAAAAGTAGCGAAACAAAGTACAGCAGCGGTCAATAAGGCGAACAAAGTGTTAGGTTTTATAGCTCAAAATTTTGAGTACAAATCACGCGATATTATAGTTCCTCTTTATACATCATTAGTTAGACCCCATTTGGAGTACGCGGTCCAATTTTGGAATCCGCATATGCGCAAAGATATAGACAAAATCGAAAGAGTTCAAAGACGAGCAACTAAGATGATTCCGTCTCTTAGGTCAAAGTCGTACGAGGATAGGCTTAAGGAGTTAAAATTGACTACATTCGAGACTAAGAGGTTAAGGGGTGATCTAATCCAGGTTTTCAAAATTATGAATGGGTTTGATAACGTAGATAGAGATAGCTTTTTCGAAATATCTCAATATAATAGGACTAGAAATAACGGGTGTAAGTTGACAAGTAGAAGGTTCGAGACAGCAGTTGCAAAAAACTTTTTTACGCATAGAATAGTAAATAGCTGGAATAGTTTGCCAGTAGAAGTAATTAGTAGCACGTCTATAAACATGTTTAAAAATCGATTAGACGCGCATGTTGATAGAAAGGGTATAGTTTAAGGTAGTAAAATTAAGCCATTGTGGGGATAGATCCCACAGCTCAACACAAGTGTTGTGGGATATAGGGAGGCAGCGTCTTGGGTTAGGGGATACTCTCTGTCCTTACACACCCCATTTAAAGAGATTCCTCTGCCGAGCGGTGCCCCCCATAGTACTGTGAGGTATTGAAAAACTCATGATCTTCACTTGCCCCACAAACACCTTTAAATGGGAGACCCATAATGGGTGCACACACATTTCTACATTCCTGTACAGTCTTTACAGCCACAACTACACTTTTCCTCATAAGTGTATGTATTGTAATGTATATGGTTGTAAATTTTGACTTGGTCCGCAATCGATATGGACCATGACTTGATGGATACCGTAATGAAATTGACTGGATTCTTTGGATCTGATATATTTGCATGTCCGTTATAAATAGATATAGAGTGTAACATAATTGTGGATAGTAGTTTATTATGACTTGATCCTCTGGATCGAGAGATTCTATCCTTAGTTATAAATCGATAATTAATTATTTTTAAATTGATAATTATTTAGTTTTGTAAAAATTGGTCATTGCCAATTTACCGGCAGTTTTACATGAATTTCTTATGTTCTTGTGGTTCGGAACCCACGTAAAATTGTAGGTCCCCTCTGCCACCACGGAGGACATACACAATACACAATTATGAACACAGTTAGGTAGACCAGCCATGAGTGGATCCTAGGGTCTTTGTTGGTCTGAAACATTATAACATTATATGTATATTTATATATGTATATATGTATATTTATATAAATATACATATATATGTATATTTATATTTATATATCGTAAAGAACGATGCTTGTATAGGAGATATTCCGCGCAAGATGAGAGAGAGAGAACGAAACAAATGAAAAAATGAGGTAACCACCTGGGAATCGAACCCGGGATCTTCCGATTGCCAGTCAGATATGATAACCATTACACCATGGGCCTCACTCATTCAAATGCCGTAATTCCTCTACATACGCGCAGAAACCAATGCCCCAAGGGGGCACCTTCCACATGCCGTAACATTATATACATTTAACTGCAAACACGCAGTATAATTAACGTAAAGAACGACGCTTGTATAGGAGATATTCCGCACAAGATGTATATATGTATATATATATATATGTATATCGGGTGGTCCAAAAGAAATGACGCATTTTTTAAAAATTAATATCTCAGTAACCCCCTTTCTTATCATGACAATTTTTATATGCAAGATACTTTCAAACTTCTTTTTTTGAATGCAAGAAACGGAATTCTGATATCTTTTATAGTTTTCTCGCAATTAACAAAAGTAACAACATGGGTCAAAAAAACGAATATCATGAGAAAGGAAAAATTTAATCAGAAATTTAATTAATTAATTTACAGTAAATGATCGATTGGACCACCACTCTGTTGACACACTAATCTAACTCTTTTCTTCCACACAAAAATAATACTTCTTACTTCATTAATGCCAATTTCTTGCCAAGATTCAAGTATTTTACTTTTTAATTCTGATTCGGTGAATTTTTCTCGTTGACCTCGGTAAACCTTCTCTTTTAGTAACTCCCAAATTGAGTAGTCCATAGGATTACAATCTGGGCTTTGTGGTGGCCACTCATTTTTCGTTATTAATTTTGGTGTATTGCTAATCAGAAACGACTGTGTGGCGTAGCTTGTATGCGACGGTGCTCCATCTTGTTGAAATATGAAATCATTTTCTTGATACAGGTGACGACAATCCGGCAACAATTTTGTTCTTAAAAGTTCAATGTAATTTGCAGAATTCACCTTTGTCTTTTCAGTTTCAATAAAATGAACATCTGTCTTGCCATTCCAAGAGACCCCTGCAGATATCATAACCTTTTTGGAGAATCTTGACGTTTCATGATACAATCTGTTTATTGAAATGTCACACTTTTTACCACGCCCGTAGACAACATCATTTTGATGGTTTCGCGGAATTTCTAGAGTGAAATCTTTTTCATCCGTGAAGACTATCTTTTTAATATCAACGACAGAGAAATTATCAAGTAACTTTCTGCACCTTGTTTTTCTTTTATCCTTAACAGTATCACTTTTTCTAGAAGATACTATTCTTTTGAAGGCTTTTAGTTTTTGTGCTTTAATTATTCGGTGTACAGAAGTCTTTCCAATATTCAAATGTTTAGCAATTGTTCTTTGTGACAAATGACTTCCTGGTTTATCTTCTTGAGAGCAGATTTTATCGTTGATGTAATCCACATTTTCTGGAACCGAAGCTGTTTTAGGTCTACCGCTTCCTGGTTTTCTGGCAGTACTTCCCGATTCGCGAATCTTCTTTAAGAGTCTTTCCACTGCACGCCTTTTCCACTGCACGCCTTTTCCACTTTTTCCCGGGAAACTCTTGCAATAACCTTCCAGTCTTCCATCCTTTTTCACAGTAACAATTTTTAATGAGAATACGATCTTCCTCTGACAACATCATTAAGGGTACTGACGAATTGTTAAAAAATAAAAATATCCACAATTTGACTTGTTCATTCCTGTAGAGTTTTGTAATAACTTGCAAAAATATCGCATGATATCGTATAAAAATGATATCGTATAAAAAACGGATATTATATTGCGATTTTTGTTTTTTTGACCCATGTTGTTACTTTTGGTAATTGCGAGAAAACTATAAAAGATATCAGAATTCCGTTTCTTGCATTCAAAAAAAGAAGTTTGAAAGTATCTTGCATATAAAAATTGTCATGATAAGGAAGGGGGTTACTGAGATATTAATTTTTAAAAAATGCATCATTTTTTTCGGACTACCCGATATATGTATATGTACGGTATGTGTATATATGTATGTACGTATATATATATAATGTTATGTTTCAGACCAACAAAGACCCTAGGATCCACTCATGGCTGGTCTACCTAACTGTGTTCATAAATCGTAATTGTGTATTGTGTATGTCCTCCGTGGTGGTGGAGGGGACCTACAATTTTACATGGGTTCCAACCACAAGGACATAAGAAATTTATGTAACAACTGCCTGTACATTGGCAATGACCAATTTTTACAAAACTAAATAATTATCAATTTAAAACTAATTAATTATCAATTTAAAACTAATTAATTATTGATTTAAAACTAAAGACAGAATCTCTGGATCCAGAGGATCAAGTCATAATAGACTACTATCCACAAATATGTTACTCTATATCTATTTATAACCGACATGTAAATATATCAGATCCAAAGAATCCAGTCAGTTTCATTACGGTATCCATCAAGACTAGTACCTTGCCAATGAAAAATAAGTCATGGTCCATATTGATTGCGGACCAAGTCAAAATTTACAACCATATACATTACAATATATATACTTAGGAGGAAAAGTGTAGGTGTGGCTGTAAAGACTGTACAGTAATGTAGAAATGTGTGTGCACCCATATATATATATTAGGGTGCATTAAACGCCCCATAATTTTCAAGAAGTTGTTGGATTTTAATGTCTATTCCCTCAAATGTTACACTTGTTGGTAGAAGTATGTATGCAAAAAATAAATCAAATCGGAGGTGGTCCTGGGTGGCCACCGGCCACTTTTATATATTTAGTAGTGATGCACTGAATATTCGGCAAATATTCGGTATTACTTATAATACTAATATACAAATCTTCGGTGTTACTATACTTACATTGATTGAAAGTTGAAAATGTATAAAACACAACGCCAATGTCACTACTCCAACTTTGCTCGTTTCTGCAAATTTGGCCTCACTTTGCGGTCACATTCAACCACTTGAAGAAGATTTTGGAAGTGGTCTTCTCCTCTTGCAGCTGAGACAAAATCAGTTGTGAGCTTTACTGCTCTCTCCGCAGGGTCATTCACAACATTTAACCCATCCACAATGGACTTGGCTGCCTTGAAGTGTTTTGGAGTGCTTGGCATTTCATCTGGTTGTATGGCCAGTAACACATCTGCAAGGGCACGATGCTCCTTTTGAGGTACTGCATTGCTGAACAGTGCCAAAACAACCAGTTCTGGGGTTAAATACCACAAATGTCTATCAAAGGCTTTCACAGCGCTGACTGAAATGATTGAGTTGACAGCTTTATAGTTGAGCAGAGTCTTGTATAAGCACAAATCAAACCATGGGGCATTTGAAGCAGACTGACATATGAGCCACCAATCACAATAAATATAAACAACAAACTCCTTCAGTTTTTCCTGTTGATGTTGTGTTGTTACAGTTCCTCGAGGTAGTACAGAAATTTGCTCTTCAAGTAGGCATATTTTGATGGAATAAAGAATCTTTGACATCCACCTTGCTTTATGCATGGCCCCAGGTCTGTGGAGTGTTCCTTGTTTTGTGACATCATCATCGAGGACTACCTGGCAGAGTTGTGCCATTTCCTTGTAGTCTTCCCTACAGTATGAAGTGCTTGTGCGGATTGTGCTTAAAACCTTGTTTTTGCAGGATAAAAGCAGTTGTTGTGCATCGTCATTGTACATTGAAATGTCAATTTTGGTTAAACTTTCATCCTTTGCATGCGATATGCATTCCCAATTCTTCTGGAATCTTTGGAACAAAGATGCTTCTGGAGACTTTGATGTCTCAATTTTGAGAGCGTCAAACACATGATCCAGGATTACCTCTCCAACATGATGGCGACATGCACACCACAGAAGAGCACGGTCCAGTTTTGATTGAATGGTAACACAGGCAGCTGTAACGTGTCCAGTGTTTGATGCTGTTGTGTCAAAACATAAGTTGACAACTGACTGTTTGCACTTCCATGAATGTAGAAACGTGTAAGTGTGCTCGGCAATGATGTCACCTGATGACATATCACTTCCACGAGGATATCTAGCCACTCCCAGTAGCTTTACATCAGTGGCATTCCCAACCAACACTGGCAATCTTTCTTCCTTGCCATTCTTGTTTGTGAGCGTATGCATCTGCTTGCCATCCTAGTGAAGTGTTGCAGCTGTTGGGGCGATCCAATTTTCTCGAATATCTTTGGCGATAGCACTTGTTATTGATCGTCGAGCCTTATCAGCAGTTGAATACGACTTGGCCACACGACGTGGATCACCTCCTGCCTCTTGAATTACAGCTTCGGTGAGCACAGCCTGTTGAACAGGAGTTATGTTTAGTCGAGTAGCAACAGACACGACTGAAGGCCTTTTCAGAATATCATGAGGAATAAAGGCAGACGTACCTGCATATGTTGATCTGTGGTGACTACGCTTCCTTTGAAGCTCTGGAATCACCTCTTCTTCAGTTTCTTCCAAGCTATCTGCAGAGGCACTATCATTAGAGCATACAGAACTTTTCATCTCTTGTACACTGGATGATTCATGACATTCTCGTCTTGAAGCTTCCGCTAAGATGTGTTTTTCTTTTAACGATCTTTATCAGCTTTCTTCTTGTCAACACTACCAAATGAGGCTACTCTGTCAGATTTCATTGACTCTAAAAATGCTCTATCTTCCTCATTCTTAATGTTTGTCATTGCATCTTTTGTCCATACACCAAAGGTCTTATCAAGACGTTCATTCATGGATTGCAACTTAGCCAAAGTGTTTGGAGATTCTCTGCGAGAAACAGGTATTTGACGCAATTTGTTATTGTCATTAAGAAGGTCAAGTATTAGTTTGCAGCATTGATGGTCTGAAAGCATAGGAATATTTGCTTTAGTGTAGAATGTTTTCAGCTGGATAAGGACTATGCTGGCAGATTTCCATTTGAGTGGCTGTGTTTGTTTGCCTTCACATATTTCTTCCTGGATGTGCCACATCACGCATCGAAGAACCTGCCGGCAAGTTGGGAGGCGGACTCCTGTCAATGTACCATCTCCTTCTGTAAGAGCATTGCCAAGACCAAAAATGGCACTTGCTAATCTGGTCTTCTTAGCTTCCATTGTTACAGCTTCCATTGTTTCTGAAAGACAATAAAGGATATTATTAGACTATAAGTGAAGTTTCGTTTATGGTACATGTTTTATGTAAATCACCCCTTTAGGGTGCATCAAACGCCCTTAGGTTCTTGGATTTTAATGTCTATTCTCTCAAATGTTATGTAAATCACCCCTTAGCAACTCTATATTAAAAGAAACAATGTAAGTAGTCAACTGGTTGGTAAATAAAAAAAATAGATATTTTTACATAGCGCAGCCCCCGAAAATTGCCGCGAAAATATAAAAGTGACCGGTGGCCACCCAGGACCACCTCCGATTTAATTAATATTTGGCATACACACTTCTAGCAACAAGTGTAACATTTGAGAGAATAGACATTAAAATCCAAGAACCTAAGGGCGTTTGATGCACCCTAATATATATATATATATATATATGATGAATAAAACCACGAAGGAAAGGAAACACAAAATGGTGCTCAAGCGCTTTCGTCTAATGACATCCTCAGGAACACTGAAATACATAAAAGGGTTACAGCCTATATATAGGCTACAGAAAGAAAAAGAAAAGAAAAAAAAGAAAAATAATATATATATATATATATAATTATATATATACCCACATATATATATATATATATGCAATAAACGGAGAAGTAAAAATTAAAAATTAAAAGATTATCAGAGAGGCATACAGATTTGTAAGGAAAAAATATCTATTTCTAGCACAAGATCAAATGAATTATAAAAATACAAATTTATACTGGAAATCTGCCCGGGTTTTAACACACTGCCTTTTATGGTTAAGTTTCGATGTATGTAAAAATAAAATGGAAATTAAAAGTTAATAAAGTAGCATACAAGTTTACCAAAGATTTAGCGTTCTACCCTTCTTATCTAAATCTGTTTTGAAGGAATTCAAAACAACAGGATCGAGTTGAAAAAGACCTTTGCTTATGTTGAAGTTATTTGAAAGTTGGATAATGGCAGACTCAAGAATATTTCTATTAACAATGTTGCTAGAGTGAAATAAAACTGAAGCATTATTCCAATCAATACAGTGGGATAACTCTGACAAGTGGACAAAAAGAGCACTGGACAACTGTCCTGTTCTAACGGAATATTGATGCTGTTTTATACGTGTGCAAATCCTCTCCCGTCTGACCTATGTAAAAGGAATCACATTGTTTACAACCAATTTTATAGATAATGCCTGAATTATTGGTAGGGCTATTTTTTACTATGATATTTTTCATAATATTGTTATATGAAAATACTACATTAATATCCAAAAGTTTAAGTACATTAGCAATGCCTAAAAAGCCCGGGAAAAATGGAAGTACTAAAATATTTTTTGACAAAGTTACGAGTGTTATTATTGACACGATAGAAAGTTTGTTTTGCCTTGTTGAGACAAGATTCTATAAACGCAGATGGATAACACAGATCACTTCCAATACCGTTGATTTTTTCCAATTCGGCATCGATGTATTCCGGACTGGTGATCCTAAGGGCGCGGAGAAACATTGATGAAAAAATGGCCGCCTTAGTGGGGGTGTCATGTCCTGAGTAAAAGTGTGCGTAGGACAAATTGTTTGTTGTTTTCCGATAGATACTAAACTTAAAACCTGGGCTTTCCCTATGTACACGCACATCCAAAAATGGGATTGAATTGTCTTGTTCCACTTCTAAAGTAAACTTAATGGAGGGGACTTGATCATTTAACTGAAGGAGGAAGTTATCCAGGTCACGATTCATGGGCCAGATACACAAAATATCGTCGACGTACCGCAACCAAGGGATGCCAACCCCCAGGATTCTTGGAATGTAAGTAATTTCGAAAAACTCCATATAAATATTGGAGAGGAGGGGCGATAAGGGGTTGCCCATGGCCATCCCAAAAACTTGTTGATAATACTCGTTATTGAAAGTGAATTTACAGTCTCTGATGCAAAGCTTAATAAGTTCCAAAACAATGTGTGAAGGTAGTGGCAGGTCATACTTATGTAATTCTTGGGAGAGAAAGTCAAGCATATCGTCAATTGGCACTTTTGTAAACAATGAACAAATGTCAAAACTGATCAATCTATCGTTAGTTTCAGTACTTGTATTACTCAATTTTTTTTCAGTAAGATCCATGGAATTTTTTACATGTGAATCAGAGATAGTTCCGAGAATGGGGGACAAGACTTTGACAAGCCATTTGGAGAGTTTATAAGTAATAGAGCCCACCGAGCTAATAATAGGGCACATAGGGTTGCCAGGTTTGTGGGTTTTAATAAGACCGTAAAGGTAGGGCAGAGAAGGTGAAGTGGACATGAAAAGCGGAATTAAGTCCTTATGATCTTCGAGAATCCGTTTCAAGCCACTATTAAATGATTTGATGGTCATCCTGCGGGTTCTTCCTAAGTTTGCTGTATGTGGCGGGGTCCTGGAGAAGCTCGTTCATCTTTCTGATGTAGTCCACTTTGTCCATAATAACTATGGTGTTAGCCTTGTCTGCTTTAGTAATATGGAGCTCCCCATCTTTTTTTAATTGTGAGAGGCTATTGCGAAAATGTTTAGGAAAGTTATCTTTGTAATTACTATTCGCCGCACTATAAATGAGGCCTTTAACTATGTTAAACAAATACTGAGGGAGATTACACTGTTTTTCAAAACACGCGAGACTAACAAACTTGTAAAGCCGAAGGTTTTTTAACAATAAAAAAGGACATACCATATCCAAGGGCACTTTTTGCATCGTCACTAATGTTTTTCGAAGAAAGGTTCAAAACACACTTTGAGCTTGCTTTTTTACTCAACTGACTATTTCGAATGAGACTTTTAATTTTTTGATCCAAAATGTTACGAAGTGAAGTAGTTCTCCGACGCAACTCGTAAATTTCATCAAACAAAGGTTGGATCCACTCGTACTTTGTCAAAAAATATTTTAGTACTTCCATTTTTCCCGGGCTTTTTAGGCATTGCTAATGTACTTAAACTTTTGGATATTAATGTAGTATTTTCATATAACAATATTGTGAAAAATATCATAGTAAAAAATAGCCCTACCAATAATTCAGGCATTATCTATAAAATTGGTTGTAAACAATGTGATTCCTTTTACATAGGTCAGACGGGAAAGGATTTGCACACACGTATAAAACAGCATCAATATTCCGTTAAAACAGGACAGTTGTCCAGTACCCCTTTTGTCCATTTGTCAGAGTTATCCCACTGTATTGATTGGAATAATGCTTCAGTTTTATTTCACTCTAGCAACATTGTTAATAGAAATATTCTTGAGTCTGCCATTATCCAACTTTCAAATAACTTCAACATAAGCAAAGGTCTTTTTCAACTCGATCCTGTTGTTTTGAATTCCTTCAAAACAGATTTAGATAAGAAGGGTAGAACGCTAAATCTTTGGTAAACTTGTATGCTACTTTATTAACTTTTAATTTTCATTTCATTTTTCCATACATCAAAACTTAACCATAAAAGGCAGTGTTAAAACCCAGGCAGATTTCCAGTATAAATTTGTATTTTTATAATTCATTTGATCTTGTGCTAAAAATCGATATTTTATCCTTACAAATCTGTATGCCTCTGATAATCTTTTAATTTTTACTTCTCCGTTTATTGCATATATATATATATATATATATATATATATATATATATATATATATATATATATACATGGTATATATGTATATTATTTATTTATTTTTTCATTTTTTCTTTCTGTAACCTATATATAGGCTGTAACCCTTTTATGTACTTCAGTGTTCCTGATGATGTCATTAGACGAAAGCGCTTGAGCACCATTTTGTGTGTCCTTTGCTTCATGGTTTTATTCATCATAAATATTTTTCACGTGTTACTTTCGTGAAATAATTTTTATATATATATATATATATATATATACTGTATGTATGTATATACTGTATATATATATATATATATATATATATATATATATATATATATGTATGTATATACTGTATGTATGTATATACTGTATGTATGTACAGTGCCCGCGAAAAGTATCCGATCACTCAAGAAAATACAATATTTTCCCTTGATATTCAGAGACACGTAATTCACTTTCTATTTGTTCTAGCGACATCTGGTAACTTTGAGGTTGCTCGCTGATATGAGAGCTATCCAACGCATTCTCAAATTAGTGTTCTGGTAGCCTTCGTTGCGGGTGGCTGTGTCTCAAATTTGTCAGATTTCACTGTTTGTGTAAATTTCTTGATATTTTTTTTTTTTTACAGAAAGTGGTGTAAATAAAATTTATATATAATGTGTGCTAAAAAACAACTTAAGAGTGATTGTCGAGGTGCTATTGTTGCTTTGCATGCATGTGGGAAATCACAGAGACAGATAGCTAAGGAATTAAACATATCCCAAAGTACCGTTAATTTATGGGTTTCACGGGCTAAGAACAATGGTGGCCTAACCACGCCAGTCCCTAAAAAACGATCTGGCAGACCGAGAAAAACAAATTCGCGAACAGACAAACTTATGAAACGTTTAGTATTGAAAAACCCAACAATAACTGCGAAAGAAATAAAATTTAATATGAATAATTTGTTATCTGGTGTTTCTGAACGAACTATCCAGGAGCGGCTCCAAAAAGAACTCGGATTACCATCTCGCCATGCTGCTAAGAAACCGTTCATTAATGAAAAAATGCGTAAAAAACGTGTCGCATTTTGTAAAAAATACATTCATTGGACTGTTGATGACTGGAAGAAGGTTTTATTTAGCGATGAGTCGACATTTTTGACATTCAGAAGTTGTCCAAAAAAGGTTCGCCGGCCTATTGGCTCAAATAGGATGGACCCTAAATACACCCTAAAGACAATGAAACACCCTCCAAGTGTGATGGTTTGGGGTTGTTTCGGTTACTATGGGCGTGGAAACTTATATTTTCTTCCGAAGAACACAACTATGAATGGTGCACGGTATTTAGCAATGCTACAGGATAAACTTCCAATGGCAATGGCAATCCAAAGGACAAAAACATACATGCATGATGGTGCACCATGTCACAGGGCCAAAATAGTGACAAAATGGATTACTGACAATAAATTTGATATTTTGGATTGGCCTGGTAATAGTCCAGATCTCAATCCGATAGAAAATCTGTGGCTAATAATAAAAAATAAGGTTGAATGCCACGACACTGGCTCAGTCGAAAAATTACAAGAGGCCATCAAAAAGGTATGGTGCAAGGAAATATCAGTGGAAGTTTGTCAAAACTTGATTAAATCCATGCCAAAACGTCTAGAACAAGTCATCCAAACCAAAGGACAGATGACAAAATACTAATATAAGGTTAGTATACATTTAAACATTGTTTTTTATGTAAAAAATACAAATTTCAAGGGTGATCGGATACTTTTCGCGGGCACTGTATATACTGTATGTATGTATGTATATACAGTATGTATGTATATACAGTATGTATGTATATACAGTATGTATGTATATACAGTATGTATGTATATACAGTATGTATGTGTGTATGTGTGTATATGTGTGTGTGTATATACACTATATGATCAAAAGTATTCGGACACCGCATGGTTTTGGGAAAAATGGTTTTATTATGGCATTTAGTAACCAGTAGGTCCACCCTTTGCTTTTATTACAGCGTCAACACGTCGAGGCATACTTTCCACCAGTTTTCGGTAAGTCTGTGCAGGAATGGCTCACCATTCCTCTTGCAGAGCTGATGCAAGTGAAGCCGGGCGTGGTGTGCAGTTTCGTATCCGTCGCTCCAGTTCGTCCCACATGTGCTCGATTGGGTTGAGATCGGGGCTCTGAGCAGGCCAGTCTAACAAATCCACCTTATTTTCATGAAACCAGTCCTGCACACGCCTTGCAGTATGGCAGGGAGCTCGATCCTGTTGAAACAAACAATGGCCATCTCCGTAGTATTGCCACAGTGTAGGGAGGGCCGAATTGTCCAGAACGTCGAGATAAACATCAGCGTTCATGGTAGTGGGTATAACAACCAACGCGCCGAGCCCTAGCCAGGAAAAACAACCCCATACCATGATGGACCCTCCACCGAACTTCACTGTTGGACGTACACAGTCAGGAAGAAGCCGTTCTCCGGGCTGTCGCCACACCCAAACACGCCAATCAGACTGGAAGAGTGAATACCGCGACTCGTCACTCCAAAGAACAGTTTTCCAGTCCTCCACGGTCCAGGAACGACAGGAGACACACCAGGCCAAACGACGCGTGGCATTAACTTTTGTAATCAGTGGCTTGTGTACAGCTGCTCTACCATAATAACCGAGTCTGTGCATCTCTCTGCGGATAGTTACAGTACTAACGGAGGTACCGGATGCTCTTCCTACCTCCTCAGTGATGGAAGCGGCAGAGGACGTGCGGGACTTCTTGACATGTCGTACCAGACAAGAGTTGCCAGATACTTTTGAACAAAATTAGCGAGGAATGTATTGAAAAGTCGCAAAAAGTAGCCCAACCCCAATTTCATTATTTTATTATACTATAAAATTTACTTACGGTTTTTATTTAAAATTGTAGTGAATTCAATAGCTCATCATCGTCTTTTTCTCCTTCATCATGGCTTGTAAAGGTCTTTTCTGACTTCGTAAATGCCAGAATTATATTTAAGCATAGGTGGCGAAGGTTCAAAATTAACACAACAAATGCTTTTTTCTTCAAGCATCATTTTTATACGAAGTACAGAAGCTAAAAGTTCTAAACCCATCCGATTCTTAAGTTTGTTTTTTGTTGATGTAACTCTTGAAAATACTCGTTCCACAGTTGCATTGCTTATTGGCAAGCTGTATAGCTTTAATGCGAATACAGAAATGTCTTTTAAAACAGGCTCTCCTGCAGCATCTTTAATGTTAAAAGCCTGGCTCCAAAATAATGCCCCATCATTTGGAATGCTGGAAGGAAAAACATCCTTCCAATCAATGTGAAGTAGCTTCCTCCATTGACTTTCTAGAGCATTTAATTTTGATTGGTCAGCTAAATCCAAAGGAAGATCGGAAAAGGGAGGACAAGTGTGACTGAGGCATTTACTTGGTGAAATGTTTTCGATTCGTTTTAATATTGCATAATTTGTGGGGATACGTTTGAGAAGTTCCTTACAGGCACATTTCAAAAATTCGTGACATCTTTTAAAGATGACTTTTTGAGATTCTGCTGCGATTTCTTTACATTTATATTTATTTGCCAGCTGAGTTAAAAAGACATGACCAAAGTCAACTTTTTCAATCGGTAGGAAAATAGATGTATATGTCATGTCAACTGCAATATTAACATTTTGTGGATAAATAATTCTTCTTAGCATGGAAAGTGTGAAATCTTCAAGTTCCTTGAGCAACTTACTGTGATCACGTGTTCACTTTGAAAAAGTAAATTGATTCTTTCAAAATCTGATAAAATGGGCATTACAAATGTAAAATATAGCTCATTTACTGGATCTGAATACATTTTGTGAAGCTCTCTCTCAACATTTTTCACATGTTGATGAAGCAAGCTGAAATGGAGTTTTAAAGATTCCCATTGATTAAGAATCCCTTAATGCAGTTGCTTTAGTAAGCCATCGGGTTGATGAGAGTGGTATCAACTGTAGTGGATCCTTTCCGTCATTTATGGTCTTGTATATATCCATATACGATTCTTTTCTTAGTGCTGAACGATGAAACAATTATAAGTTTCTCGAGTCATGTAGTCTAGATTTGATGGTAACTCTTCGTAGGCATGCGAACAAACAAAATGTAGTGAATGGCAGATACATTTAAACCAATATCAAGTTAGGTATATCTTCTTTCATTAAAGTAAAAAGCGAATGATTTATGCCGCAAAGATTGGAAGCTCCGTCAGTCCCAATTGCAAAGCAGTTTCCTAAATTAACACCAATTTTATTGAAAAACTCTTTTATATGCTGGTACAATGCATCAGCAGTTGTTTCTAACGACATGAATAAGGCCTAAAAATTGTGAAGAGATTTTCCTTTCTTTTTCATTGTAATAACAAACACATAAGCATAAATGCTTAGTGCATGAATGGTCTGTTGATTCGTCCAATATTAAAGAAAAATGAGCACTGGTTAATTTCAGTTACTTTGTTTCTTTTAGTAATTCAGGAGAAATTACATTTTTTATTAATGCTGTGCATTTTGTTCTATGCAAACGTAAAGTATCGTGCTTTGAACCTGATGGCACATCACTTTTAAATAATTCACTTAAATGATCTATGGACCTTATAGCGGAATGGCAAGCAACAAATACTGCAAGTTTCAGTTCTAATCTACTTATATTGTTCACTCGTTCAAACGCATGCTTTATGGTTTTTGGGGCGGGATAAGTTTGCAATTTTCCTTATGTTTTAAAGATTCACAATGCTTTCCTAAGTCTGTTTTATGTGCTCTCAATTCAGTTTTACATAACTTGCAGTAAGCCTTTGTCCCATCTGTCTTTACTTCCTCAAGCCAGTTTTTTGGTTTTTTTTTTGAAATGAAGGGATTTTAAGCCAACTATTTTGAAAAGTTTTGTTATACTTTTTCCACTTAGACATCATGGGCATGCATGACAAATTAAATATAAAAAACTTATAATTTGCTTGAAACTTATACAATCCGCATAAACACAGCCAAAAAAAAAAAAAAAAAAAAATCGATTACTGACACATCACTCACGCGCGACAAACGGCGACATTAAAGCCTAAACGAAATCCGAAAATACGTTATTAATGTTAATCCATTTATTCCCTTGTTATACATATTAAAACGTGTTTACGCATGGCGGCGATGATGGCGCCATGGTGGCGCCATGGTGGCAGGCCCGCGGAACATGTTCAGAAACGTTTTCAAACGTTATATTGCATCATGGTTAGCATCAGTTACGTTATTAATTATTATTCTATGAATATTTACGGGAAAAATATCGCATAAATAATTCATTTAAACATTGTATCACTTAATTATGCAATATTTTTCCTGTAATCCAAATACAAATTCAAAGAAAGATTTTACTTACATAAGGTCCAAAATCGAAAGAAAATTAAGTCGGAGATCAGTTATTTTGAACTCTGTCCTAATGCATAAGGTTTAATATTAAATTCAGGTGAAAATAGAATGTTTTCTACATTATATTAGTGGTCTGTTATTCATAATTTCGGGGTTTTGCATTGTCGCTTCAAAAAATTACACATTAAGAAAGAAAGGGTTCATCGTATAACAAATATTTGTACACTTACATAAAATTTCTGAAAATAGCCCAATGTCGCGAAGTTGTGGGGGGAAGTAGCACAAAATTCGCAAAACCATAAATGTTGATAGCACAGGTCCTCAGAAGTAGCCCCATTTGCGAAAAGTCGCCCAATCTGGCAACCCTGTGTAACCAGACTTCTTCTATCACGTTCCGTCAGTTTGCGTGGTCGTCTGGAACGTTTTTTCGCGTTAGTTGCACCTTCGTGCTTCCATCTCATGATAACATCCGCTACAGTCGACTTTGGTATATCCTGTTTGGCTGCAATGTTTTGTATAGAAACGTTACTTAAATAACATCTGATGACGAGTCCACGTTGGAACTCGGAGAGTTCACGTCCGCGCGGCATGGCTTCACAACAGTTACTGATAACTTAACAGAACACCTCAGCATTATAGTTTCGCCATGCTTTTTCCCAGCATACCTTTCGGCGAAGGTGATATTTGCAGAAATGCGGATTTTCCGGGATGTCCGAATACTTTTGATCATATAGTGTATATATATATGTATATATAAATAAATTTTACATACGTTAGTGATATGAGTGGTACCACCAGGTGGATTGATCATTGTCTCACTAGTAATAATCTAAACAATTGAATTGTTAGAGCTCATATTTTGCATGATTTCCTTCTTTCTGATCATAGACCATTAGAAATATTAATTAACGTTACCAGTTTATGTGCAACATGACTTAACAAGAACTCAATAGGTAAGAATAATCACGTTGATTGGTCCAATGTTAATATGCAGCAGAGAATAGAATACAAAGACAGAACATGTCACCTCTTTAATAATTTAGAAATTTTGTACCTTGCCTGTAATAATCCTTGCTCAAATGATTCTCACTGTAAACTCATAGATAGGTATTATAGTAAGATAATATCCCTGTTAAGAGAAGCAGGAAGCCCCCTGATTAAATCTTACAACTATCATACTAAGGTTATTCCTGGATGGAATGATTTTATTACCCCCCCCCCCCCCCCCTCTGAAGAGGGAATTGAAAGACGCCTATGATTTGTGATGCTTTCATGGTAGACCCAGATTAGGACCAGTATACATGAATATGTGTAGAAGTCGGGGTCAGTATAAGGTGGCCATAAGGCGATGTAAACAGGAAGGAGAGTCTATTCGAGCATCAAAAGCCTGTGAAGCTTGCATAAATAACGATAATAACAAACTTTGGAAATTTGTTAAGAATCAAACGGGTGTCAAAAATGTCCTCCCTCCGACAATTGATCGGGTGTCAGGGGAGGATGAAATTGCAAAGCTGTGGAAAAACTACTACTATAACATTCTTAACAGTGTGAGTAGGGATAATCTTAAGATAGAATGCAGCGAAACGATTGTGGGAGGGACAAGGGAAAATACTTTGATATCATTTTCTGAAGTAAAGAGGTTAATTAAAGAGATACTGGTTCTGCATCAGGGGTAGATGATTTATTGAATGAGCACTTAAAATATGCAAATGACGTAGTATGTCTGCATATATCATTGCTCCTATCAGCCATGCTGGCTCATAGCTATATCCCTGCACAATTCATGAGGGCATATATCTTGCCCCTGGTCAAAAATAAGTATGGAGACATTCTGTCCAGCAATAATTACAGGCCTATCGCTGTCGCTTCCTGCTTCTCGAAACTACTAGAAAAACTTGTTACTCTGATTAAATGATTTCCTATGGACATCTCCTAATCAGTTTGGCTTTAAAAAGTCCCACTCAACTGACCTGTGTATCTATGTACGGTACTTAAAGAAACAATATCTAAATATATTGACAGTAATTCAACCATTTATAGCCGTTTCCTTAATATAAGTAAGGCATATGATAGGGTGAACCACAATATTTTATTTGCAAAACTAGAAGACAGGAAGGTTCCCATGTACATATTAAATTTATTGAAATTTTGGTATTCCCACCAATCTTTCACTGTTAGGTGGGGCAATGTACTATCTGAGTGTTTTGGCTCCTCTTGCAGGGTGAGACAAGGCTCCTTGCTCTCCCCTATGCTGTTTAATGTGTATATTGATGAATTAATTGCTTCACTTAATGAGGCAACAGTGGGTTGTTGTATAGATAACACAAGGATAAATAACTTAGTTTATGCTGATGATATGGTGTTAATAAGTCCCTCTGTTAAAGGTCTGGATCGGCTACTAAACATCTGTGAAGTGTATTCGCAGAAACATGATATTCTTTTTAATGTTACAAAAACTAAGGTTATGCAATTTCATCCTAAAAGCTGTAATCAGCCAGCTGATATAAGGTTTAAAATGAATGGTGAAGTAATTGAGGAAGTACAAGAGTTTAAGTATTTGGGTCAAACTATTACCAGCTCCTTGAGTGATGACTCGGATATAAGAAAACAATCTCGAAGCCTGTGTGCTAAAGCGAATATGACCATAAGGAACTTTCGTTTCTGTACAAGTGAAGCTAAAGACACACACTTGTACTTTCTGCAGTAATATATACAGTCAGCAACTCTGGGTGAATTATAAAAAAGGTTCCGGCAGAACCCTAAATTTGCTGTACAACAGGTCTTTTAGACTTACATAAATTACCCCCGAGATGCTCAGCTTCGCAAATGTTTGCTACCCGCAATCAGTGGCGGATAGCCCTATAGGCTGCACAGGCTGAAGCCTAAGGCCCGGATGTCTTAGGGGCCTGCCAAAAATATGTGTATAAGTAAAAAAAAAACAATCAAACAAAACTATTTATTTCGGAAAATGAGATACATAAAAATTGAAATACATATATAATAATAGAAATATTTAAAATTGTAATTTGCGACATTTTTTGCCTGCGAATTCATTAATAATATCCTGAGAGTCAATTTTATGCAAATGCTCCCACTCGATGTGCATCAATGACAAGTAGTTCAACCTTTCGTCTTTCATTGTTGACCTTAGGTAGTTCTTGATTCGTTTTAGAGCAGAAAAAGATCTCTCTCCACTGCAGTTGGATACCATCAGGCATAGGTACATTCGAAGGGAAATATATACATTGGGAAAAGCTGAAGAGAGGTTGTTTGACACAATTTGCTTAAACATTTGAAGTTCAAAACTACATTCAGTGTCAGTACCAACTGCATTTACATTAAGTTTCATATACTCTTTGAACTGAACCAATTCATCGCCAAGGCTGGGTTCAAGATCCTTAGGATAGCAAGAAATCAGATGATGTGCAGCCTTTTGCAAATCTTCATCCTTCAATTGCAAAAGATTTGTCAAGAATCCATACTTTGTGTTCAGTTCTGAGTAAGCATCCATCCGTTTACTCAAGGTACTACACAGCTGATCAATGACAGGTAGAAAAACATTGATACAGAATGATTCACGTGCTGAGCCTGACAGGTCAGTCTCCTGTGCTGGTCCATCATAAAACTTCATTTTTGCACTGCGCTTACGTTTTCTGGTTACTTCTTCCTTGTAAGTTGATGTGGCAGTCTTCAGAATGCCATTCTTTTCAAATTCGTCAAACATTTCTCTCTGTGATGCAACAAATTCTTTCAGTGAATGAAGAAGTTTTACTGCTGTATTCAGATCCAGTGTTGAACTTTGCAAACTTACGCTTGTTCGGTGGAAGCGTTTTAGGAGCATTGTCCAGACACTCAGTAGAATACCTGTCTCCAAATTTTCCATTTTTTCAGCAAGAGCTTTTGCTTCACAGCGCGCATCGGCTTTTTCATATGGATCCTCAGCCATTTTCTCCAAACACTTATGAATCTCAGAGTAGCCTTGATCCAAAGCATTTACACTGGAAGCATGTGCAGACCACCGTGTGTCCGACAGACGTTTGAGTACAGGCAGTTGTTCACCTAATTCCCTCAGAAGCAATCTCCATTGATGTGTAGAGGCACTGAAAAATGTATAACAGTTTTGTATGAAGTCAAAGAAGTGACAGACATGTGTCACACAGTCAACAGCAGATTGTCCAACCAGATTCAACGAGTGTGCACAGCATGGTACATAGTCGGCTAAAGCATTTTCCTTGCGTATCAATGCCTGCACACCATTATACCTTCCACTCATATTACTTGCGTTGTCATAAGATTGACCTCGACAGTTTGAAATGTTCAAATGATTCTCTTCCATGAAAGAGAGAGAACTTTCGACAATATCCTTAGCAGTATGACCATGCATATTAAGGAACTTTGTAAAATGTTCCACTGGTCCGTCCTTGTGAACATATCGAAAAGTCAGTGTCAGTTTGTCAAAATTAGCAATATCTGGAGTGGAATCTAAAGATATTGAAAAATATTTAGCTTCTTTTATTTCAGTGATGATTTCTTTGAATAGTTTGTCCTATAAGTTCAATCAACTCATCACATGTAGTAGATGATATATACGAGACAGAACCTCTGCCCTTTCCACCATGCATTTCTAAGTGATTGGCTAGAAATGGGTCAAACTGAGCCAGTAGTTCTAATGTCCCCAGAAAATTGCCATTTGAAGGCGAGTTTAGAACCTCATCATGTCCACGAAATGGTAATCCACATTCAGCTAAAAATTTGATAGTTGCGACAACTCTTTCCAGGACAGATCTTGCATACGCACGTTCTGCATTCTGTTGTTTTACCACCAAACTGTCAATTCTTCCAGTTAACTTTGAACGCATAGTCAAGTTGATAGCAGCATTGCGATGCTCAGGACTGTTCTCATGTCGTTCTATATGTGCGTTCGCATTTTTCCAATCATTATAGCCACCATGAATAAATGGGTTCTGGTCCCGGTTCTCTCGATGAGAAAATAGCTTACAAATGAAGCAGAACACTCGTCCAGAGCTGGGTGAGTAACAAAGCCATGTTCTCTCTATTTTCTCACCATTGACTGAATGAATCCGAGTGAACAGGGATTTTGTGAAACGTCTCTTCTGTCGCCCATCAACTTGTTCAGATATAGATGTATCACTGTTCTTGTTTTGACACTCAAAGCTAGATTTCTGTACCCAGTAATCCTGCATTGACTGGGAAATTGTTTCTGGCCAAAGCGCAAGATCACTGGGATACAAGTCCAATTCACTGATGGGACTTTTCTCTCTCTCCACAAATTGTGTCACATCTTCACTCTTGTTTTTGTTATTGGTATCTTTCTTGGTACTTGTTTCTATCTCAGTTGAGCTTTCTTCGGCGGTAGATGGTACAGTGTGTTCATCCTTACTGGTGGTGGCATCTCTTGAAAGAGTTGAAAACATCGAAGTTATTGTTGGGGTACATCTCAATACAGTTTCCTCCCGTTGTTTCCTTTGTTCTCTTTCCTTTGCCTTTTGAGCTCCTGATTTGTGATGATAGGCCATTATTTGTTAAGTTCTGAAATACAAAAAATAACTCTGTAAATGATAATGTAAACATATAAATCAGTAAAAATCACCCTTTAGTATCATTAATAAGTTTTAAGAATACACATTCACCATACACTCAACTATCATTGGAGATAAATCTGAGTTTGTTATATAGCACAGCACTTTCAAGTTTCAATATACAACACTGATTCACCATACTAATTCAGTAATTCTTATGTATGCACTTGAAATATTCATGTATCTATAGCTTATGATATAATCTCGAAAAATTACATAAGAATTGTCAAAAAAAAAAAAAAAAAAATACCAGTTGGCAACCCTGTCCTGCAGCATGAATACTTACAGCGAGCAACGAAGCAAGAAGAGACGAGAAACAAGAGCACTTAGCAACAACCACACGCTTCGACGGCCAGCAAGCAAGTGATGAATGATGAGTGATATAACTCTGTAAATGATAATGTAAACATATGAATCAGTAAAAATCACCCTTCAGTATCATTAATAAGTTTTAAGAATACACATTCACCATACACTCAACTAGAATACACATTCACCATACACTCAACTATCATTGGAGATAAATCTGAGTTTGTTATATAGCACAGCACTTTCAAGTTTCAATATACAACACTGATTCACCATACTAATTCAGTAATTCTTATGTATGCACTTGAAATATTCATGTATCTATAGCTTATGATATAATCTCGAAAAATTACATAAGAATTGTAAAAAAAAAACACAAAAAATACCAGCGAGCAACGGAGCAAGAAGAGACGAGAAACAAGAGCACTTAGCAACAACCACACGCTTCGATGGCCAGCAAGCAAGTGATGAATGATGAGTGTGATTATGATATTTGTAGCCTAGCCACAAGTCACAGCACTGTAAACACGTTCAACCACGTTCACACTTGTTTTGTGCGCTATTATGCATTACTCCCTCAATGAAAATTAAATTTTTATAGTATATGAATAAAAGGGCCTGATCATACATACTAAGCTTAAGGCCCAGAAAATGTTAATCCGCCCCTGCCCGCAATGTCCCGAGCTTCCCGGAGGTAACAAGACGTGCTCAACACAGTCTAATGCAAAGAATTAAAAAATCAACCAACCCGATCATCTAAGCTATCCATGAGTCCTGCCATTTATCCTCTAAGCTAGTGGTTCCCAACTTTTTCACCACAAAGGACCCCTTTTATTTTTATTTTTTTCCCACAGACCCCATGTTTTTGAAAGATTCCCCCAGGGGTCCGGGGACCCCAGGTTGGGAACCACTGCTCTAAGCTATGGACTTCTTGGTATGAAAACATCTGTCTGTAGCTCCACTTAACTTCGACAGTGCAGTATTATTTCTAATCAATTGTATATATTCCTATCCTTAGTATATGAACTGTCATTGTATTAATAATATTTGTCATATGGACTATAGTCTGCCAATAAACCTTTTCAGTTTCATATATATATATATATATTTTAACTGCAAACAACACACAGTATAATTAATGTAAAGAACGACGCTTGTATAGAAGAACGTTCCGCACAAGATGAGGAGAAAGAACAAACAAATGAAAAATGAGGTAACCACCCGGGAATCGAACCCGGGATCTTCCGATTGCCGGTCAGATATGCTAACCACTACACCATGGGTTAGCAATTGGAAGATCCTGGGTGGTTACCTCATTTTTCATTTGTTCGTTCTTTCACCTCATCTTGTGGGAATGTTCTTCTATACAAGCGTCGTTCTTTACAATCTTAATGATTTTAACTATTATTTTTAATCTTTTTTAAGAGCATTTTACTCTCGTAACTTCAGGAGGCAGACTCTGATCCGAGCGGAGAGGCCGTTCATAGAACGCAGCAAACCCTTACCTTCTACGAGTTGGACCTCGGACTCAACCACGTAGTGAGAAAGTACCATGAACCATTAGAGGAGCACGCTAATTTCCTTATATCCGTTCCTGGTTTGTTGAAAGAAAAGGAAATTTCATTTTTGTCTTGTAGAGTAGGATGTGAAATTGGTATTATTATTATTTATGTTTAAATGAGTCGAGAAAAACAATTTTCACAGATAGCTACCATTGTCAAAATAGTGAATAGTAAATTAGAATATATTGTAGTTATATACAGTTTATTGGATCCTCCATGATACGTTTGCAACTCTGTTTTTAGGTGGGAATGATGGTCCATCCGGCGTATTAGTTTGTTCTGAGAACTACATAACGTACAAGAATTTAGGAGACCAGCCAGATATTCGATGCCCGATTCCGAGGAGGAGAGTAAGTGGTGAAGAGGATATATTTTCTCTCTGCAATTCGACTTTTAAGTCATAATGAAGGAAAATTCCCACATTAGATGAATTTTGGCTTCATTGAAATTAAAGAACCCGAAACGATAGATATATATATATATATATACATACAGGGTGGGCCGTAAGTTTCCATACATAGGAAAAATAAACATTTTTTTATGGACAACTATTTTTATTTATATAATATGCTCTACATGATTGCCATTGTTTTGAAAACACATTTCAATATGTGTTCCCCACTGTTGATGAACAGGCATTAGCACAGTTGACGTTATGCTTGTAATGGCGTTGGTGATACGTTCGTTTAGATGATTTATGTCTCGTATCTTTTCCTGATACACCATGGCCTTCAAGTGCCCCCAAAGATAGAAATCAAGGGGGGTGAGATCTGGGGATCTGGGAGGCCACTCCACAGGACCACGCCGACCAATCCAAGCATCCGGAAACTGCTGATCCAAATATCTGAAACATAAAAACAAACGTTTAAATTTTCCTATGTATGGAAACTTACGGCCCACCCTGTATATATATATATACAGTATAATGTATATATAACCTTTGATAAGCTTCCGCCTGAATTGTTTATTCTGACGAAGGTCAAGCTTTTTTCACTCCACCTTAGACCTACAGTTTAACCTGGAATCCGAACCACGCCCCACCAGCAGCCCAGCGTCTTAACCACTAGGCTACCCAGGGTACCTATTTACCCATCAACCACTTCCTGTTTTTATTGTTTGGAAGGATGAACAGTTGGGTTTTGCTGCACGCTGGCTGCCGTCACCGAGTTTCGATCCTGGGGCCAATGGATTCGTAGTCAGCGACGCTAACCACACACACACACACACACACACACACACACACAAGGTGTTTCAGGATATAAGGTCAATACTTCGGGAGGTGATGGTATCGGTCATTGTAAGAAAAGAAGTTCATATGAACGTGTGTCTAATTCTGAATGGTTACGGAGATAGAGCAGTTTGAATCTACAAATATAAAAGCATTGTTAATGGTAATCAAGAAAGAGAAACCAATTACTGTTTCTAACATTTAATGTTTAAACATTGGCGTTTTGAATGGTATCAGATACAGAAATGACACATTTGTTACAGTTTACAATACGTTTTCGAAAATCCCACCGTCAACCTCAATGCACTTTACAACTCGTGTGCGAAGATCGCGTGTTGTTTGTCTGAGTTGATCTTTACGTTCATTTATGCAGGCAGCAGCATCCAAAATGCGCACGAGCAATTCGTCTCGTGTATCCACCTTTCTTTTGTAAACTTGACTTTTCATCCACCCCCACGAACAATAATCTAACGGAGAGGGGTCTGGAGACCTTGGTGGCCATTGAATGGGACCACCGCGGCCGATCCATCGACCAGGGAAAGTTTGATTTAGGTATTGCATCACCAGACGGGTAAAATGTAGAGGAGCTCCGTCATGCTGAAAGTATATACCAGCGCGTGTAGCCAAAGGAACATCCTCCAATAGTCCTGGCAATTCATTTTGCAGAAATTCTAGGTAACTTTGTCCTGTAAGACGATTCTCTAAAGTAACAGGGCCAATCAGCTGATCATCGATGATACCGCACCACACATTGGCAGAGAAGCGATGTTGAAAATTTGTTAAAACTGGCATTTGGATTTTCGTCTGACCACCGATGAGAGTTACGAGTGTTGTTGATACCGTCACGGGTGAAAGTAGCTTCATCGGTGAACAGTATTAATCGAAGCAATCGGCGATTAGCATTTACCCAATGACAAAATTCCAGTCGTATGGCAGCGTCTCCTGGTTGAAGGTGTTGTACACGCTGTACATGATATGGATGCATGCCTTTCTCACATAATGTTCGCCATACTCTTGTGTGTGGTACACCGAGACGTGTAGAAATTCTTCGTGAGCTAGTAGTAGGACTACGCTCTACCAACTGAAGTGTGTTTTCCACTTCATCCACATCTTGTTGACCTTCACTTTCAGATGAAACATGAGCGCTAGGAAGTGTACCAATCTCACGCAATGAGTTGAAAACCCTGCTAAACACGCTTCGATCCGGAATTTTGCGGTTCGGAAACCGTCGACGGTATTCTGCAACAGCAGCTGTTGCACTTGCATCGCAAAAACCGTAGACACACCATATCTGCATATTCGGAATGTGTGAAGGTGTGTGGCATTCTTAACACTGCTTCAAACACCAAACAGTTACTCTCAACAATCGGCTGTCGATTGGCTTGTTACATGCTTACAGTACAGCTTAAATGTTTCAAGGTTATAGGGGAGGGAGGTGGGAGGAAGAGCTGCGCGCGCATCAGATTCAAACAGCTCTATCTTCGTAACCATTCAGAATTAGACACATGTTCATATGAACTATTTTTCTTACAATGACCGATACTATCACCTCTCGAAGTATTGATCTTTCCTCCTGAAACGAGAGAGAGAGTTACAAGGAGTTACAAGGGAAAGAAGTACCTCAAAAGGCCTTGCGGCCCATACCGAGGAGGTACTAATGGCAACGGGTGCCACGGAAAATTTTCTACACACTCAAATAGTGTGCAAGATTTGGTCTAACCTTTTCTTGAAATGATCCACAGAGGAACTGTTCACAACTTCCGAAGGTAAACTGTTCCACGTGTCACAGATCTTATACGTAAAGTAATTCCCCCACACACTAGTCCTAAACCGTTTCAAATCCAACTTCCAACCATTGTTGCGAGTTGGGTTATCATTTAAACTAAACATGCTTCTAAAATCAACATTGTTGAACCCGCGTAAGAGCTTGAAAACCTCGATCAGTTGACCGCGCAGCCTCCGAGTTTCCAGCGAAAACAAGTTCAGGGCACGTAACCGTCGATTGTAGCCCATATGCCTAACGGAAGGGATTAACTTTGTGGCCCTCGCCTGCACTCGCTCCAGCCTCTCAATATCTTTCCTGAGGATGGGCGACCAGAACTGCACTGCATACTACAGGTGCGGCCGAACCATGGAATTGTACAGAGAGCACAATCTCCTTGTTCCGAAACTGAAATTGCCTCCTGATATAACCCAACAGCTTCTGGGCTTTCTTTTCCACCTCTACACACTGTTTGGTAAACTTAAGGTCGCTGCTGATTAGCACACCCAAGTCCTTTTCCAAATCAGTCGCCTCGATATTGTTCCCCAACATGGAGTAGTCCGACTTGGGATTGGCGTAGCCAATGTGCATCACTGCATTTACCCAAGTTAAACGGCGTTTGCCATTTTTCGGACCACTCCTATCTTACCTAGGTCCGCACGCAGTTCCTCGATCGCCTCTGGCGTCCCAACATTGGCCCCAAGCTTGGTGTCATCAGCGAATTTGGCGATCCGACTGACGATACCACCGTCGATATCATTTATGTAAATGATAAACAACAGTGGCCCCAAAACGGAACCCTGAGGAACCCCACTAGTGACCGAGGCCCAACCCGAACTAACCCCTTTAATTACAACCCTCTGCCGCCTATTCTTCAGCCAGTTTTCAATCCACCTACCTATTTCCCCACCGATACCCAGCGCGCGCACTTTCGCCATTAGCCGGCGGTGAGGTACCTTATCAAAGGCTTTCTGAAAGTCGAGATAAAGTATACCAATCGCCCCTACTCTTATCATACTCACTCAACATGACGTGGAAAAACTCTAGCAAGTTGGTGAGACACGACCTATGCCGTCTAAACCCATGTTGGGAGTCCCCAAGCAGCTTGTAGGAATCCAAATGGTCAACGATCCTATCCGCTATTATCCCCTCTAGTAATTTACCTACAACTGAAGTGAGACTAATGGGACGATAGTTCCCTGAACTTTCGTGATCCCCTTTCTTAAAGGTAGGGGTCACGTTGGCTTCCCTCCAGTCACCAGGCACCTGGCCCCTCCAACGATTTGTTGAAGACTGTAGCCAGGTGGGGAGCCACCTGGTCGCACACCTCCCGCAACACTGGGGAGAAACTGGTCTGGCCCAGGAGCCTTAAACGCGCTCAGTTTGTCTATTCTATCGGAACGACTGTCGCGGTACATCGAACACTATCCAGGCCAGCACCTTCGTGCCTGACGCCTGGCTCGAGGATGATGCGGGTGTCTTCCCTGGTGAACACTCCAGCAAAGTACTCATTTAGCACATTGGCGATGTCCGCGTCGGAGGTCCGCAGAACGCCGCTTCGGTCCTTTAACGGACCTATCATGCTTCTAATGGGCTTTCTACTATTAACATAACTGAAGAACTCCTTAGGGTTCCCCTTGCAGAGGCTTGCCACCCGTAGTTCTTCGTTACGTTTCGCTAGCCTAACCTTCGCCTTCACTTCCCTACACAGGTGGACATACGCTTCAGTGTTCTCATGGGAACGATTGGCCTTCGCCCTCCTATACGCTACTTTCCTATTTTGGATAGCCGAAGCGATGTCACGACTGAACCACTTAGGCTGCGTTGAAGCAGGGGTGACCGGTTTTGAGGGTATGGCAGCAGACTGCAGCACCATAAACTCGTCCCGGAATGCACTCCACACTCCCTCAACATCGTCGCCGACCTCTAACCCCATCTCACCTACGCTATCCCGGAGGCTAACAAAGTCCGCCCGCCGGAGATCGAGCTTACTTCCTCTCGAGTTACTACGCTTCACCCGAGGGACGCGCACACGGAACCTAATCAGACCGTGATCACTCCCGCCCAACGATTCGTCAACGGTGAGGCCAGTGACGAGGTTGTCTTCGGTCGTGAATACTAAGTCTAGAACGCTTTCGCCTCGTGTAGGCTCATTGACCCACTGAATGAAGAAGTTCTCATCAGCAAAGTCAACTAGCCTCCTCCCTTCAGCATCAGCAGTCCTGTCTTCCCACTTTATGCCGACAGTTGAAGTCTCCTAAAACTACACACACCCTATCCCCTAGCAGGCTACTGAGTTCGGTGTACAGGGCTGTATCCTCCTCGAGGAGGAGATGCGGAGGTCTGTACACCAAGATTAACCTATAGCTCGTCCCTCCCACATTCAGATCGACGCCAAGCAGCTCCCATTCCGACCGGAACTGGCAGTCAACCGGACTCAACGTGTCCCTGACGTATATTAGTACCCCACCCCCCTCCCCACGGTGCGGTCTTTGCGAAACATTCTATACCCGGGAATTTCGAACTCCCCAACGTAGTCCCTACGATCAGTTTGAATCCAGGACTCGGTGATAGCAACGATATCCTGGTATTCTGATGCTAAGAGCGCCCGTAGCTCGCAAAACTTATTCCTAATCGACCTAGCATTAAAAAGCATTGCACGGAGGGAGCCTTCCCTATTCTGACCGCCCCCTAGCACGACCCGTCTCCCGAACAGCCAGGGCTGTCGGGAGTTGAAGAGCCCCTCACTAACGAGGGGGCGATTTCCGCAGGAGCCTGAGCCCCCTCCAACGTGGAAGGAGGGTCACCCACCTGTACCTGGACGCACCCTTCAGTTGAAGGTACGTCCGCCACCAGCTCATCATCATCCCTCCCCGGTGGGGGCCCATCATCTCTCCCGGACTCGACCTCACCATTCTGTATAGCTGCCGGTCGAGCAGCGCGCCTAGCACACCTTTACCCTTGTTATTGAGGTGGACACCATCCCTCTGGTAAAGGTCCCATCTACCCGAAAATGCGTCGAACGGGTCAATAAACCTGACGCCCAGCGGGACGCACAAGTCTTGCACCCTCTCGTTGATGCCAATGACCTTACTGAGCACATGGTCACTGGCATTCATTCGCGGTAAAATACCCATTAACATTCCCCTGTCTGTCTTCAGTTTTAGATCACGCGCAAGAGACATGATCTCGGTGATGATCCCTTCTGTAAGACCTACCCCACTGCCTTTGAGGAATAGGTCGTTGCCACCAGCGTGGACAACGATCGCAGTCCTCCGACTAGCCACGCGCACCTTCTCTACCTCCTTCCTTAAGTGCGCCGTTCCCCGCCCAGGTAAGCACCTTACCTTCCTCCTATCCCGGTTTGCAGAAGCAAAGTACTTCTCCTGGCCCCTGATCTGTGAGTCTCCAATCAAAACGGTGTCTTTCTCCTTCGAGCACAGGAGACTAAAGCGGTTGGAGGTCCTGACGGGGGCAACTGGGGTCTCAGGCTTCTGCTTCGCAGCCTTCTTGCCCGAGACTTTTCGAAACCCGTCGCCACCCATAGACGCAGTTACACCAGCCGACCCACCCCGACCGGAAGCTACATCCTTCTGTTTCTTTGGGCCATCAGTAGTCCCCTTCCCACCCTTTTTCTTTTTCGCCCCCTTCCCACCCTTCTCTATCGACCCCTTCTTTACGCCCTCCACCTTGCGCCGCGGTTCCGTGCATTCCACGTGTGTCGCTGGCGATTCTTCACACTGATTTTGTACCCTAGTCCCCGGTTGCACCTCTACCCTTTCTCCGCGGTCCCGAGCCCTGTCCAGTCCATCGCTGGACCGCCTTTCCATGGCAGCTATCCTATCAATGAGCCCCGGGGTGGAGGGCGCAGCTACATCAGTGACCGCCGCACCTCCAACAGCCGGTCTGGACGACTCGAGCCGCCGGACCCTCTCTAGCTTCTCGTAAAACCGCATGAGTTCGCAAAGGCGGCACATGTTGGAGTGGTTGATCTTCGCGAAGCAGGCTTCTTTGAAGTTCGTCACCCACTGGTTTACTTCACACCTCGCACATTCAGCCTTCAGTTTCTGCGGTCCAGTCATTGTAACTTATTTTAATTTTTTTTCGAACTCTGAATACTCTAAGATAAAGCGTTCTAGCAATGAAAACTATCAAAAACGTTGTGACCAGTATATAAAAAAGGAGGGGGGGGGGGTGAATTCTTCCCGCGCGTAGACGCATCCACCTATTTGCAAGTGACGTTCATCCCTTCCAGAAGACCACCTCTCGCTGCTGCCGCACCGACCAAAGGTCTCCCCAGGGCCGGACAGTCCCAAACGTGTCGCAGCTACCAACTGACAAACACACTGCGTCTGACCTTTTCTTGAACTGATCTACAGAGGAACTGTTCACAACTTCTGAAGGTAACCTGTTCCACGTGTCACAGATCTTATAGGTAAAGTAATTCCCACACACACTAGTCCTAAACCGTTTCAAATCCAACTTCCAACCATTGTTGCGAGTTGGGTTATCATTTAAACTAAACATGCTTCTAAAATCGACATCGTTGAACCCGCGTAAGAGCTTGAAAACCTCGATCAGTTGACCGCGTAGCCTCCGAGTTTCCAGCGAAAACAAGTTCAGGGCGCGTAACCGTCGATTGTAGCCCATATGCCTAACGGAAAGTATTAATTTTGTGGCCCTCGCCTGGACTCGCTCCAGCCTCTCAATATCTTTCCTGAGGATGGGCGACCAGAACTGCACTGTACTCCAGGTGCGGCCGAACCAGGGAATTGTACAGAGAGAGCACAATCTCCTTGTTCCGGAACTGAAATTGCCTCCTGATATAACCCAACAGCTTCTGGGCTTTCTTTTCCACCTCTATACACTGTTTGGTAAACTTAAGGTCGCTGCTGATTAGCACACCCAAGTCCTTTTCCAAATCAGTCGCCTCGATATTGTTCCCCAACATGGAGTAGTACGACTTGGGATTGGCGTAGCCAATGTGCATCACTGCATTTACCCAAGTTAAACGGCGTTTGCCATTTTTCGGACCACTCTCCTATCCTACCTAGGTCCGCACGCAGTTCCTCGATCGCCTCTGGCGTCCCAACATTGGCCCCAAGCTTGGTGTCATCAGCGAATTTGGCGATCCGACTGACGATACCACCGTCGATATCATTTATGTAAATGATAAACAACAGTGGCCCCAAAACGGAACCCTGAGGAACCCCACTAGTGACCGAGGCCCAACCCGAACTAACCCCTTTAATTACAACCCTCTGCCGCCTATTCTTCAGCCAGTTTTCAATCCACCTACCTATTTCCCCACCGATACCCAGCGCGCGCACTTTCGCCATTAGCCGGCGGTGAGGTTACCTTATCAAAGGCTTTCTGAAAGTCGAGATAAAGTATACCAATCGCCCCTACTCTTATCATACTCACTCAACATGATGTGGAAAAACTCTAGCAAGTTGGTGAGACACGACCTATGCCGTCTAAACCAGGGATGGGGAGTCGGCCAAAAACAACCGACTCCCGACTCCTGAGTCGGTATTTTTAAAAACCGACTCCGACTCCCGACTCTTTCCTTATCATGCTGATCTACAACCTTATAAATATTGGGATGTTTGTTTCGTAGATGGCGTTTCAAGTTTGAGGCTCTAGTTGGAGCATTAGCATGTTTCCCAGTGTAAGCACTAATTTTTGCATTACACTCTTTACCATCCTTTTCTACTTGACAAATAAAAATACTTTCATCCTCATTTAGCTTAAAATATTGAAAGACTGCTGATTTTCTACTAGGCCCATGACTCATTACTAATAGGGGCTAATTAAATTAATAATTAATATATTGCTAATTTTTATATGGTACCTAGTATCCTAAAATAGAAATATGAAATTCATTTGCTAAGATTTACCAGAACAATAAATCAAATGTGGAAATGTGAATCTAGAATTAGTTCAGGAAGATATTTATTTAGGGCAGAGTAGTATTCTGGTAAATTGTTGGCATATAGAAATTGAATCAAAGAGTCGGGAGTCGGTCGTTTTTACCGACTCCCGACTCCCGACTCCCGACTCTTCAAAAAAGCCCCGACTCCCGACTCCCCACCTCTGGTCTAAACCAATGTTGGGAGTCCCCAAGCAGCTTGTAGGAATCCAAATGGTCAACGATCCTATCCGCTATTATCCCCTCTAATAATTTACCTACAACTGAAGTGAGACTAATGGGACGATAGTTCCCTGAACTTTCGTGATCCCCTTTCTTAAAGGTAGGGGTCACCTTGGCTTCCCTCCAGTCACCAGGCACCTGGCCCGTCTCCAACGATTTGTTGAAGACTGTAGCCAGGTGGGGAGCCACCTGGTCGCGCACCTCCCGCAACACACTGGGGAGAAACTGGTCTGGCCCAGGAGCCTTAAACGCGCTCAGTTTGTTTATTCTATCGGCAACGACTGTCGCGGTACATCGAACACTATCCAGGCCAGCACCTTCGTGCCTGACGCCTGGCTCGGTGATGACGCGGGTGTCCTCCCTGGTGAACACTCCCGCAAAGTACTCATTAAGCACATTGGCGATGTCTGCGTCGGAGGTCCGCAGAACGCCGCTTCGGTCCTTTAACGGACCTATCATGCTTCTAATGGGCTTTCTACTATTAACATAACTGAAGAACTCCTTAGGGTTCCCCTTGCAGAGGCTTGCCACCCGTAGTTCTTCGTTACGTTTCGCTAGCCTAACCTTCGCCTTCACTTCCCTACACAGGCGGACATACGCTTCATTGTTCTCGAGAGGGAGGGAGCTAATCGCTTACCAAAAACAAATTTTGTATGATGACTGGCGTGGTTTAATTTTTATGATTGTGTTGTTAGGCATGGTGATTAACTGATTTATGCTTCATTATTTTATGAATTTATTCATGTTTTTATTATTCCATAAATTTGTGCGTTTCATCCTACAGTTTTATTCTTTTATGAACATCTCTCGTATAACTTAAGTTTGTGATACCTTTTTATTATAAAAGAATAAACATTTTTTGTTTATGAATTAGTGATCGGAGGTTGACTGGCTATGTCAAGTCCACATCGCGACACTCCTTCCCATTAGATCAGCGAGGTTGGGTTTGTTCAGTAGTTGGATGGGTGACTGTCCTCCTCCTCCGCATTCGGATGATGTATCATCCCTTAGATGATTTGAGTCCCGCGTAAAGCTGTATGTCCCCTCCATCACGCGAACTTTGTCGTTACGAAAGAGGTTAAACAACCCAAAACCATTATCATCATTATGGGAGGTTGAACTTCTTGTCAATATGTGTTCGTGTGCTGCTTCGTCAGTCTGATCCACTGTCAAATTTCAGAATGATTTAGATGATCCAGAGAGAGGAATGATCTTCGTGTGTTCTGCGACGCACAAGACGCGCTCCATGTTCTTCTTTTTGGCACAGACGGAACAAGGAGATATTTTCAAGGTGGGTTCTTGTTTGCGAATTTCACGATACTGATCGATAGACGAACGGCTATAACCAGCTACGCGCGGGATGGAACGAGCAGCAACTAAGAATGAGAGTAATGTGGCATTTATAATGTCTCGAGACAGTTATCTTCACGAATAAGTGGTCCTTTCCTTGGTTTTTCGAGCTTCTCCCTCTAGACTACCAGAATCAGGGTCCAGGATTTTCAAGATGTCTGAATACTGCGTTTGAAAGATTGGAGGTTATAAACAGGAGGAAAGATGGATTAAGGAAGATTGTTTCAACGTTGACCGACTGAGTAGATGAAAGATTGAAAATACCGATTAACCCTTCCGTTGGAGAGTCGGACAGAAAATTAGTGAAAATGTGTCGAAAATCTGGTAGTGCGTGCTCTCCTTAAAGGAGAAAGCATGCAGTTAGAGAGGTCAGAAAAGCAGTGTCCGTTATAATAGCGATAGTAAAGAGAGAGTGAAGCAACATTGCGGCGAAGAGAGAGGGATTGAAGACAGTCGGTAAGAGGCGGGGAATTGATGAAATGAAAAAGCCTTTGATTCCACCCAATCAAGTAGAGTTGTGTGGGTTGAGCCACCCCCATATGAGAAGTATACTCCAAACAAGGGCGGACAAGACCTCTACAGCGACAGCAAATGAGTGGGGGTAAAGATACTGCAGAGCCGGTGCAATATATATATATATATATATATATATATGTATGTATGTATGTATATGTAAAGAACGACGCTTGTGTAGAAGAGCGTTCCGCACAAGATGAGGAGGGAGAACGAACAAATGAAAAATTAGGTACCACCCGGGAATCGAACCAAGGATCATCCGATTGCCGGTCAGATATGCTATCCACTACACCATGGACCTCGATCAATCAGAAGTCGTAATTCTCCTACATAGGAGCAGAAACCAATGCCCTGAGGGCGCACCTTCGCATGCCGTACATATAATACATTTTAACTGCAAACAACACACAGTATAATTAATGTAAAGAACGACGCTTGTGTAGAAGAGCGTTCCGCACAAGATGAGGAGGGAGAACGAACAAATGAAAAATTAGGTACCACCCGGGAATCGAACCCAGGATCATCCGATTGCCGGTCAGATATGCTGTCCACTACACCATGGACCTCGAAGGTGCCCCCTCAGGGCATTGGTTTCTGCTCGTATGTAGGAGAATTACGACTTCTGATTGATCGAGGTCCATGGTGTAGTGGATAGCATATCTGACCGGCAATCGGATGATCCTGGGTTCGATTCCCGGGTGGTACCTAATTTTTCATTTGTTCGTTCTCCCTCCTCATCTTGTGCGGAACGCTCTTCTACACAAGCGTCGTTCTTTACATTAATTATACTGTGTGTTTGCAGTTATATATATATATATACAGTATATATATATCTTAGGCCGGGTCGAAAAGGGGTCAAGGTCAAGATTTTGCTTCGGTACATATTGTGAGGTTGATCATTTTGTAATAGTAGTATCCACACCAAAAATCAAGGCTGTGAGACCTTCGCTACCCCCCCCTACTGATACTCACTTTTTTCCATATGAATTTGTATGGGAAATAGGCCAAAAATCGAAAATCGTAAAAATCGACCCTAAATATTAATTTTTTTGCTTTCGGATGGCCAAAATCGGGTTCTCCGGTACGAATTACATCAGAATAGACCATTCACCAACTTTTTTTGAGATCGGGGGGTAAGGGGTAGGGTCTTAAATCCGGTGCTGACTCATAGCACCGGATATTAAGACAATATTACATTATTTTTGTTTTTTTCTTTCCAGATTCCTATTTAGGTACCTAGAATGTTAAAAGCTTGTATTAAAATACGTTATTTAATTTTAAAATATCAGTAATAAATAAAATATAGTTAAAATCTTATTAAATTAAATTATGGCTACTAGAAAAAGAAGCCACAATCCAGGACGACTAAATCACGCCAGGTGGCTGACTTTGGCTAATAGGGTTCTCCGCCTATACATTTCTACATCAAATCATGATACTAACCTAAAAGATCTTGTCATATTTGTCATCAATTTTTATGCCCCTGCGTGGTTTCAAATAAAATCACACCCAAAAGCCACTGAGGGTGCTCGAAATTTTTGGTTTATGACAATTCTTCGAAATTTAGATGTAAAATTCAAGAAAATTATTGAGCCGGTCATGAAAAACAACGCTTACTCCGCTAATCCTGAAAATATACTCCTGTCAATGGTTTCTGACAAACGATTACATATTAGAGAGCTAGCAATTCAAAAGATAATTCTTTCCAGAACTCGGTTTTCAGGAGCCAGAAATTTTGAGCTACCAAGATCTATAAATTTTCTAGCAAATGATTATATTGATTTGATTAATTGGAATGAGCAGATAATCACTCCTCCACCTTTGCTAAGTAATTTTACCAATGAGCAATTGCTTCAGATTAGAACTAAACCTCTAGAAATACTAGATTTTCCATGTCACAGCCAACGCGTTGAACGGGGTGTAAACTTAGTAACTAAATCTAGCCAGGAAAGAATTGGTTATATTAATCGGCATAAATTTATTTTAAATACTTGAGTCTAGAAAAGAACTGCCTACTTTTGAGTGGAAAGGTCAATGGAAGGAATAAAAAAACATTAGTTTTAGGTCAAAATTTTTATTGAATTTGTGTCTTAATTTCTAAATTTCTACCAATAATAGCTAAAAATTTATGTATTAAATTTTTTTTTTCATGCATTTTTGTATTTTAAAATTTTTTTTTCATTAAAAAATATAACTGTTTTATAAGCGAACTTTTGTAATAATAAAAAAATTTCGAAGTAAATCGCAAATTATCGCGAATTTTACAAATTTTCTGAAAAAACTGAAACCGGTAGGGGGGGGGTCCTCAGAATTCAAAAATATTTTACTAGGGTGTTACTATGATTGATTGAACCACCTCACACTATGTACCTAAGAAATCAAAAATTTTGACCCGGCCTAATATATATATATATATATATATATATATATATATATATATATATA